>JAPTYR010000019.1:8300593-8310751 GCA_029814505.1 Siphamia roseigaster | reverse complement strand
AAAGCCATCAGTGACTTTTCTGTTTGGTTTAATCAGATGTTTTACTGAAACCATGTCACAGGAAACACTTTTTGGAAACAGTCAGTTAAGGTATAGAAATAAATATTTATTATTTATTTATTTATTATTTCTCTGTAAATATCTCATGTTAAAATGTGGATATCTGCAGCTTATAGTCCGGTGCTGTGTCGATAAGTAAAATATTTTTTTCTTTTAAAGTTTAGTGGGTGCATCATATATTCAGGAGTGCTCTCCCTTTCTGGTGTCATTAGTCAGAACTAGGGTTGAAGATGGACCTGTGAAGTTGAATTAATGAAGAATTCAGACCCAAGCAGAACATTTACAGTGTATGTAGACCACAGGGAAATGTTTGAAAATGAATAATTACATTTTATAAAAAGGAAATATCACTCCTTTAAAAGAACTGAGTGTTTCAGCAGACCTGCAGTTTTCTGGTAATGTCTTTTTAATGATGTGTTTTTTAATATTTTATTTCATTCACTAGCTGGTTGTTCATGTTGGAGTCTCGGGTATGGCCACCACCGTCACACTGGAGAAATGTGGCAGAAATCACGGTTACAAAGGCCTGGACAACAGCAGCTTCTGCCCTGACTCGCAGTGTTGCATTGTGGGAGGCCCAGACTGTATCGACTCGGTTATTGACATGGAATCAGTCTCTAAGAGGGTAACCGCCTCGGGCCTGGGAGTTGCGGTGTCGGTCTCCAAAGACGCTGGACGGTAATGTTGACTGAGTTTGTCTATTTTGTGGTTGGAAGAGTAGAAACACCTGCTGCTTTGTCTTTTAAAACCACAGTACCTTCATACATGGACTTAACCTACTGCCATTTTATGATACAAACACTGGAAGACGCTGTTATTTATGGTAAAAGCTGAATAAGGCTCGGAGCTCATGTCTGTATGTCATCTGAAATGTGGTGTGTGAGGAAATCAGTGTTTTGTCAACCCAGCCTTTAGTTTTACTGCTATTATGACAAGGAAATCTGTCCATAAATAGGAAATCTCTTTTATACTAGGGGTGTAACAGTACAGAAAACCATTGGTTTGGTACAGGGATCTTTGGTTTGATACTTTTTTTTTTTTAAATAGTATAAATTTCAGATAACGCTTTAACTCCACCTGTAAAAATGATCAGAGCCAGCTAGAAGGTCCTCACCCCTCGCAAACATTTTGCATGATTTTCCCTATCTCTTATCATTGCAAAAACATGTTGTTGGTGACCTTGACCTTTGACCTACATTCACCAAAATTTTATAGGGATCAATTCTGGACCACCTCGCACCTTTCCTGAAAATTTCGTGAACATTGCTCCAGTCGTTTTTGCGTAAAGAGACAAACAAAAGAGACAAAATATCAAAACTAGAAAAGCACTCGGAGATGGCAGACCTCCACCAGTCTTGATTGACCTCCGAAAATGTACCTTTCAAAATAAACCAGGACGTACCCTACCGGTTAAAAAATTAGAGTAGAAGTAGATGTCATTACAATGGCTGTATTGACCCTTTGTGGCATTCGGGAGAATAGCAGCGAACGAACGAACATACCAGCATGATCACATAACCTCCTGGCGGAGGTAACAAAAACAATACCATCACCTAATTAGAGGTGAAATGATTCTTTGAGGAATTTGAATAATATGAGTACAAATAAGAAAGCACTCAGAGTCCAAAACTCCGCCCCCTTGCGGCATGCAGCAGAATTGCAGCGAACAAACACACTTTGAATCATCACATAACCTCCTGGGCAGATGTAAAAATGTTCAAGACAAATTAATTGCATGGAAGATTTGTTTAGTTTATATCAAAGTTCCTCTCATTGCTATCATATCACTCTGGTACCTCCACTGTCTTTGTTTCACACGGACTGTTTTAACTGTCGTACTGTACGTCTGTACATGTCAAAGATGTTCAGTGGTGTGGTACGCTCAACCATGTCTGTGTTCAACTGTTATGGCAGAAAGTAGCTGTATGCATAAAAAACAAAACATTTCAGAAGTTTGGGACCATTTTATGCTGCATAAAGCAGACCACAATGTGCACACGGTAAAATAGCATTAGCCTACCACTGCGACACGTGAACCGAAAGCATCCACACATCAACAGTATTTCCTCAGTGGATTCAGAGCTTGTATGCATTGCTAACGTGTTGCTAACTGGTGAATGCTAGCACCTGTTAGAATGTCGCCTTACATGTTATAATTATTTTTAGCATATGTACCAAGGTAGTGTAATTTTTAGGCTACATCTCCTTTCACATATCCTATCCATATCCATGCAGACGCTCACACACGCACACCTGGAAATCCCTGAGCCTTCTCTCATCCCCATTTATTGATTGATCCAGTTAACCCTTTAACCCCTGAGACATTATTTCAGGTAAATGTGCTGCTGTGAATTTGCCCTAAAAGCTGCTGTGAGTCTGTGTTTGTGTTCCTTTTCTTCAGGGGTTTTGTTTTAACTGTGTGTTTTAGGATCAAAACAGGTGGAAGAACAGTGAAAAGACAAAGAGAGTTGAAATTGAAGGCACTCAGAATGTACATCAATTTAGTATGGTGAACATGAACTGTGAACTGGAACACATTGAATAACATGGATTTATATTTTGGCCCAGTAGGTTTTGTTTTGGACTCTTAAAAAAAATCAGTTCAGATGCTTCTCCAAAAAACAATTACACAGTCAAACCTTGGTAAAGACACAGTGGGGGAAAAAAAACTAGAAGAAAGGCACTTGGAGAGCGCAGACCTCCGCCAAGCAGCTCAGTTCCCCCCATATTAGGATTTCCACCTTAAATAACCGTCCTACAATTATTTAGTCTCCATCTTTAAGTTCACTGACCCTGAAAATGTTCCTCTAGCAAGTGGATTCATGTTGATATCATTATTAGTTCAGTAGTTATTCACTAAACAGTCTTTTTCGATAATAGCGTTTTTTTTTTTCTTCCGAATCATCACCAAAATCGAATCATTTGTTTTTTTGACCATCTTCAACATTCCCTTAAAATTTCAGCAAAATCCGTTCTTTAGTTTTTGAGTCATTTTGCAAATACATAAATGCTGTCAAAAACATAACCTCCTTGACAGAGGTAAAAAGGAAAATCACAACAGCACTGGAAACATAAAAAAACAAACAAACAACAAGTAAATTAATTCCAAAGCGTCTATTTTTGGTCTCTCCCTGCTCTGTTTTGCCCCATTGCAAGTTCAGAATTACTATAAATATTTAGAATATTTAGAATAACTCATGGGTTAAATCAAGGGGTAACACGGTCTCACGTTTTGTGTTCAAATGTTCTTTGCTACTAAGCCAACTAACTTACAACTATATATTGGACATGTATGAGCAGGTATTAGTAAGTACTTTAACATGGTAGATGTCCTGATTTATGAAAATAATGTATTTGGGTGAAAATTTTCAAATTAATCCTTGATAACATGGTCTCATGGAATGGACGGAAATTTTAGAAGCTTTATGCAAATGTTCGAAACATGCTGTTCTTACAAGAAATTGAAACAAAGCAGGATAAGATATGTTAAGTAACACAATGTTAAACTACATCATACTTAAATTTTGAGGCAAAATTATAACAAGTTTTAACTTTTATTGGCATGAAAGATAACTAGAGTGTGGTAACACAGGCTCATCATACACAGACAAGGAAAGGGCACTAATTTTAAAGATAAATGAATAATAAAACTCCTTAATTTTTAGTTTATTATCCGAACAACTCGAAGTCATGTACATAAAAATATCCATGTTACACAAAAAAATTATCCTGATCAAATACCTGATATTCCAAATATGGTCTATATCACTATTTATAACCAGAAAATCTAGTATATTTATTGATTTATTTGTTTTTTTATGCTATTTTTAATGGGAAAATGGCACATTTTTGTTTCAGAGTTATGGCCTCAGCATCAAAATTCCATTTTACATAACCAGTTGTAACTTTTTTTTTGTGTGTGTAACAAATGTCATTACAAAATGGAAAACAGTTCTGAATAGTATAGATAAATCAGCTTTAAAATGAGCCCATACATGTAATGCTGTGTGAAATTTTATTTTTGACTCTTGATGTGCACTTTTGCTTGATCTGACCTTAGAACGCTAACCAATGATGCGTCACAAGCTAAAGCGTTAAAAAAAAAAGGGATTTTATCCGATAACCTCATTAATCAATGAAAAAAAAAAATCGACAGAATACTTGATTACAAAAATATTCGATAGTTGCAGCTCTACACCTAATAAATAAATCTGTACAATCAAACCGTAAAGTCCAACAATAAACTGTAACATCCAAAGTAAAAGTGGAACAGGTGCAAAAATAACATTAAAGTGCATAGTGGACGTGTGCATTTACGATTCCTTACTAATCGAACCCCATCCTGGTGTCCTTTGCAGGTATCTGTGCGACTTCACCTACTACACGTCCCTGTACCTGAGCCACGGTCGCTCTGCCTTCATCCACGTGCCTCCTCTGGGAAAGCCTTACAGCGGGGAAGACCTGGGCCGAGCCCTGCAGGCCATCGTCCAGGAGATGCTGGAGCTTCTGGACCAGGCCCAAGAGAAGATCAACTGCCAGCAGCACTTCCACTAAATGACCCCGATGCCAAGCAGCCTCTCCAGCCCTCACCACACAACCAGACAAATTGCACTTAACCACAAGTAGCCAAACCCTTTTGTGTTTTATTCTTACCGTTTTCTTTACTTCAGTGTGGCGTCAAGGACATTCTCCGTATCCGTTCCTCCTTATTTTAAGTGTTTTCGCTTCTTGTTTTGCTCGGCCTGATTCGGTCAGGAAAATAGGAGCTCCTGGTCAAGTGTGTCATTTAAGGAACATTACAATTATGCATCACTTGATAAGAAAACACAGTTAAGTGTTGCTGTCAGTTTCCAGCACAGGTCTGTAATGTCGCAGATGCTCCAACATAACACCTAAAATGTGACTCCTATTATTGCACCTTATAGAGTTAGGGTTATTAAAATGTTTATAGTGGTCACATCGAAGGAGGCAGCACATTTGCTTCACATTATTTGACTTTTATCACGTTCATCTTCCGTCATTCTAACGTCTTCATGTTCTAACCCCTTTTTAAGCGATCGCCGTGTTAATATCTGTTAATTGATTAACATACATGATGCTTTACGCCGAAATCTTTCCTAATTTCACTTCCTGTCAGAGTACTTTCAGTTGCTCTCAAGCCAAACTCTTTCACATTTGATGTTGAATTGTTTCTTGGGTCCTTTTTCTTTATAAGAAGTTGTATATTTGCCTTCTTTTACAAAGGTTATTTAAATCAGGGAACGGGTTGGTTCCAGCTCATATTCCCCCCAGTTTTTCAGCCCAATTCAGACTCCACCCCCCTCCCCTCACCCACTGAGATCTGACCCCAGGATGTGCAATGTTATTTTACAGATCTCTAATTCATCCGATATATATATAGAAATGCATCACCAAGGTTTGTTGCATTTACCACGGCTGCACAGTTTGGAAAAGTATAGCAATTTTTGGCTGAAAATATGTTCGGATCACACACACAAAAAAAAAAAATAACTATTTGAGACAGTTTCCTGAACACAATATGCATAGTGAGTTGTATTTTATTAAAATGTTAGTGTCTCAAACAGCAGTAAGGTGGACTGATTCCCTTTAGTTATTTTTCTGTTCCGTCCTTTTTAAGTCGAGTCATTTGGACAATAAACTGCAAACAATTTAACTTTATGGTTCCCAAGCTTTTCTGATTCATGACTAGGAGTGTATATTGGCAAAAATATGGCGATACAATATATCATGATACTACTAACAAGGCAATTTTGTTTTTTTGTTTCTTTTTTCCTGGAAGAATTGAAGTACACTAGAAATATGCACAAATACTAAACACATTTTTATTTAATCAGAACAAGATGTAATGCTCTAATCACTAAATTTTGCTCTATAAAATGTAAAACTTAAAATTACGTTGTACAGACATTACAGTTTCATATTCTGCTCAAATGTTCACATTCTATTCATTCATAACCAACATTGTAACATTATTTTTTGTACAATCCCAACAAAGGAACTAACTTCTGCCTCTCAGACAGTAAACAAATGCTTTTAGGATGCTTCAAATAACCATTATTTAATAAAACAGAGGTAAATAATAATAATAATAATAATCCATAAAATATTGCCTTTGCCATATCTGCATTTGAATAAATACCTAAAAATATCGATACAATACTTTGAAATATTAATGCAGTATTGTGAAATGAAATATCGCGATATATTGCAGAACCAATATGTTCTTACACTCCTACTCATGACCCCATTTTAACGTCGCAAATTTCTGGTGACCCCAGACATTCAAAACAGAAGTGTCGTAGTTGTAATGCATGTGGTCACATGATCGGGCTCATCGAGATACACCCTCAGATATTATATCATGCATTTTATTTGTACTGGATTTATATTGGAAAAATGTGATGTTTTCATTATAACGAAATATATATATATATTTAATAATCAAATATTTTTATTAGTAATTTAAAAAAAATATAAATAAAAATGTATGAATTACCAGAAATTTCAGGCAACCCCATGATTGAAAAACACTGATTTATCTTGATATGTGGATGGTAAACGCTAACACGGGTTAAGTTATTGAATCATTTACGTCGACGTCACCTTTTATTTCAACAACGTGTATAACCGTGCAGAAAACCTTTACTTTTGCAGTTTAAAGTGTCACATTTCACTGCTACTTGTTTCCCAACTGTGCGGTTGTGTTTCCTCTCCTTTATTAAAGCTTTCTGTTGTTCCCTTCATTGAATCAGACGAAGCTGCTTATTTTACCCCAGAATTTGATTTAATGAAGTCGGACGCTCCTTCCAGTCAGAATTGGGTCTGAAGATTTATTTCTGTAGCACTTTCTTTATATTTTCTTTTATTTTGACCTAATCTAGACTTTGGACAGCATTTGTAGTCATGTGAATGCTTGCTTTTTTTTTTTTCTCCTCCCTACATTTTTCAGTCACTTTAACTTCCAATATGTAGCTTTGCAAACTCACTCATTGTACCTGTTGGTTATAATTCTGTGTATGATGCATGCTTTTATAGGAGAGTCATGCTTTATTCTTTTCTGAGCTTTAGTTTGTTCTAACCTGTACATGAACACACTGAAGCCTGTGATGTTGCCACTCCCAGATGGAAATGTTTTGTTTTTTTATTTTCACACTGCAGACCGACAGAACAGTCCTCACCTCTTAAAACAACTTTAGTTTTAGAAGTTTTGTTCTGAATTTACATTGAATGCTCTAACACAGGGGTATCGAACTCATTTTAGTTCAGAGGCCACTTCCAGTACACTGCAAAAATATAAAATCAATAATTTCAAATATCTGGTTAGAGTTAAAATCAGACAGAATCACCTACAGAGGAACCTTTCAGTCAGATATAAGAACTGATTTATAGAGAATAGATCTGGAAAATCTGGTTTAAGAAATCTGACCAAGATTGTTTTCACTTGTTCTATTGGTTTTTCTTGAATTATGCAAAAAAAGAAAAAAATCTGCCAATGAAACAAGTGAAAATAATCTCGGTCAGATTTCTTGAAATCAGACTTTGTTCCATTGGCAGGTTTTTTTTGCAGTTATGATGCAGATGTGATGCAGTTCTAGTAAAATCCCGTTAAAAAAAGTGACAAATTAAAATCTAATTGTTAAACCTCAAGCCTTAAAATCACATTCAGACTAAAGTGGGGATACAATAAACTTGCGAATTATCCTGAAACTTGAAATTTTCATCAAAAAGGGGCTATTTTTGCTCTAGTTTTCTTTCAAATACTGTAAGAATCAACATCTTATTTATTTTTTCTTGAATTAAGCAAAAAAAAAAAATCTTGAATTAAGCAAAAAAAAAGGATACAAGTGAAAATTATATCTTGGGCAAATTTCTTGAATCAGATTTTCCAGATCTTTTATCCATAAATCAGTTCTTATATCTGATTGAAAAGTTCCTCTTTAGGTAATGACGTTGCCAAGGAATGGTGGAATAATGTTTTTTCCAGTGTTTATCTATTTTTTAGCCCGATAACTCAAAAAGTTAGATCAGATTTCAGGAAATGTTGGAACTGGTGCAAGGTACAAATGATTAAATTTTGGTGATGATTGGTGGAGGTGCTTTTTCAAGTTCTGTCTGATTTTAAGTGTGATGAGATATTTGGACTAGAAATTAGGAAAAATACACTTGGTCACATTTAGTTTTGTTTTTTTTTTTTCCAGTGTGGCGGGCCGGTTTTGGCCCACGGGCCGTATGTTTGACACCCGTTCGCTAACAAAACATGTCTGTCTGGGAAACTTGGATGTAGATGTAACGTGTCCTAGCTAGTCTTAGAAGACTACGTTCTGTTTGCTTTTATCATGCATGTGTTTTCCTCTTAAGTTAAACTGAATTGAGTTTGAGAACATGTTCATTACCTGTAGCTTAACCTGCCTTTTGAATCTTAACACAAAATTAGCAACCAGGAGCTCTGAGCTGAACAGGATCTTCTTCATTCGCTTCATTTTTTTGATACCATTTGGTGCTGTGGTCTAAAATCTGGTATTGAATTGTCAAACTGTTGGGCAGATTTGAGTTTGAATCCTGCTGGTGCTAATGTTTTACTGTACTGTGGCATTCGACTGCTGACATCTGTGGAGTCGCCTCTAAAATGTCTGCTCACAAATGTGAAACACTTGGTTTAGTTTACATACGGGGTGACCTCTGACCTCGTCTCTCTCTCTCTCTTTCTCTTTCTCTTTCTCCTGTGCCTTGCTGTTGAATTATGTGTTATGAAAAGGCCTTAAAATGCCCAGCAGGTGGATTTAAAGTCATTACTAATGCTGTCCCGTCAGTGTGTGGCTACCTCAGAAAGACTTTTTATCTCAACATGTGCTCTGTTGTATATTAACATTAAGGCTCTGATTATTAAACATCATGTTAAGGTGTTTTCTTCACCGTTACAGTAAATAATCTCGGCTTTGTAAAAGGAAAGGCTTTGAAATAAAGAGAATTGAACAACTTCAACTCATTTACGTCTCCAGTTATTACTGATATGACCAAATATTGCCATAGTTTCCACGGTAACAGGAAACGAGAGGTCATGGAAATTCATCTTTTTGGCTCCATAATGTCCATAATGTTTTTGGGTCTGATACCAGTTTTTTTTTACATCAGTCTTAGCCGATGGACAATACAGATCTGCTAATATTTCTAAGCCAATATTTGGAGCTTATAGATTTTTTTTTTCCTTTGTCAAATGATAACAAATGTCAGAAAATCTTTGTCAAAAACCTTTCTTGTTTACTCCCCCTTACTTTTTCACTTCTTTTTTTGTCTTCTTTCATCATAGCAGGAAAAAAAAGAGCATATCGATTGGCGCAACAGGCCGATACTCATACAAGAAAAAAAAAACATAAATTTGGCCTGATATATTGGCCGGCTGATGTACATCAGTCTATCATTATTTCTAAGGCAATATCTGGAGCCAATACTGGTGTTTTTTCTCCATCAAATTGTAAAAATATGTCTGTTTGTTGCATTGACCAATATGCTTTTTTCCCCCTGCCATGATTGACTCGCAAAGGAAAAAAAGGGGGGTGGAAAGAGGGAAAAAACAGGACAACATACCCCCGATCCAGAATTGACTCAGCTATATGATGAGGATTGTTAGAAATTTCTATGTCAAATATTAAGTCCACAGTATGCTAATACCCTAGGCCACGCCCAAACAATCACCATAAAATCTACAAACTGAATCTGATCCAGATGAAACTTGATGGTCTGATAAAAGACCCCACTCTACAGACTTAAGTCACTTTTCATCAACATTGGTCAATATTTAACCCAGACATTGACAAACAAATTTTGAAGCCCCATTTACCGCAGCGTTAAAGAAAACTTCAAAATATCCAGAATCCAGGATGTCATCTGAATTATCACCAAAATGTAATCATCTGAGGGCGGCACGGTGGTGCAGTGGTTAGCTAGCCTAGAAATCTAGATGCCCCTAGTGGCCGCAAATTGAATTTGCTCCCGGGGCAGATCTAGACACCCTGAATCTACTACCCGATCCAAGTTGGACCGGAGTTTGCGGCCAATCAAATCGTGAGGGGCGGGATC
>JAPTYR010000019.1:8281449-8293255 GCA_029814505.1 Siphamia roseigaster | reverse complement strand
GCACTAAACAAACTAAGGCATCAACAAAACTTTCTTAAATCAAGTGTCTTCAGTACTTGAATAAAATATTCTATAAACGCAACATAACTAAAACTATCTTTAATATAATAAATAAAAATAAATATGTAAACATATGCGAACTTGAAACATTTCAATAAAATAACTGTGCATTCAAACAAAGTTTTCTTTGTACTGAAGCTACCTTTAAGACTCCCATGGGAAAAGAGAGAGACCGCTGGTCAAAGCGGTGGCTGCAGCTGCCCGTGTGGGTGCCTGATCAAAAGTCCTCGTACCATCTTATCGGCTTTTTCTTCGCAAATATTGGCCGATAACCGGTGTTTTAAAAAGTCCATATATCGGCCCGATATATCGGCTCCTTGGGCTCTTCTTCCTAGTGAAGTGGGGATCGCTGTCACTGTAACACACTGGCGGTTTGGCCTTCCTTCGCCAGTCGGGTGGCAACTCCATGTAGGTGGCACTCGGGGTTGCTGGGGGTGGTGGTCCCCCTGGTGTCGGTGGTTCCCTGCGATGGCGCCTCCTCTCTTCTGGTTCATGGTCCCCCTGTGCTCAGCCTGTTTCCTTTGTGTCATATATTACCTTGTTTGTGTATATATGTGTGCACATATATATTGGTGTGGTGGTGGGGTGTAATGATTTTTAATGTGAAGCAGTTTGTGCTACATTTCTTTTGTATGAAAAGTGCTATGCATATAATGATTGATTGATCAGATTCTGATCCATACTGAAAATTTCATCAAAGCTTGTCCATAACTATTTGGGCTGAGGCTGTGAACAAACAAACCAAACAAACAACAAAGGTAAAACAATTACAGGTTTAGTAAGGCAATATTATTAAATAGTACTACAAAGAATTATCCTTCAAAGGGCCCACTGTCAGTGCTAGGCCCTAGAACGTAGAACGAAGTGCATGGGCCATTTGTTGAAATGGCATAGAATGACTTTCACAAAAAATAAGCAAGAAGCATAAAAGCAAGCCAATATATATTTAAGAGACTGAAAGATGGTTGGTTGAAGTACTTTTCCTTTGGTAATTATTTGAATATTTACAAATCCCAAAACCCCATAATCCGCCTACTAATTCTACTCGATGTCTCCTCATGCATAGCTAAGCTCATGAAAGGCTATTATGATTATCATTATTGTTTTCATTACATTTTATTTTGTTTTCTACTTATGCATTGAAAGCAATAAATCTAAACCATCGTCACTGCTTTCAAAACTTTCAAATACAGTGTCATTTACTGTCTTTAAGTCTGGTGTAAAGCTATTTATAAAGTTACTGCTTTTCAGGTTTTTTTTTTTATTTTAGATTTTGCTACAGCAAGAAAGCTAGGACTCTGAGTTCGACAGAACAAGGACAGAAGATTGTGTTGAGGGATGGTGTGCAGTGTGGCAGTACAGTAATTTATAATTGGTCCCTGAGCAGCCTTTGCGGTCCCTGTATGCAGCTGGAATACTGGGCTGAGCTGATGTAGGCTTCCTGTGTAATGACGTACATACCTGCAATCTCATGGCCATCAGCCTCACAGATGAAGAGAGGTCAAGACAATGCACTACTTAGATAAACTTTGTGACAACTCTTCAACTTCAAGAACAAGAATGATGCCACATTTTTACAGACCCAAAAAATAGATTTTATGTCCCTTCAAGACCCAAATTTACAAAGATACCCCTCACATTGCCTCATTTTTATGGACTCCAGTGTTTTGTGTGTGTGTGTGTTAGGGCCCAACCGCTATAGTTTTTTCAGGGCGGATACCGATAATTATGGAAATGGAGACCGATAACCGATGTGTGCAGCCGATAAATAGAAACATTATTCACATCCAATTTAAAAAAGCACACACTGACACACATTGACGCAAGCATTCTATGTTTAATTGTAAAAATGAGAAGTGCAGGGAGCTGCCAACAGCATTTGTAAAATAAAGCCAAACATAACTTAGAATAAAACGGGAAATAAAATAATAATATAAATAAATATTGATGAATAAAAAAAAAAAAAATCACTCCCTCCTATGGGAATACTTGAATATACACTATTTTTATATTAATAAGTAACAGAAAAATTATGAGAAACCGATATATCGGTCGGGTCTTAATAACGAGCAAGCTTATCAAAATGCTTTTGAGCGGATTGCCTGTGGTGTGTGGGCCCATACCATTTAACCCAGGGAATAATGATAGCATTAGCTAGCACAGACATGATACCTTTGGAGCTTTTAGAACCAGCACACATACCTCTATTATCTTCATTTCCACAGAAGTCCACACAAATCAATTGCCGAAGTCATGCAATCCAGTAATCCACCAAAAACGACCCTCATGAACCAAAATGAACATTGTCATACTATCACACCACACAGGGACGAGCATTCCACCATGGTTTCACCTTTTGTGTCACATGTTAAGAGCTTGAAAGAAGGTTAAATGCTTGCTCGTTATCACACACTTTGATAGAAATGCATGCAAGAGCCAAACTTGGTGCAGCCCGCATGAAATTTTCTCTGACCTCAAACAGAAGGGATATGTTTATAAAACTGCCGGAATTCTCCTTTAATATCCAAAAGTTACTTTTCAGCTATTAGATATCAGGTGGAAGTTACTGATGCATAGACTCCCTTGAATTTTTGAATTTCTGAATAAACTGTCAAATGAGGCTTTTTCCAGGTGTCAGTACAAAGTCTGCCCTTTCCCAGTAATGGATAAGTAATAAAATATGTTTAAATGTTGTATTTCCATGTATCTTGTGAAAAGCCACTGTAGAGGTGCCATGTTTAGCCAATAAAATCTGAAGCCAAATTTTAAGATTTAAAATGACTTTAAAAATGTATTTGATTAGAAATTTAACATCTATTATGCACAGCTGAACTTGCTTGAGTCTCGCGTTTGTGTGTCTTAGAGATAAGTTGTTGGGATGCTGATGCAAAACCAACATGTAACTACAAGTGCAAACTGTGGCTCTGTCAGCGTTCCATCAGAGACCAGTCAGCTGGTGCATTAAAATTACAGGAACCAGGATAAGGGGGGAAAATGCCAGAAATTTTAACTAGAGTGCTTTGATGCTCCTCTTTACTCTGTCTCAATAAAGGGAAAGCTCATGTGCTTTTCTCAGCCGTACCAAGATACAAATAATATGTACAATAGATAAAATGTCTCAATGCTTTTAGGCAGATAAAATAAATGGACTGCAGTTATATAGCACTTTAGGCCTCACATTCACACACCAGTAGGCAGCTGCTGCCATGAAAGGTGCTACCAGACCTACTGGGAGCAATTTAGGGTTTAGAGTCTTGCCCAAGGACACTTTGATCAGTGGCCAGCCGGAGCTGGGATTTGAACTGCTGACCCTTGATTCATAGGAAAACCCACTCTACCAACTGTGCTACAGCTGCTCTATATAGGCAAGGCAAGGCAAATTTATTTGTATAGCACATTTCATGTACAAGACTCAAAGTGCATTCAAAGTATATAGGGTTACTGATCAATACAGGGTTTCTACTGGTCATTAAAAAGTATAGATTTTGTGTAATTTAAGTAATTGTGTAATTAAACATTGAATACAGTTCATGGGAGGAAAAACACATAATTGTTCAGGATTTATTTGATTATTTAAACATTTAATAATTTTGATCAAAAGTACAGAGTGGTGATTGACAGACAGAATACTTTAATTGACTATTGTTTATTGTCGATGCTCGATGTCACAACACCGGATGCTTGGAATGTAACATACTGAGCGTGTTCATGCTGCAGCAAAACAGCGAAGGGAATATTTACAAATGTTCGAAAAATGCTGATTTCACCTGAAGTGATTAGAGGAAGCACTATTCACAACCTGGTTATAAAGCCTATGGACGGTAAACGGTCATAAAGCTGTGTCTGCAGTTGGACACAGCCATTAAATATGTTTAAAGTGCCATTAAAAAGGGAATTAAATTAGATTTACTGATACCTGCAGAAACCCTGTAATATGTTCGAATGGAGGTCACACTAGATACTGAATTCTGCTTTTAGCAAATGTTTAGTTCCTTTTTCTGGGCGCATATTCCCTGTAACTTGATGGTCAGGGAAACAAAGGTGTATGAACACCCCTGCAAAACATCAAAGTGGAAGGTGGTATTAAATGTTTCTATAGTTCCATAATATGGGTAAGTGCAAGATCTGGCTTGAGAGGAGTATATTTAGTGTTTGGCCTGTTGTGAATAAGAAATCTAATACCTCATGCAAAATGGCTCTAATTATGAGCTTTCAGTGTAAAGGCATTTGATTCATGCAGGAAGTCATCGAAGACACAACGAACTCTTGCCATCACACAGTACTCTTTTTTTTTTTTTTATTCACATGAAGCACTGGTGTCAAACATACGGTGAGTGGACCATAACTGGCTTTCCAATCTGTCCTGTGGGATGAATTTGTGTTCCTGAAGATATCCAGTCAAGGGTATCAAACTTATTTTTCAAGTTCAGGGGCTACATACAGGCCACTGGTGATCTCAAGTAAAATAGCAGCATAATGACTAAAAAAAAAATTTTTCTTGGTTTAATATTATTAAAAACAATATATATGTATTTTTCCTGTAAATGACAACTTCAATATTTTCTCTTTTAGTGCAACCCTCCCCCATTAAATTATGAGCATATTTGCATGAACAAACTACCCTTTAACAATAAAATATGAATAACCTGAAATTTCTAAATAAAGTGCAGGTTCCACAATATTTATTTATTATTATTATTTTGCTTGGATGGTTTATAAATAAAAAATATTATATTATTTGCACTAAAATAAAGACAGAAATTTGACATTGTCCTTATTTTAAGACTATTATGCTGTTATTTTACTAGTCCGGCCCACTTGATATCAAATTGGTTGAATGAGGAACCTGAACTAAAATGAGTTTAACACCTCTGACATAGAGTATCAACAAAGTCTGTGGAATTCTACACAAGATTAACTCTTGCAGTCCTCTCTAGTACTGGGACTCCTGTCACCATATAGTCCCTCCTTTGGATTTGATGTTAAAAAAAAAAAAAAAAAAAAAAGGTCTTTAAACCCCTTATTTTTATTTACATTTTTTATTTTTTCTCTGAATGCTTGCAGGCAGCCCTGTGCCAGTCAGAGCAGCCTGAAGGACATCAACTGGGATAGCTCCCAGTGGCAACCGCTGATCCAGGACCGGTGCTTCCTGTCCTGGCTGGTGAAAATCCCATCAGAACAGGAGCAGCTTCGGGCTCGTCAGATCACTGCTCAGCAGATCAACAAACTGGAAGAGCTTTGGAAGGTATGAAGCCGACGGGGCGAAAGGCAGCGTCTCCCAGGGCTTTAATGTTCAAGGTGATGTTGCGATCAGTGTCGCAGATTAAAAGGCTGTCGGCAGCCGCCGCTTAGATCCTACCAGCTTCGGGGCATGCCAGAGTTGTGATGTATCTGTTCATTGGAGTGAGAGTGTTTGATCAGACCTTGTGTTAATGACAGTTGACACTCATTTCTTTACAAGGACAACCCTGGTGCCACCTTGGAAGACTTGGAGAAACCCGGTGTGGACGAGGAACCCCAGCATGTGCTGCTGCGCTACGAGGACGCATACCAGTACCAAAACATCTTCGGACCACTGGTCAAACTGGAGGCTGATTATGACAAGAAACTTAAGGAATCCCAGGTATGTGAAGCTCAACCAGTCACTGCATTATTATGGTAATGTTTAAATGCCTATTAAGTAAGTAATCTCATGTATAGTAGTGACACGTTATTGCCCTTAGTCTTAATTTATATTCCGTATTTTACCATGCATTCTTATTTTGAGTTATGTAGGCCTGTAGCAATTATTACCAAATCACTTTGGTGCAATTACTTGCGCGAAGTACAATTATATAGAACCTGTAATTATTATAATCAAAATGTGTGAATCTGAAAGAAATGTTATCTTGCACTACAGTAACATATACATATATTTTTAATAGACCAGGTCCCTATATACATCCCCTTCTATATAAAAACGAATTGAATTTGCACTCTGTACATTTTACAATATAAATTCACTGTAAATATCAACCCACTGTTGTCCTCGTCTGTATAAGTGTGATTGGGTCCATGTTGAAATTGAATGTTGTGAGCAAAGGAAAACCGAAGCCAAATTCCTTTGTACGTGTTCATGTACTTGGCCAATACAGCTAATTCTGATTCTTATGAGTCACAATTTCCAAATCACTTTAACTGATTGCTGTTTATTTAATGGCATAAATTTACCACCCATATCTACAATTGTTTAATGGCACTGGAGTGGAGAATTAATGCTCCCAACGCAGTCTATGTTTAGGGGCTTCACTTCTATACTACTTCTCTTTGTCAGTAATTACTTTATTTTTCTACAACAGGCGTTGTAGATTTACTTTTTATGCCAAATCTGTCTGCCATTGTTTTGCAGAACCTAAAACAAAAAAATGTATAATTTGTTTTGTGTGGTTCTTATTCAGTGTGTGTGTGTGTGTGTGTGTAATTGAACTGTAGTCGCAAAAGAACAAAGGACACTTTTTAAATCTCCGAAAGTTGTATTATAAGTAAATTCAACTACACTTAGAGTGATCAGAGTAAACTTCCTTAAAAAGTAAAGTACATCACATGAAAAGTTGTGACCTTGTATCTTATGAACCATTATATATTAATGCATAAACTTTCTATATATATATTTTTTTTCATCTTGCAGACCCAAGACAATATAACAGTCAGGTGGGACCTGGGTCTGAACAAAAAGCGGATTGCCTATTTCACACTGCCCAAGACGGATTCAGGTGGTAATTTTCTGAGCTCGCATCCTCCCAGTGGTTCTGTGGTGTAGATAGCTCCTCCTGCCTGTCCCCTTCAGTCCTCAGAAATGCACGCAACACCTCCAAACCTGCATCTGCTGGTGGCATGTTTGCTTGGTTTTGTCCTTGCCTGATTTCTATAGTTGAAATTTTTGTGCCCTACCGTTTATGCGTGACATATTATTGCACATTTTGACCTTTAAGAGATTACCAACTTGTTTTCTTTTGCTGTTCTCAGATATGCGACTGATGCAAGGGGATGAGATCTGCTTGAGGTACAAAGGAGACCTTGCCCCACTATGGAAAGGCATCGGCCATGTCATCAAAGTCCCAGACAGTATCCTTTTCCCTATTACCACATGCATTAATGTGTGTTTCCCACATGATTTCTTTTTTGTTCACAAAACTAGTAATTCTAGATGAGAATATATACTTCTTGCGCCCAATTTAAAATGACCTCACCACCTGTAGCTATTGGAAACACTTGAGGGATCATGCCAGATTCCCTTAACAGCTTTTGTTTAAAAGACTATGGAGATGAAATTGCCATTGAGTTACGAAGCAGCGTTGGAGCCCCAGTGGAAATCCCCCACAACTTTCAGGTGGACTTTGTGTGGAAGTCCACTTCCTTTGACAGGTAGGCTGAAATATTATACTCCCAATCTCAAACTGTGAAGTGAATGTAGACCAGAATTCATTGGAAGTCACCCGGCTAGTGTTTCAGGATGTGATGTATGTGGGCCACTTGGCTTTTTGTTTGCTGTGCTCTTACTATGTATTGAGTGAAAAATGGTATGTGCATACTAAGATTAGGAGGGAGTCTGTGTAATTTACAAACACTTTCAGTTTTATGGTGTTTGAATCTTTTTTTTTTTTAAATTCCACTCAGTTGTAAATATTTATACAATTGTTGGGTTTTATTATTTTAGATTGTCTTTTTGCACAATCCTTATGCATGCACATTTTTTCATGTCCTTTATTCTGTTGTTGCCTTGGTCATTGCATTTCCCCATAGTGGGATTCACAAAAATCTAATTCCATCCAAGTACCTGCTGTTTGCCAATCATCTCTCATTGAAAGTGCAGTTTACATTTACGGAAAATATTCCCTCATTGACAAAATTTTTAAAACGATGGAAAGTTCTGAAGGCCGTCCATCATTTTTACAGATTAAAATACTGACGGTGATCTACCAAAAAAAGTTTTCACACAAGACTGTGCACAGAACCTGCTTGCAGGATCCCTGGTCTGTCTCTTAAGGCATCAAACGGTCCATAACCGCATCCTACCTTATAGAACCTACAGCACCACCATTCCTCACTACGCTGAATACAACACTGCAGAGTCCTGCACCCGGTCGGTTACCAGCTGGGTGGTTTGTCCACAGCTGGTTTGGTTTATTTTGAAGTGAGCTTACCCTCTGTTTACATCCTGCCAAAGACGTCATTGATTAGCACATATTAGAGATTTATTGATGGCTTGCATTTTAGCCAAAAGTAAAGTCCTCAAAAGTGAGATGGTGTGTTTAATCATGTCAGGTTGTGGGTCTCATGTATGCAGTTACAGGTTGGGGAAATTGTCCCTGTGCAGGACTCTACAATGCCGGTACTACTTTAAAATAACCCACTATTAGTTCACCCCTGTACTAACCCAGGTGGTGCCACTGTGCACATTAATCAGTCATTGTCAAATCTTGCTATGTCGTAGCCAAAATTGGATGCTACTTTGCTAGTGCAAAATGTGAAGACGGCCAAATATCCTTAGTTATTTTTAAAAAGCCCAGTAAATGGGATAAAGGAAAAGTAATATTGATGATTATCAGCCAGCAGCAACTATAGTTACTACGTTATTGAGGTGATTTTGAAGGTTAAATGTCTTATCATAGAAAAATTGAAATGACTGATAACAATGTGTGGTGACAGAATTTTTATTACCCTGTCCATGAAAGTGACAGACAATAAAAATGTCTAGCACAACCTGATTGAAAGTGTCTCATAGCCTTGAACATTCTCCAGTGCCGTCATGGGGAGCTGAGCACATTTTCATTAGAAGAAAACAAAATAATAATCAGGGTCTTAATATAATTACTTTGTGTTTATATTAACAAGAACAGTGGAAGTAAAACAAATGAAAGCATGTTCAGAACAATGGCTTCAAAGGGGTAACAGAGCATGGAGTGTACACATGGGATTACTTTGAAAGTGGCAGCACGCTTCAATCAGTGTTAATGAGACACAATTATGCATCCATATCCTCCAGGATGCAGAGTGCCCTGAAGACGTTCGCAGTGGACGAGACCTCCGTGTCTGGCTACATTTACCACAAGCTGCTGGGTCACGAGGTGGAGGACGTCACCATCAAGTGCCAGTTGCCAAAGCGCTTCACTGCCCAGGGGCTCCCTGACCTCAATCATTCACAGGTCACGGCTCTTTCTCTGGGTGTTCTATTATCTAAGCAAAGCACATTCAAGTGTCTTTGTGTGGAATAAAGTTACCTTATTATAGACATCATTATAGTCCCATTGAATCATTTAGTTGGTTTTATTATATACACCAAAAAGGTCAAAAGCCAATAAAGTTGTGGGAAGAGTCTCACTTTAGGTTCAGTCAGTGGAATCGAACTTTTGTCAGTAATTCTGACTCTTTCTGCTGTTTTCGCTTTTGATGTTGGATTTGGATCTCACATCATGATTGATTTTTAGACTGAGCTAAATGCAAACTGATCCATGAAACAAACTTTTCACCAAAAAAGTCTGTTACATTTTAGACTAAAAATATGCTGAATTTATTTTGCCATGTGTGTGTTCAGGTGTACGCTGTGAAGACTGTGCTGCAGAGACCCCTCAGTCTGATTCAGGGTCCTCCAGGCACAGGGAAAACTGTCACCTCCGCTACCATCGTCTACCATCTGTCTCGGCAGGGTAACGGGTAAGCTCTGCAGTAGCTTTATGATGTTTTTTTGCAAATAGTGGCCAGTGTATTTGACGTGACTCGTGTCTTTTCTCTCCTTGGTGTCCTCCTTTATCTGTAGTCCGGTCCTCGTCTGCGCTCCCAGTAACATTGCTGTGGACCAGTTAACAGAGAAAATAGACAAGACTGGACTGAAGGTCGTCAGACTGTGCGCGAAGAGCCGTGAAGCCATCGAGTCTCCTGTGTCTTTCCTGGCACTGCACAACCAGATCAGTAACATGGACAGGTGAGTTACATCCGGAAGATTTAGACCTTTTAACACTGGATAAACTAATGAATGCTGTTTTATACTTTTATGATGCTTAAACCTTCTGTCACAGTTTGTAGTAACTTACATTAAGTGAACTGCTTTTTATTTTTTATAATAAATGTCCTCTGAGGAGAATATCTAAACACAAACAACTATCTAAATAATAAAGTGTGATTTCTAAGTCCATATATCACAGATTAGCTTAATAGCACTTTATTTTAAAGATGATACCAAGTACAGTATATGGACAAAGGTACTGGGACAGGTAGAATTCAGGTGTTTCTTTTCTAACGGGTCTGGAATACAAAACAATGATCGTTAGAATATAGTTTTATATTGAGATAAATATTACTAGATTGGTTAGTTTGCTTTCAAGTTTCAAGAAGTGTATTGGCCATTTGTGCATATACACTTAGGAACTTTTGTGTGTTTGTTCAAAGTCATATAAAAAGACACAAGAAATGCACATAATTCTATTTTTAAAAAAAAATGTTTTGGTTTATCTTTGCTTCCAAAATGCCTCACAATGAACCATGTATTTTCTTCACAGCTCATTTAGGAAGAAAAATTTAAAAAAAAATTTATTTTTGTATAAATTATATGTTAAAAAATATGACATCTAATGGCTGCAGCTGTAAGATGTCCTGTTCATGGTGACTTGGGATAGAAACCTCAATATTTCCTTAAAGTTTATGGGAGATTTTTCTTCCTCGGTGAGATGTGAAGAAAGCAGATGGTTAGTTGTGATGGAACATTATTTACAGTCGGAGCATGAAAAATATTTTTAGAATTTTATAAGTAGAACATTTAAAATCATTGTCATGGATTTAAAAAAAAAACAAAACCCTTAGTCATTGTTGAGCAATGAAGAAACACATCTCTGTGTGATTTTTTTGAAAGCAAAGATAATGTATACCAAACTAACATTGCATTATTTATCCCAATATAAAATTGTATTCTGTATTCTGACATGAGTCACTATTGTTCTGTATCCCAGACCCCATTAGAAAAATGCCTGAATTTAACTTTTGTCCATATAGTGCATCACAGATTAGCTTAATAACATGTTACTTTAATGATGATGCTAAGTATGTAATTCTAATGATTAATCACATGGGTAAATTTGGAAGCAGATCTTTTTGTCTTTGTTTCAGCCCTCTTTTGACACCAAAACACAGCTTTCTGCAAAGTCTGTGAATGTGGTTCCTGTTGTTGTATATGTTCAGTTTAGCATTGCCGTTGCCTTCATCTGGGCTCCCTTTAGTCACCCTGCTGTGTCTCTGTCCCCATTAGCATGCCAGAGCTTCAGAAGCTCCAACAGCTGAAGGATGAGACCGGGGAGCTGTCGTCTGCTGATGAGAAACGCTACAGGGCATTGAAACGCACAGCAGAGCGAGAACTGCTCATGGTGAGGAACAGCTGTCGGACCACCAAAAAAAAAAAAAAAAAAAAAAAACAACTCACGGCTAGCTGTGTTTCTAAATTACTGTTTACAAAGTGGCTGGAGACGAGGCTTGAGGCGCTGCTAGTTTAGTGCAACAAGTAACTTCAGACACACGTTGGCAGTTATTGCAATGCTATGATCGCCTTTATGGCAGATGTTGTTAAGCAGAGGACACATTTTCTTAGTTTCTGAGTCTTTGTATCGAAATTCATCCATTTGATCATATTTGCATTTCTAATCCACTTCACAGTTGAAGTTCCTATGTTTGGTATATTCAAATTCAGCCTGTAATCTTTGAGGATTTCAATGTATCTTTT
>JAPTYR010000019.1:6946202-6961034 GCA_029814505.1 Siphamia roseigaster | reverse complement strand
AAACACAATAAAAGCAACAACTCCTCTAAATATTTTCCTGATTCTATTTCCATTGTGACTAATTGTTTTACACTGGCTGTGAAATAACTCCAGTCTGATTCCTTTGGGTATTTATTATCATTTGTTAACATGCTGTGGTTAATTATTGACGGTCCCTAAGGAAAAGCCTCTGAACTGTATTAACACTGGAAGCCTGCAGTGGAAAGAGCAGAGGCCTGTTGGAGTGTTGATGGAGCTGGAGGTGTCACATCCACCGTGGGGCGCCGTCGCTCATCACACACATGAATGTCAACGCGCCGGGGAGGAAGCCAAGACACAAATGAGGCGGAAACAAGTTTTAAATGTTTCTAACCAGCCTGAACTGCAGCCGGAGAACATTCAGAGAGCGGAAAAACACTAAGAGGAGGGAGGGAGAAGAGAGAGAATCTGAAAAAGGAGGATAAATGATAGAAAAACAAGCAGAAAGGATGGAAAAATGATGGAAAAAGAAGAAAAGATGGAAAAATGATCGAAAAGAAGCAGAAAAGATGGAAAAATGATGGAAAAAGAAGAAAAGATGGAAAAATGATGGTGAAAGAAGCAGAAATAATGGCAAAAGAAGAAATGATGGAAAAAGGATAAATGATGAAAAAAGAATGAAAATGATGAAACAAAAGGCGAAATGATGGAAAAATAAGGAGAAATGATGAAAAAAGAAGAAATGATCAAAAAAGTAAAGGATCAAAAAAGAAGGATAAATGTTGGAAAATGAAAAATAAATTATGGAAAAAAAGGATAAATGATGGAAAAAGAAAAAGGAAGTATGGGAAAATATATGATCAAAAAAGGATAAATGAATAAAAAAAATTAGAAATTATGGATAAAGAATAAATGATGGAAAAAGGAAAAATGATGGAAAAAGAAGGAGAAATGATGGAGATAAATAATGGAAAAAATAACGATAAAAGGTGAAGAAAGGATTGAAAAAGATGGAGAAATGATTGAAAAAAGGAGATATGACGGAAAGCAAAGAAATCATGTTAAAAGAAGGATAAATGATGGAAAAAGGAGATATGATGGAAAAAGGAGAAATGATAAAAAAGCATAAAGGATCAAACAAGAAGGAGAAATGATGGAAATAGAAGAAATGATGGAAATGAATGATGGAAAAAGAAGGATAAAAGGAAGGAGAAATTGTCCAAATAGGATAAATCACTTAAAAAAAGGAGATATGAAGGAAAAAGATGAAGAAATGATGGAAAAAGATGAAATGGTGAAAAAAGAAGAAATGATGGAAAAAGAAGGATAAAAGGAAGGAGAAATTGTCCAAATAGGATAAATCACTTAAAAAAAGGAGATATGATGGAAAAAGAAGAAATGATGGAAAAAGAAGAAATGATGGAAAAAGGCTAAAGGATTCAAAAAGAAGGAGAAATGATGGAAAAAGAAGAAATGATGGAAAAAGAAGAAATGATGGAAAAAGATGAAATGGTGAAAAAAGAAAAATATGGAAAAAGAAGAAATGATGGAAAAAGAAGAAATGATCAAAAATTAAAGAATTGAAAAAGAAGGATAAATGTTGGAAAAAGAAGCAGATTAACTGAGTAATTTTATTTTTTTGAACTAGATGAGTCCATACATGGGGGATGGAGAAGGCTGAGGGATGGTCAGGTGTGTGCACATCCACTCCTGGATGGATGAAAGGACATGTAGCCTAAGAATTCCACTTCCTGTGTGAGAACTTGGTACATTTGCATAATAATAATAATAATAATAATAATAATCATAGTAATAGTAATAATAATAATCATAATAGTAATAATAATAATAATAATAATAATAATTCCAGCAGGTCAGGCTGCCTTCTAACAGACGTTAGTAGTTAGTCAGGAAGAAAAAGACAATGATAAAAACAAACCAAAAACAATCTCGCTTTACCAGGGTCTTTAAAGCTGGAATAGTACCTGGTTTGAAATGGGTAGAAGCGTAAACGTGGCATAATTGTCCACCCCAACCTTGAACTAAATCACCATGGCAACACAAAGTTGGATCAAAGTGTGTGAGAGTTTGTGACAGAAGTGAAGACGTGAGAGGGAAGTGCTCTGCTCGTCTCCGTTTGGACGAAGTGCTGTATGTGGGACACACTGTTATTTTTGGGACACGTTTCTGTGTGCGTGTGTACGTACGTGCGTGAGTGCGTGTGCATGTGTGTGTATTCCTGTAGTGTGCATATGCACATGTGGGAGGTGTGTGAGTTCTCAGGTCAGTGCTCTGGAAATGAGCCATCCTCACAATTCACTCCCACGCTTTAAAAAGGATGACTGGAACAATTCATCTTTCTGGGACTGAAATGAAGACGAGACAATAGAGGGGAAAAAAAAAAAAAGGACAGACCCTCAAAGTGAACCTCAGCCACTAAACACATAATTATCGTCTACATCAGGAGCGTCAAACATGCAGCCAAAGGGTCCAATCCAGCTCCTGGGATGAGGAATTTTAGGTCATTTCCATCTAAAGTGGGTCAGACCAGTAAAATACTATCAAAATAAAGTATAAATAACGAAAACAACCCATTTTTCACTTTGTTTTTAGTGAAGAATCTAGTAAAATGACACAAATGTTTACATTTGCAGACTAGCCTTTTACAAAAAAAAAAGTGAACAAATATGAAAAACCTGAAATATCTGAAAAGAATTCAGTGTAATTGTACCAATATTCTGCCTGTGATTAAATGTTTGGTGTATTTGTGTATGAAAATGACAAGCTGAGGACAAATAATGGCATTTTTCACATCTTTTTTGAAAGAGTAGTTTGTAGATGTAAACATTTTGATTATATAATTTTACTTTTCTTACTTTGTTCACCTTAAAACATAAAAGCTAGACATACAAATGTTGAAATTGATATTATTTGTATATTATGTAATAATGTTCATGATGCGGCCCACTTCAGGTCATATAGGGCTGAATGTGGAACTGAACTAAAAGAAGTTTTACAGCCCTGATTTAAGAACAGAGCAAATATCCAAGCCTCAGTCCTCTGGGGTGTTTTCGAGCCACTGTGCCAGAGAGCTGCTCATGTTTGGCTTAATTATTGTACCAGTGTCTTTACAGGTTGACCTAAAAATTCATTAGACAACTGCAGCCCATTCAGAACTCTGCTACTAGCGTCCTCACCAAACCCAGAAAAGCAGACCTCATCAGTCCAGTTCTGAGCTCCTTCCACTGGCTGCCTGACCGTCGGCGGATAGTGTGTCAATAGTGCGGCTATTGGCACTCCGGGTGTGGCAAATAGAAAATAGCCTAACCCTAACCACTAACTTTTAAGTAAGATAAATATGTTTCACTGCTATTTATATCGGCACTAGGGATGTTACGATTACCGATAAACCGTCAAACCGCGATTTAAAAATGTTGACAATAAAAATTCCTGTTTGAATTTCAAAACTATTTATTATTGCGGTTGATAACAATACCGTGCATTGTGACACCGGGAGCCTTTTTCAGCATCTGTCATTCATTTCTTTATTTCGTTAATTTATAAAATAAATACAAATGTTCTCTAATCTAGAATGAAAGGGAGCAGAAAGAAGACCAGTCTTATTTTATCTTCCCCACCTCATCCAGGTCCCACATTGGGTTCCAGTCTACAAAGTGCACCTGCACAGAAGCTTCAGCAAAGCCAGAATCATGGTGAATTGCTGAAACTGTTGATTTGTACAATTTGTGACTATTTCCTCTTCATTAATCTGAAATAACACACTGTGCCTTTAAACGCTGGCTTTTAATCAGACTTTGTATTAATTTTTAATTATAACCACTCTTATACCTTTTTTTAACCTATTTCAGTTTGTGTGGGACTACCACTGCTTTCTGCACACATTCAATGCCCCTTTTCAAAAATACCAAAACATTGATAGTTTTGGTCACAATAACCGTGAGGTAAAATTTTCATACTGTGACACCCCTAATCTGCACTTGATCTATTTTGGGCATTCCACGGACGCTAGCATTCAGGTGTCAATTTATTTATCTTTTCTTCTTCTTCTGGCCACACCGGGAGTGGCAATAGTTGTAGCGTAGACTTTAAAGTTCTGTTGCTGGTCTATAAAGCTCTGAATGGTTTAGGACCTAAATCCGTCAATGACCTTTGACCCAGTATGAACTCCCTCAGGTCATCTGGATCTGGTCTGTTGTCAGAACTAGACACGGTGAAGCTTCTATGCTCCACATGTCTGGATCAAAATCATCAGCTGAGACACTCAGTTTATTACCTACCTGATCTCAGCTGCACTTCAATACAGTTTTTATTAATCAGTTCAGATCTGCACTCTCTTTAAGCTTGACATTTTTATTGGTTTTATCTATTTCTGGTTTTTCTTTTTGTTTTTCGTGCCTATATATATTTTTTTTATTGCTCCCTGTTGTAATACTTTTTATCTTATATAAAGCACTTTCAGTTGTCCTGTAAATGAAATGTTCTATATAGATAAACTTGCCTTGCCTTATGTGCTTCTAGGTTACTACTTGGGGATGTGTATTGCTGCTCCAGAAAAGAACATGGAATACTTCAGTCAGGTCAGCTTGTTTGTCTGTATCCTCTGCTTCTATGTACACACGCAGCCTGGCCAAAGAAAAGTCCCCACTTAGCAAAAATATAAACACACCATGTTCAAGGTTTGTGGAACATGACACCTTTGACCCAAAGTGAGCTCATGATATTTTATGACCGTAAAACATGGTTAAGACTCGATGTGTAAACTAAAATTGTATTGATATCTCTGAGTCCGGACACTGCTCCAACGGTATTGGCGGTGGTCCGGACACCGCTCCAACGGTATCGGCGGTGGTCCGGACACCGCTCCAACGGTATCGGCGGTGGTCCGGACACTGCTCCAACGGTATCGGCGGTGGTCCGGACACTGCTCCAACGCTATCGGACATAAAATAAACTGACAACCCAAAATGATTGAGGTGAGACAATTGATAACCTTGTCAACTTGATGAAAAGTCAATGTGTTGCTCTATGGGAAGCTAATGGTGGACATAAGATGTTCAGTGGTGATTTTTCCACTGTCCCCCACCGTGTCCACATCAATGTTCCTGAATGCCTACCCAAAAAGAGCAGTGATTTAGTTTAATCTAGTTTACAGATATCTTGAATTTAAGATTCAGAATGAATCCCTGACTAGGCAGAGTATCAGTGAGTAGAAGGGGAATTGGGGTGGGGGATTTGGTTAGCTCTGTTTCCTTGTTTGATTTGATTTAATGTTGTTAAATCAAAAATGAACACAGGAAGGGTGACAGGGGTACAGTGGATAGCACTTACACCTTATGGTGAGAAGGTCCTGGGTTCGATTCCAACATCAGTCAATAAGGGTGAGGTATTTTTCTCTATTCTCCAGTAGTGCTGTGCGATACTACGGTATATATCGTTGTACGACAGAAAAATGCCTATCGTAAGATA
Source organism: Siphamia roseigaster (assembly GCA_029814505.1). Lineage (NCBI taxonomy): Eukaryota > Metazoa > Chordata > Actinopteri > Kurtiformes > Apogonidae > Siphamia > Siphamia roseigaster. The sequence continues at coordinate 6,955,589 of JAPTYR010000019.1, read as the reverse complement.
TAGTCCTCTATCGTTTATATCGTAATTTTAACTTGTGTGGCTGTGACAGCTCAGTTGGTGCAGGTTGCCGCTTCTCACAGCATTTACAACCATGATCATACGTTTTACGTCACGAGTCACGACCTGAACATGCAGTCTGCCTGGGCACGAGAGCTACACTAGCCATGGATTCCGACAGCAGTAGAAGCATGGACGTAGGGATGGAGCAAACAACAAATGTTGAACCAACAGAGGAGGAATTGGTGCCCAAACGAGGGAACAGGAACTCCGTTGTTTGGGTTTGGTTTGGCTATAAAAAGACGGACACCGACCAAAAAAAGGTGATATGCAAAATATGCCACCGTGAAGTGGCTACTACTGATTCGAGTACTACAAATCTCTTCTATCATTTGAAGACAAGGCATGCTGAACAATATAACGATAGTCTAAAAATGCAGCAAAGCACGAAAGCTAACGTTAAAGCTGTCGAAAAGAAAAGCACTCAAGCAAGCATAAAAGAGTCGATGTTTAAAGGTACCCCGTATGACAAGGATTCCCGCAGACACATTGAGATTACAGATGCTATCTCTGCATACATATGTGTCGACATGGTCCCAGTATACAGTGTTGAAAAGAAGGGCTTCAGAGCACTGGTCAAAACCCTTGACCCGAGATACAAAATACCAGACCGAAAACACTTCAGCGATGTCCAGCTGCCCCGCAAATATGAAGAATGTCGTGCGAAGGTGAAAGAGGAACTTGAACATGTTCAATATTATGCACTGACGACTGACTTGTGGTCGAGCAGAGTCACACAGCCATATATGAGCCTAACAATTCATTTTATCAACAATGACTGGGTACTACGGAGCCGATGCCTACAGACAAGCTACTTCCCCGTAGATCATACCGGTGAGATGATAGCCACAGCCCTGAAAGAAGCACTTCAATCCTGGGAGTTGTCTGAAGACATGCTTGTCTGTGTGACGACAGATAATGCAACTAATAACATCTGTGCATTCCAACTGAACGAGTGGGACAGGCTACAATGCTTTGGGCACCGTTTACAGCTGGCCATTGGTAAGTGGGGCACAAAAATTACAAAAGTGTATTTTCTAACGTTTTCACAGTAAATGGGTAAAGGGAGTACTTGTGGTAAATGTAGGTTATGTCTTAGTTCTTCTGTTGCGTTTGATTTGTAGTAGGGCCTAATGGCAATATTCAAGTAGCCTTATATTTTCATTAACCTATAGTCTACAGCAGTTTGCTATGATATTATGTAGTTTATAAAACACTGATTCTTGAAACTTTGGCAAAAACATGTCCCACCCACTTCAGTGCTCATTCTGTTAGAAACCAATAACTTAAACACAAATAAAAACACTTAAAATTATAATGAAGGGCTTTTCTGCACATATGTAAGTTTTCTTCAAAGGTTTATACCCATTTTAATTTATTTAATCACTCTTTGTTTGCCCGCCGCCTATAAAAGCAGCTGTCCTCAGTGATGAGCTTATCATTTAAACTTGCCTAAAAAACTAAAAAATGATAATGGAACTGAATAATGAATACATCACTAGAAAGTACAAAATGAAATATATATGAAAAACAACAAAGAGTGAAGTTTGAACAGCATTTATTATTATTTTGTGGTTGCTCAAAATGTGTCCCACATATTCGTCACCACCGTCAGATATTTTCAAAAAGCATTAAAATCAGGCAGATATAAGGACAACTACATTCCTGAGGACCCCCTTTTAGAACCTACAGCTATACTCCATGCTGCACCATCTCTGAAGCTCCCATAAGTTATATTATTTTTGTTTTATTTTGTAAATATTTTTTGCTACTGCCACGGTCACAACCATAACGTGTCAACACCATCTCTTTTGAATGAAAAATATTACTTTAGATTATAGCATTAATGTGTATTTTTTAAGAACATACCTGAAGAAGCTAACAACAGAGGAAAAACAAGATGGCTAATGTGAATGACTCATTCATATTATGGGAAAGAGTGGGTTTTTGTCACCACCGTCAGATGTCACCACCGTCAGGTTTTGTGTCTGACGGTGGCGACAAAAATGTTTTTATGGACTTAAAGTGTCGGCTAGACAATAATTGTTGATCAGAATGAGTACTACTACATCCTATAGTGATTCATTAACCTTTCAGAATTTCATATTATATGTTATTTTGCTTTTCTCACTCGTTATTTGCTATTGTTACCAATATTGTTTGTAGGCATAATGCATTACATTACATTATGACGTTGATTAATGTAAATTTAAAATTCAATGTAATTCCCTCCAGTTACATAGATTTTACACTCAACTTTGCTTCTATGTATTTTAGAAAGTTATGGTTAGACATCAGTTGTCTGTGGAGGAGAGAAGGAGAAGAAACAGAGAATACCAACGGAAACGGAGAGAGAAGATTTACAGAGAGGCAGAGTTAAAGGAGGAATACCTTCGAACAGAAAGGCAAAGATGGAAAAAGAGAGTGGAGGAAGGGAAGCTGAGAAATGTCAATGACTTGAATGAAAGGCAAAAGAGAAGACAGAGAAAGGCATGGAAGTGAAGACGCGTGCGCACACACACACACACACACACACACACACACACACACAAACATCAGAGAACACTGAGATGACAAAAACTACTAAAGTGGTGACACATGAATATAGAATTTTAGTATATATATATATATATATGTGTGTGTGTGTGTGTGTGTGTGTGTGTGTGTGTGTGTGTTTATTATTGTTGTGTTTTTTTGGTTTTTTTTACCATAGCGGGTAGAGAATGGGGACCTGAACTGGATTGTCCCAGGGAAGTTTCTGGCGTTCAGTGGTCCTCATCCTAAAACTAAAATAGAGAATGGTGAGTAGAGACATCAACAGTAGTCACTTGACTCCACCCTGTGGCTAATGCTGGTTGCTCCACCCCCTGCAGGTTACCCGCTCCACGCCCCTGAGGCATACTTCCCCTACTTTAGGAAGCACAACGTGACCACCGTAATACGCCTCAACAAGAAGATCTATGATGCGAAGCGCTTCAATGACGCCGGATTTGACCACTACGACCTGTTCTTCTTGGACGGTAGCACGCCCAGTGACATCATCACCCGCCGCTTCCTGCACATCTGTGAGAGCACCGACGGTGCTGTGGCTGTCCACTGCAAGGGTGAAGACTTTATCCCTCACCTTTAAAGACCCAAATGTCCACCTTTAACCCAAACCATCTACTGAGCTAAGCTGCTTTATCTTTGTTGATCCGTTAATCCCATCAATTCATGCCAATAATTAGTGTAAAATACAGTTCTTCATCTTTTCATGGTCATTGGATATGACTATATTTGGACCTTCACAGGCTCTGTAGTTACAGTGGAAACACTGTCATCTTCTACACCATTAATTCACTAGTAAAGCTCATGGAGTTTGATCAATGACAGTGAATAGAATGAATAATGAATAAAAAAAAAATAAAAAAAAACAAGCAAAATCTATTTAGAGACAAAATTAATAAAATAAGCAGCAAAATTAGCAAGAGCCAAACTCATGATGTTTTTTTTAAAAAGTCAACAAAACAAGTAACATTCACAAAGAAAATGAACCAAAATAATAACATTTAGAAAATGAGAAATAAAATGTATTTTAAAAATGTGAATATTGATTCCGCAGTAAAAGTATGGAGTTGGATCAATAACAGTGGATGGACACACTGGGTTTATAATATTCAGTTCATGATGGATTAGACTAAAAGGCAGTTTATTCAGTTTCTGTTTGATATAAAAACCCTTGAATTTAATCTGAATTTTAGTGAACATCTACATGCTCAGAGAATTATAGAAAATACAGGATTTACACTGAAAAATACAAAATAATATTAGAATATGTGGAAATTAACCACTTACAGACTAAAAGAATAGAGTATTTGACAAATTAACCAAGTTCTTTCGAAATATCCCAGGGCACTATGACTTCAGTTTGTTAGAAGATCATCTACATTTACATAGATCCTGTTCATTTCCTTTGCCAAGAAGGTTATGTTTTTGCAGGCATTGGTTTGTTTGTTTGATTGTGTACAACATAACTCAAAAACTAATGAACGGATTTTGCTGGAATTTTCAGGCAATGTTGAAGATGGTCAAAGGAACAAATGATTAGATTTTGGTGGTGGTCCAAAAACCGCCATTATCGAAAAAGACAATTTAGTGAATAACTACTGAATTAATAATATCAGCATGAATCCACTTGCTAGAGGTACATTTTCATGGTCAGTTAATCTAAATATGGAGACAAAATAATTGTAGGACTGTTATTTTAGGTGTAAATCCCAATATGAGGGGAACAAGCTGCTTGGCGGAGGTCTGCACTTTTTTCTGGTTTCAAATGACTTTGAATGTATTTACCCTAACCCCCAACCCAGTGTGGAGGTCTGGTGTGGGTATGTAGTGGTGATATGGGTGTGTAGGTTTCATGTTCCATTCAGTGTACGAATATTTACATAGACCACATCCTTCTGTTGTCGTTCAGTTGGTGCCGGTAGTGGAACCGGAACATTTAAAAACTTTCTTTCCCAGTTCAGTTCTGACTTTGAGAACACTCAGATGTCTTTGGGCTGCCACAGTAGTCCACCAGAGAGCAGTGACGTCCATGCCAAAGTAGTTCCACCAGAGGGAAATTATGTCTGTACCACAATAGTCCACCAGAGGGCAGGGATGTGTGTACCACAGTAATGGGATAAGATGAGACTCCACTGTGGGGAAACCTAAGTTTTATAGCAGCAAGAAACTGCAGAGAAGAATTGAGTGGAAAAATAAGGACAAATACTGAAAAAAAAAATACAAGCAATATAGGATAGAATTGAAATATTTACATTGTGATGTGGTAGGGTGAGGGAGGGTGAATGGAGGGTGGGAGGAGTTGGCACTGATGTCAGCAGGGGTGGGAGGAGTTGGCAATGATAATGTCAGTGGGGGTTCAGGTCTGGGCTCAGCATTTCTGTCATGGACTGTGACTCTACAAATGGCACTCTGCTGACTCTTCCCCTCTTGTCCGTCTGCAGCTGGACTGGGCCGGACGGGCACTCTGATTGGCTGTTACCTGATGAAGCATTACCGCTTCACAGCAGGGGAGACCATCGCCTGGATCCGGATCTGCCGTCCAGGATCTGTGATTGGACCGCAGCAAAATTTCTTGGAAGAGTGAGTGACTGATTAGATAAAGGTCAAAAAAGCACCTAAAAAAATTCATACGGGACCAAAAAATACTAATAATATCGCCAAAGCAATACATGGCGAGCTTACTCATTTTTAGGTCCCATGTAGTGGACCACCCCATGCGCCCCCACCCCTACAAAAGAAGAGAGTCTACACTTTCTTTTGATGGAGGGGTTCTGTCTGTCTACGGTCCTTTATTTCCAGTCCATTATGGGGATGAGGCTCTGCTGGTCCCAGCTGATCAGATCCGATCCAAGTATTTAGCATCACTGCCATGGTTTCACCCCCACAGCTCAACTCATCTTATCCAGGTCAGATGGACCTGACCTCATTGAATTGGGGCTTTGGTGGTGAAACCACACTCTGTGACCTGCCATGACACACACTGATCGTCTGGATTTGATTCTCTACAGCTGATTTTCTGAAACTCCCCCTTTAATCTAGCCTGGCATGGCCGGCCCCTTTGTACGTCTTTCAGTCGTACAAGGGTCTGGGAAGACTCTAATGGGAGAGGTTTATTGTGGTTACCAGACAACTGTCCAATAAGCGAACGGGGTAGGTTGGGGGGAGGGCGCTCATAATGGGACACTTCAGTGTTTGGGAGCCCGGACTCTTGCTACTAAACCCCAATTAACGACGAATGCTATCATCGACCATTTATAAATATAACATCCTCGGTGTCATGGTGGATGAAGTCCATCTTACATATAAATGGTAAGTTAACTTCTTTTAACAACCAATGTGCGCGAGTTCGCTAGTGGGGAATGGTTTGTTTACCTCGTACACAACTTCCTGTAAGTGTTGTATGATTGCTAGTTTCATGCACTCGGGCACGTCCAATCATTTCAAACCAGAGCTGAGTTCACTCCTCCCACCCAATAATGGCTTCATATTAGAGCATTCCCAGACTCTAATGTACGACTGAAAGAAGTACAGAGGGGCGGGCCATACCAGGCTACCTTTAATTGGTGTCTGTCTCTTTTTCTCTGAACCACACTGACACATACTCTGTTCCAGCCTGAGCTGCACCAGCTTTCAGTTTCATTTATTTCTCCATCTTCTCTCTCATTCTATCACTTCCTGCTTTGCCACCCCCACCTACTGATCCTGTTATTTATTCGTCATATGTTATTTACAGCTTTGTACATATTTGTATATTGTTCATCAATTCACGAAATGCTGATTACAAGCCTGATTTTCACCGAAAAGCTCCACCAGATCACCCCAGTCCCTCCCATTAAAACACAATTGACATCTACAGACATCAGTGGCAGCCAGTGAGTTAAATTAAAGTACTCCAGTGAGTTAAATTAAAGTACTCCAGTGAGTTAAAGTACTCCAGTGAGTTAAATTAAACTACTCCAGTGAGTCAAATTACAGTGCTCCATTGAGTTACATTGTAGATGTTTCCTGAAAAAGTTTCACAAAAAAAAAGTGTCGCAGCAGTAGAGTCCCTTTGGTTTGAGATGACCTTTGACCTTGGCAGGTTGATGGTCAGACCCCCACCTCAGTGTGCTGACAGGAGCAGAGCTGTACATGTTGGTACCTTTATCTCCATACCGCTGCTGCTCTGTTTGTGTTAGCTTCTGAGTAGTTCAGTACGACACTTTGGAGCACTCTGTGGTGTCGTTTCCATGGGAACAATCACCAGGCCCAGTTAAAACCAACCTTTGTTTCCATGTTCACTCTGGAACATTAACCAGACAGGACAAATGGGTTGTCTTTATATCTGTGAGGACAAAATGGACAGATGCTCGCACCACAACACAAACGGCCCAGTTAGAGCAGGATCAGAACCAGTACCACAGAGTCTAAGAAGGTATTTCTTCTGAATTTCAGACTTGTATTAGGGCATTTAGTTGCCTGGGAGTGTAGGTCCCATTTGCAGTCCAGGGGTCAGAGTCAGTATGGTACAGTGTGAGTATCAGTACAATACCAGTGTGATAAATGCTGAATTCCTTCCCGATGTAAACTCGTCACCTTCCACCATATAATCCTTTCTTAATTTCGTCCACTGTATATTTTTGTGCATTAAGCTGTTGAAAAGTTTGAAGATATCTCTTTGAACTGGTTTCATGAACGCAATGATTTACATGTGTTGACAGGAAGCAGGCGTCGCTATGGTTACAAGGAGACGGGCAGCGTTCTCAGAAGAACAAGATGGAAGAACGGGTAGTGCCACACCTCATCAGTAGTATGGACGAACTCACCCTAAATCCCGCCCACAACAATGCTGGCCCGGGCTCTGACCGGCCACAGGAGGTGATGCGTCAGACACGCCCACAAACACTGACACACGGCGTGTAGCAGCGTCTCATGGTGTATTTGTTTCCTCCTGCAGAACGAGATGTTGGATGGTGTTCCAGGCTTGACTCAGGGAGACAAATTGAGAGCCTTAAAGGGCCGGAGGCCGCCGCGACCCGCCACCACTGGCGCCATGAGGTAATGAGGTACCAGGACAGATGATGGCAGGTGGACATGATGGATGGACAGCAGTTATCAATCTGGTTTATTTATGTATCACTCTGGTGTGTTTTGGGGTTGGGAACAATAAACTGATGGGACCAGATAGCAGATTTTACAGACAACAGATACGGTTTTGTCAGTATCAGAGACCCCAATCGATGGTGATCAGCCACAAATCCTGAGATGAATTAATTGTAGAACTTTGGATCAACTATCGTGAGACTAAGAGTCGTGCCTGAGGCTTCACATTTCTCATCTCTAAAATAACATCAGAGCTGACAAAACGACTTTTACGTATGCTCCGTGACATTGTCTACACAACAGTGTGGGTGCACTGTCGCATGAGCACCATGGATGAAAACTGTAATGTCTGAATCTGACATAGGAGGAGGAGAACACATGTGCTTTATGACTGTTTACTTTTTACTAGATCAACTGTACTGAATACTGCCATACATACCAGAGATGCTTCCTTATACAGTGACGTGCATATCCAACAGTGCATCCCAGAATACTTGCAGGTGTCTCTTAAAGTGAAAGCACCTTTTTCTATTTTACCTACATTACAAATGCATTCGAAATTGTTTTGGCCAGAAAGCAACAAGTTGAGTTTTAGAAACCTGAAGAGAAATTACTTTGGAAACAAAGTATTAACTTTTGCATTGACTGTATGTGAGGCACATGTGGAATTGCACAAAAAACATTTTATCATGGTCTTATTTGATAAATAAATAATGTAGCTCATTGAATTGCACTGCACATTTTTTAATAGAAAGAATGTGTTGAGTCCGAATGGGCTTAATCGCACTGTATCGTGATTTGGGAGCAAATTGCAAGATGCCATAAACATATCTTTATTATATCAGATCGTAGATACTGTATCAAGCTGTGTATTATATCAGCCTTACAACTAAGATTCCCAAACCTAGTTTATTTGTCAATCCAGTTTATTTATGTGTCAGTCTGGAGATCATGTCCAGACAGACGATTACAATAAAACTACAAAACCACAAACTGACCAGAGTTTGTTTTGTTGTTTCTCAGGGTAGAGGAGATGAAGATGCACAGCAGATCTGCCTCCCAGCCAGTCAGGTACATGTGACCTTTGACTTTTAACTGCACGTGTAAGATAAGACAAATGCAGTACATTCTCCGTACATCCCATGAAAGCACCTGAGGACATGTGACATAGAATAAAAGCACAAAACCCTCAAGACAAATGATCAATAGCCGTAACACTCAATAGAATCAATACATGTGCTATATTGATCTGTTTGTGTGTCCAGAGTATCCATGGGCATCGGCCAAGGACCCGCCTCCCCACTCAAAACCTCCAAACTCCCAGCATCCTCCGCTTCTGCTTCAGCCAAGAGGATTGGGAGAAATCCGTCCTCAGCTGCATCTAACCTACGAAGGTCAGCTGACCTCTGACCACACAGAGGCTCCACCTCCTTTTGCAACTGTTCTGTCTTTTTATGTCTGTAGTACTCTCTGTGTTACTCTGTAGTATTCTGTTATAGTGAGCGTAGTGCTCTGCCTACAGTACTCTGTAGTACTGTCTGTACTGTGATCCCTTGTTTCACACCTGCAAACTGGTCACCTTTTGGCTACAGTCACCTTTTCTTTTTTTTTTAGTGAATGAAGAGGGTTTTAGTTTTATATGTTGTTTTTTTTTTTTTTTATTGTATGTTTGGGTGTGGGCTCATGACGAGTGGGCAAATA
>JAPTYR010000019.1:6818509-6829565 GCA_029814505.1 Siphamia roseigaster | reverse complement strand
CTGGGCATCAGTCGGGCCCTGTTGTGGACACCGAGGCCTGAGGACCCTCACCGTACTGGCTGCTACTCCCACCGCCGCCTTCGGGCTCCTCCTGGCTAGGGGAGGCCTCATCACTGGGGCCCCCCCTGGATGTGACGGAGGCGGTGGTGGTCTCGGGGGAGGCGCTATGGGCCTCCTGCGGTGCGCAGCCTGGATGGTTCTTGCGGAAGTGCTGGTTGAGGATGGCCTGGAAGGGGAAGCTCTTCCCGCAGACGTGGCAGTGGAAGGGCTTGTTGCCCGTGTGCTTGCGGATGTGATACTCCAGCTGGTCTTTGCGCGTGTACTTCTTTCCGCAGATGCGGCAGACGAATGGCGTGATGCCCATGTGCAGGCGCATGTGGCGATCTAGGCTACCCTTCTGGTTGAAGGACTTGCAGCAGTAGATGCAGGTGAGGCGGGGGTTGTAGCGATACCAGCGGTCACCCACCTGTTCCCTCAGGTAGTCCTCATAACCGCCCATGTCAAATGCTGCATGCTCCTCCCCCTGGACACGAGACAGAAAGTACTGTGTTCACACATGACAATGACCTGTTTACATCCACACAAATACTTCCATCATTATCTAGTTGGTGGAGTCATCACATTTTTATTTCTTTCAGAGTTCATACATGCATAGTGGTGGTAGAATCCCACTTTCTGTTTTCTATGATTTAATAGTTTTTCCACATGTTCAGATGGAACAGAACTAAATAAATCAGATAAACCTGTTTACATGCAGAAAGACAATGGGGCATTCAAGACAAATCCGGGTGTGTTAATCTGATTTATTATAATCAGATTACATAGTCTGACAGTCCTGCCCCTGGAAATGGGTGTCTTCGGTTATCCCATCCCATTCCAAAGTCCTATGGCGACAGGCACACCACAAATCCACAGGTGTGAGTACACTTGAGGACATAGGTGTGAAAACGTGCTGCAAACACTGCCTGCTCCCCACCCCCACCCCTAAACGGCAGGACCCTAACCCTAAGCAGTCCAAATAAGAAGCCGAGCATGGCATCTCTGAATCCTTATGCTCTGTTACAGGGTCATCCAAGACCAACCCCAGACACAACTGGACTCATTGCCAATGAACTCGCCAAATGTGACACTGACATTGGCGCCCTCAGCGACACCGGGCTGGCAGGAGGGAGAATGTACCAGAAGGACCTCAGGTTCCACCTATTACCGGAGTGGATGTGAACCTGAAAAGAGATTTGACACTGCAGTTGACTTTGTCATCAAGATGTCACTTGTAGGAAAGCTAATTTGATGGGCTGAATGACTGCCTAATAATGAGCCCCACACCATGGGGGAGTGTGCTACCATAGTCAGAGCTTTGGACACTCAGATGCTCCCAAAGCTCTGAAGGCCTTCAGAGTTGACCGCACCAGACCGAGCCAGAAGGCGGTCCGCTGTCCAGCAAGGCACCAGGAAATGGTCAGATCAGCTTGTGCCAACACCATCATTTGTTCAAGGCATGGACTGGCCTATCATATGGTCTCCGTATCCACAGAGCCCACCCCCAGCCCCAGGGTGACTAGATGGAATCAGATTCCTGCTGTTCTCATGTAAAGCAGATCAGATTACAGTGTGTCCTGTGGAACTGGTTTGTTATAGGACAGCTGGGGGGGGCTCAGCTGCACACATGGCCCAGTGGTGCACGCATGTGCATTTCAGCCAGTGAGCTAAAATGCGTGTACATTGACACATCGGTTTTCATCCTACTTTTAATACTATGCGGGAATGGTCTGCCCCCCCCCACAGGAGTGAAAATGAAAGCTTATTCATCTTTTCCCTACTGCCTGAAGCTTTGCAAACTTTCATTTTAAGGGCTGGGTTATTTGTCCTATTATATATATGTACAATCAGTTCAGAGCGTCAGTGAGGATTTTTGCGTATGAAATGTTTGGCGACAACTGCATAAATAACAGCACGATTAGGGGGGGGGGTGTTTGACTGAGCATGCTCAAATGTATTCAAAAAGAGCACTGTCTATTCCATCAGCACCTTCTGTAACAATTTATTCCAAAAATAGCTGAATGTCTGAATATTTGAAAAAAATCATACACGCAGAACACTCACCGCAGACATGTCAGGGTTCAGCATGAGCTGAAGACGAGAACATGAAGGAACTACAGACATACAGACCCCCAAAGAACTCTGACAATGGACTGACTGGACTGAACTGTGCTGCGTTCATGCTGACACTGTTTGTGTAACTGTTTGCATCCGTGCAACCAAAATCCACCGTGAATGCTCTTTGCCAGAAGCAGTTTGCAGCAAACGGAAACTGTTTGCGGGACCGTTCGCAGAGCTACCAGTCACGTGATCAACATCATGTCGGGCCTTCAGTTGCAGTGCGGTGACTGTGCCACTGTTTTCCCCAAGTGTTTTGGAATTTTCAAGACATCCATGTGTAAGTAATAATTAATTAATTTAATAATTTATGCATTTGGCAGACGCTTTTATCCAAAGCGACTTACAAGTTCACAGTGCATTGGCCGGGAATCGAGCCCAGTCCCCCCGTGTGGCAGGCAACAATTCTACCACTGAACCACCAACACACACTTTACGAACCTTTTGTAGTTCCTAGAACCTTTTAGTTCCTGGAACCTTTTTTCTTGTGTTCCCACAGCATAGGAACTACATAGTAGGGTCTTTTTTTTTGGTTCTATAGGAACTATATGATGGAAGTGTGTGGTGATTGGTCGAGCCCAGACTCCGCCTATTTCCACATCTTGCAGTAACGTCATTTCTTGACATTAGATGCTGTATTTAGCCATCCATGACTAACATTCCTGTGATCCAGAACTTCAGCACACTGTGTCCTCCTGGTTCTCCAGTCTACCTTATAGTAGCGCCGTCTTCTACTTCCTGTGTGTTTTTGTTGAATTTGGCAAAACATCCTCACACCCGGTGCGTCGGGTTAGTCACTCTGAGCAACTCATGTTACCACAAACGTGTCAGAAGCCTGGTGCTTCGGAATAAGATGCCGAGGGACACCTTGTACATTTAAAAAAAAATGCTTGGGGGTCGGTATTTGACACTTTGGGAATGAGACAGCATTGAATCCGGCACTTAAAGAAGACATTACTGTCACAGATGTCAGCGTCACACTGGCCCCTCCCATGGTTCCTACTGCCCTGTGTGTATAGAGTTCTAAGAACTAAGAACTAAATTAGTCCAAAATAGTAATTAGTTCACTGCCACAAGATTCAACAAAGTAAAGGGAAAAAAAAGTTAAATCTGGAAAGGCTGGTCAAACGTCCATCATCATGGACGAAAAAACAAAACGGATAAAATTCAACTAAAATCTGGTCGGGTCACCGGCCTGGACCATCTGTTTACAGACCAAACCAAAACCAGAGCATCACTTGGACCTTTTTGGAACTGCAGGCAGCAGCAGTAATGCAGCTGTTTCTGTGTTTGTTGCTGCTGCGCCCACACTGTGGCTGTGTGGAACTGAACAGGGACTGAGGGACTGTTTGGTTTGGGTTTGTTGTGGAAACAGTGTGTGCTGGAGTACAGTTGGAAGGAGTTGACTCTGTGGGAGTGATTCGGGTGTGTTGGCGCAGAAAGACTTGTGGATTAGTGATGAGGAGGCCATCCCTCAGGTTTTACAAGTTTGAAGAAAAATGATGATGGAAGTGTTCGGCTGCTTTAACATTCTCTTCCATTAAAAGCCCTAAATGGACAAAGCACATGCTCGTCTTACTGATCACATGTTAGCTTTGGTTTTATTGTATTTGTTACAGTGGAAGACGTAACAGACGTTCATAAATGTTTCTATTCTTCTGCTTCACTGCTCTATTCCACTGAATGTTACACACTGAGACTACGAACAATAACCAGATATGACTCACTAATGCTTTTACTAACCACTAACGCAGACTTCCTCTTCTCCTTTACCCCCCCACCACTCATGTCTCCAATTTGTCTCTCTATCATCCATCCATGCTTCTTAAAACTATTTCGACCATTGTCTCTCTCACTTTCCCTCTCTCTCTCTCTCTCCCCTCTCTATCTATATCTCTCTCTCTCTGTCTCTCTCGCTTTCTCTGTCTTTCTCTCTCCCCCCTCTCTCTCTCCCTCCTTGGTCTCTCATTCCTCCCCTCTCTTTCTCTCTCTCTGTCTCTCTCTCCGTCCCCTTTCTCATCCCTCTCTACCTCTTCCTTCCTCCCCCATCTCTCCCTCTCTCTCCTCCCTCCCTCCCTCCCCCCAGTCGTCCAGACACCACCTTCCTGTGGTTCCTCAGTCCACTCAAAGCCATCCGCTACCTGATCTGCAACCGCTACAAGTGGCTGATCATCAAGCTGGTGCTGGCCCTGCTGCTGCTCATCATGCTGGGCCTCTTCCTCTACAGCATGCCGGGCTACCTGGTTAAGAAGCTGCTGGGGGCCTGAGTGTCCGCTGGGAGGACAGAGAGGACAGTGAGGGGGGGGTGGCGAGCCAGAGCGACCAGTGGGTGGATAAAGAATGGGTGGGGGTGAAGGTGGGAGCTGCCTCATTAATCCTGCCAATCTAAAGAGGGGGGGGAAAGCAGCACTGGACGTCTGACAGCACTGTTTTCTCTTCTGTAATCCATTCTGATCGTTACAGCTCGCTACCTTCCTCCTGTCTTCACCCTGAGGAGACGCAGACGAACCAGCCCCAAACACTTTTCCTCAAGTCACAACAAACATTGTCGAATTCTCTATCGATTCGCAGCAAACCCAACAAATCTGTGTCTGATGCGGAGGTGGTAAAAGTACTCCCATTCTGTACTTAAGTAGAAGTACAGCTACTGGTGTGAAAAAATACTCTGGTACAAGTAGAAGTACTGATTCAACTCCTTTACTGAAGTAAAAGGAAAAAAGTACAACTTCTCAATTGTAATAACGTAAAAAGTAAAACTGTATTGTTTGCTATGAATGGAATAATAATTATTTAAACAGGAAAAATCCTAGAGTTTCAAAAATATCCAAAAATAAAGCAGTTAACAGTGAGTTAGTGTGTAGATAATGTGTTTGATCTGGTCACAGTACTCAGTTTAGTGGGTATGGACAGAAAATTTAGGAAAAATGTGGTGGTGGGGAGGAGTCACAATTGAGATAAAATGTCATCATTATGAGATAAGAAAATATGCATAATTATGAGATTAAAAGTCAAAATTGTGAGACAAAAAGTCTAAATTATGAAATAAAGTTCTAAATATGAGATAGGAAATGTATAATTATGAGGGAAAAAGCCCAAATTATGAGATAACGTCACAATCATGAGATAAAAGTCACAATTTCTTATTTTCTCTCTGAAGTGATTCACATTTGTTTAACCCTTTAACAACTGAGACTTTAGCAATTCCAATCAAAAAGAACAAAATTAGCAACAAAATGAATGAAAACAGCCAAAGCGGTCAATAAAAACCAACAAAATAATAATTAATATGAACAAAGTAAGACACAAACTGAACAAAATTGAAAAATAAACAATAAAATAAAAACCATAATGTAGAACAAAATAAACAAAATGAATGAAACAAAATAATGAATGACTTGAAAAAAATAGCAAAAAACATGAACTAAAATAAAATGTAAAAAGGAAAAAAAAGGAGAAAGAATTATAAAAGTAGTTTTTCTTTTTTTCCAGAATAAATTTCTTTTTTCACACCTGTTTATCTTCATAAATCAGTTCCATCAACAAAACTCAGTAAAAACACAGAAAAAAGAAAAACAAAAGATGAATATTAAAACTAAACCATCCATTCAGAACACGTCAGCACTGATGCATCAGGGGTTATAGGGTTAATTTGAAAAGGTAATGAGCCTATTCTGAGAATGTAAGGAGTGTAAAGTATAGATATTTATGACCAAATGTAGGGAGGAAAAGTCAAAAGTTCCCAGAAACATAAGTACTCTAGTAAAGTACAGATACCTAAAAAACAAAACAAATCTACTTAAGTACAGAAATAGATAACTTCTACTTCGTTACTTCCCACGTCTGGTGTCGGCGAATATTTATGTGCGCCAAACTCGTACCAGTGCCACTGCGTTTCCGGACTTGTGCTCGAACCCTTCCATCCTCCGCCCCAGTGTACATTAATCTCTGCTGCAGTGCTAGCATATTGCCTTGTATGCACTGCTCTCTATCCCTGACCCAGTATGCTGTGTGATCCCGCCTACAGCCTCATTTGTCTCCATCAGGGAACAGGCGAGGTTACCACTCACCAAAGCGCAGTACGTTTCTGGCGGATCTCCACACGTGATATTTGGGGGGTCGAGGGCCACTCGCAGGTACTTTGTCATGTCGGTAGCTTCCGGCTGACAGGCCATGTAGTCCCACGCCAGACCCTCCTCCGTATAGATCTGGGACTTGCACACATCGTAGTGTCCCCAGGCCGCTGGGTAATGTTGCATGGCATGTGCCACACTGGCAAACACTGCTTGCAGGGTGAACAATAAAGACCAAAGCATTGCTGATCTCATTCTGTATGGCCGCTGTGGAACTTATTTCTTCTCTGGTTTTATCTTTACAGCTGCTCCTGTACCAAAAAAACAAAGGATATCGCTGGAAACGTTCTAAATTAGCTGCAGCTTTGAGCGATGCAATAAAGCATTTGGGAAGAGCGGCAGCATCGTGCTACTGTGCTAATAGCAGCTTCAGGCAACGATTAGCCCCCATTCAGTTGTGTTGTCTTTGATTGCCACCACTTGTGCCTGGCTGATGATGTGTGTCAACAAGTGAACGTCTCCACAAGGGCTGAGTGTTCAAAGGGTCAAGCAGAGGTAAAGACGGGATCCACAGAGGGGTGACGCTCACAAGGCAGCGGCTGTCACACGGCCAGGCTTGATTTTCTGTCAGATGTGGTTTTGGGTACAGGCATCATCCTAAAGGACAAAGGAGAAAAGCAATTAGAGGAAGAAAACAGGTCACGTACTGGAAACATGTATCCACGGTTCTATAGCAGTGAAAAGGAAATATAAAAAATTAAAAATATATATAGTGAAAAATGAATGCAAATATAAAAAATTTAAAATAAAACACAAGAAAAAAAAAAAGCAAATTAGTAAAAATAGAAAAAAAAAAGCAAAAAATAAATAAATAAATAAACAAGAAAAAAGTCCTTGGAGAGCATAGACCTCTGCCAAGCAGCTCAGTTCCCCCCATATTGGAATGCCCACGTAAAATAACAGTCCTACAATTATGTTGTCTCCATCTTTAGATTCACTGACCATGAAAATGTACATTATTAGTTCAGTAGTTATTCACTAAATTGTCTTTTTTGATAATGGTGTTTTTTTTCTTCTGGATAGTAACTAAAATCAAATCATTTGTTCCTTTGACCATCCTCAACATTCCCTGAAAATTTCAGCGAAATCTGTTCATAAGTTTTTGGGTTATTTTGCAAACAAACAAACAAACAAACAAACAAATGCACGCAAGCAAAAACACAACCTCCTTGGTGGAGGTAATGAATAAAAGGAACAGTGAAGAAACTAAGGCTACTTGGACACGAGAACGAAGCAAGTTTTATTTTTTAAAGATATCACGTAAACATGGGAACAAAACCCTTGCAGAAAACGATGCAGTTCACATGCCACACCTGTATGTGCACTGTAAACCAGTCCCACCGGATACACAACAGAAGAAGTAATGTGTATGCGCCTACATCCCTTTTTCTAACGGCGCGAGACACAAGCCGGACACAAACAACAACAAGAAGACAAAGATGGCAGCGACTACGCGAGGTAAGACCGACTGTCTCGTCTGGACCCACGAAGAAGTGGAGCTACTCCTGCTAATGACTCTGAACTATAAGACCACCAAATATCAAGAAAATGTGGACTGGGTCTCATGCCAGAGCAAGTACACGGATATCGCTCTGTCCTTTGGGCAACAGTCCAGCACTGGGAACACAGCTGCAAGGAAGGAATTTCCCCACGACCCCAGCAGTATTTCAAAGGCCCAGATTACGGCCAAGCTGAAGGTGGTAAGGAACATGCTATTTGTTCTGGTCATGTGGTTGTAATGTCGGTGTAAACACATTCGTTCAACTCACCCTGTCTAGTAAAAATGGGAATGGGAACGGGAACATTGACAGATCTTCCCACTCTGGAAAGATATCATTTTGTGGTTCCCATCTTTACAAAAGGCCTAAATGATAATAAACTTTGTCAGATTTACTTGTTCCCATGTGGCCAGGGCTGGAACTAAAACTAATGACAGGCTGATATATTGGTTGGCTGACATGTCGGGCCGATATTTCCGTTTTATTCTTGTATCGGTATCGGCCTGTTACGTTGGCTGATATGCTCTTAGGTGAAGGAAATAGAGGGGGAAAAAAAGGAAAAGGAAAGGGGGGAGGGGGACAAAAAAGGAGAGAAAAATGAAAGGGGGGAAAGAAAACAAAAAAGATAAAAAGGAAAAAGAAAAGATATAGGAGAGTGGAGAAAAGAAAAAAAGAGAAAAGAAGAAAGAAGCGGTGGAAAATGAGAGATAAAGAGGGGAAAGCAACCAAAAAGGAGAAAAAGAAGGAAAAATAAGAAAAATAAGAAGGGGATGAAAATAAAAAAGAGAGTGAAAGGAAGGAAAAAAAACAAAAAAAATAAGAGAAAGGGGAGAACGTAACCAAAAAGGAAAAAAGAAAAGACAAATGAACAGGGAAAAAAAGAAAAGGAGAAAGGGGGCCAGAAAAAGGAAAAAAAAGAGAAAAAAGTAAAAAAAAATAAAGAATAGAAAAAAACAAAACAAAAAGGAGAGAAAAAATTTTAAAAAAGGAAAACAGAAGGTGGACATGTGTTCATATTTATTACGTGATCTGTCAGTTTGTATTTTCCAATTGTGAGTAAAGAACATTTGCTGACATTTGTTTCCATTTGGCAAGAGGAAAAAAATCAGTATTGGCTCCCAATATCAGCTCAGAAATGTCATCTTAGAAATATCAGTTTTGAAATATCTGCTTAGAATTATTGGCTTAGATATATCAGTTTAGAAATATAAGCTCAGAAATATTGGTTTAGAAATATCGGTTTGGAAATATCAGCGTAGAAATTTTGGCTTAGAAATATCAGCTTAGAAATATCGGCTCAGAAATATCGGCATAAAAATATCAGCTTAGAAATATCAGTTCAGAAATATTGGTTTAGAAATATCAGCTCAGAAATATTGGTTAAGAAATATCAGCTTTGAAATATCAGTTTAGAAATATTGGCTTAGAAATATTGGCTCAGAAATATCGGTTTAGAAATATCGGCTTAGAAATATCAGTTTTGAAACATTGGCTGAGAAATTTTGGCTCAGAAATATCAGCTTAGAAATATTGGCTTAGAAATTTTGGCTTTGAAATATCGGCTTACAAATAGCTTAGAAACTTTGTCTTCAAAATATCGGTGGTCTGTATAGGTCATCAGCTAAGGCTGATGTAAAAAAATAAATAAATAAATAAATGGTATCAACCCCCAAAAAATCCTAATCAGTGAATCACGACTTAAACCCTTGAATGTTGAACATATTAATGAGCATATGTCGGCCCATGTGTTTAGAGGACATGATAAGACCTGAGTTTTAACCTTAACCTCAATCCATGAAGACTCAGTGTTACTTTTGTGACAGTTATTAAATTAATATTTTTCTATATTTAATTTAATGTCTGTATTTGCCTATCGTGAATATAAAAGAAAATAAGATACAACACAATTTACAAACAATTAACATCACTGTGCAGGGGAGAATGGAAGCAAAAAAGGTCTATGTGAAAACCTCTCCAGGGGGGAAAAAAAAGATGAAGAATAAAAATAAATAATTAAATAAATAAATGAATAAATAATAATAATAATAATAATAAAATTACTGTATAACTGAAATAATAATCTAAAGTAAAAACTATAAAAATGCAAGTCCAATTACAAATCATGATACACAGCTTTCTCTTTTTCCATTAATTGAACTCATTTTCATATGCATTTTTGAACAATGACAAAAACCTTCCTTAACCCTTTAACCCTTGATGCGTCAGAGGTTAAAGGGTTAAATGGGCAGGTTCTGCATGTAACGCCAGTGGACACGATGGGCTTCATACAAAACCTGGAATGAGTCTGTCAATTCATAAAAACCTCAGGTGTCTGGATGACAAAAACCGCTAGGATCATCAAATTTAACACTATGTCTTTATTTCTAGTGGTTTATGAAACTATTTCAAGCCATGTTTTCCAGAACAAATGCACTTCTGCGGGTCATTCCTCCCCATAGTCATCAGACAGCGCTCAGTAACCCCAAACATACACTTCTAACCATCATGAAATGCACTGTAAAAAATGCAAATACTTTAAATATTGTATATATGTAAATATGCCCATCTTCTCTGCTATTTTATATCCGCACCTTTTTTTTTTTTGCTGCTGCTGTGACAAAAAAAATCCCCCCGGGTGGGATGAATAAAGTGCTATTCTATTCTATTCTATTCTATTCTATTCTATTCTATTCTATTCTATTCTATTCTGACACCTCGGTAGGGTTTCCTAATTTCCTAATTTTGCTTTTATTTTTGGCCCCAGTATTTGATTAAAAATTAATTAATTTTGGGATCGCTCCGAGCAAGAGTGTAATTTTCTGCACTTATCTGATATCATTATTAGGTACATCCTGGGGCGAAATATGTCGAAATTTGCCTTATTATTATTGGGTCTAAAAAGCTGGCAAAAAGCCAGGCACCAAAATAAACCCAGTTTCATAAAATCACCTGTACCAGAGCAGATAAAACTGCAGAAAAAGTGACTTTTTTCAGCGTATCTGTCAAAAACAAAGTGTTTCCATCCACTATCACTGATCCAACTCCATGGGTTTTAACCGTGAATCAATGTTGTAGAAGATGATAGTGTTTCCATGGTAACTATAGAGCCACTGAACGTCCAAATGGGTCATTTCTGATGACTATGAAAAGATGATAAACTGTATTTTACACCAATTATTTCCATGTATTGGTAGAATTATTGAATGAACAGATATTAAACATATGCATAAATGGTTCTGGTAGATGGTGGACATTTGGGTCTTTATGGGT
>JAPTYR010000019.1:6375049-6385648 GCA_029814505.1 Siphamia roseigaster | reverse complement strand
TTGCATATTATTTCGGGTTTATTGTTCCTTTTTCTTGGTTTTTATTGACCACTTTGGCTGTTTTTATTCATTTTGTTGCTTATTTTATTCTTTCCGACTGAAACTGCTCAAGTCCCAGGAGTGAAAGGGTTAAGAACTAGAATACAAAGCGCCTAGACTTTTCTAGGAATAATTGCACTACGAGTGAGTACAATTGGAGATAAAATACAAGCTGAGATGAGATAAGTCTTTTAGTGACTGTTGGTGGACACTGTTTTGTTTCCACATATTACAAACGGGTACAACACAAAAATGAATATATATATTCCACCTTAAAGGCTCCTGCTATGTAAGTCATCCTTTTTTTTTTTTCCTTCCATGACTCAAAAGTGTAGCAAATCTATGTCTAAGTCCTATTTAGGTTCACAGCCTACATTTAAAGAGCGAGTGGGAGACCTGGAATACCTCTATTATCACACATTAGAGCATCATCACACATTCCGTTTTGTTCGCTTCACTTCCTATATCGTGACTTTAGGTAATACGTTATGACCCCCTCTAGTAGCTCTTCAGCAGCTTCATTTTCAGACTACTCTAAAGTAGTGTCGGAAACAGCCAATCATGAAAAAAACTACACTCCTATTTTAAGATGTCTCATGAATTATGGGTCCAGTATTAAATGCGTCACTGGGAGATCTATCCAGGCTCCTACCAGCGCGTCACAGTATACACACACACACACACACACACACACACACACTACCTATATTAGCAACATTCTCGTGGGTGTCCAGTCGAAGTACCGTGAGCAAATGTAGAAGTGTAGGCAAGTTTTCCTTTTGTTTTTTTTGTTTTTTTTCCCATAATCAAGTCAGCTTCGGGGGTTTCTGTGTGACTTATCTGTTGAGACGTTGGTGCTCCCAAATTAGCTCTGTGCAAAAAAAGTCATCACGTAGCAGGACTGTCGCTTTGACCTTGCTCAAATTAAGGTCACTTAAAAAAACAAACAAAATCACTTGTTTACTAATGTAACTTGGTCTGATTTAATAATGTGTTTATTTTTTTGTGTACATTATGATAAGAAACTGAATGGAGCTCATGCCTGTGCTGTGTCTGATGTCTTTAAAATGCTCCTTTGAAACTCCCTGCAGTGGGTTCATCTGGCTCCATTCTGTCATCCAGCCTGGCTGTCCATGCAACGACCGGTACTCCTGGGAGTGGCCTAATTTAAACCGCTTCTCTGTTTATAGATATAAGCTGATTGTATAGCGAGTTTGGGGTCTGTTTATTTAGGCTCGGGCCCTGTGTGGAAATGGTAATTGGTGTGAGTAAGAGGAACATATTGAACTGGTGTTGACATCCTGGAGAAAATTAAGGAGACCACAGACCAGTATCAGAGGGATGAGCTCATCTTTTTCCATTCCTAGTTCAGAGACTGGAGCGGACGACTGAGGTTTAAACTGGGGCTTGTAATGGGGTTGGGGGTCAGACCACGCTGATACCGTTTGTTTATGAAGTGGTCCTCTACAAAACGCAAGGAAACAAGACCATCATTTAAATTTAGTGTTTCACGTCTCCCCACATTGAATTTGTTTTCTACATAACTGATCATTTAACTATGTGCGTTTACGGTATCTGCTTATTAATCTGTCGAGCCGTCTGGTTTTCTCAGTGTATTAATACTAAGAAAACCGTCTGTTATTGGGCCAGTTGCTGTGAAATATATGTACAGTCTGTTCTGTACCAATCAATCACAAATCTGGGGGTGGGTGTTTTGTAATATATCATCATTTTGTTACAAGTCAAAGCCAGTTCCAAGTCTGCATATTTCTTTACAATTGTTGTCGGTTGTTGACTTGATTCAAAAATAAGGACTGAATTACAGATTAGACCCTGTATTCTCAGGTGGTGCTGACAAAAGCGTCATGTCCGTCTTATGTCATTGGTTTACTTAGCGCTCGTTAGTCCCGCCCTCATATTTGGATTCAAGCCCTTCGATTGCAGATGGATTACTCATTGGGGAAGGTGGATGGCTGGTCAGGCTTATGAGTTTGATCAGGGGAAGTCTGTCACTTCAACTGATAAGATTCTGTCTCTGGTATTGTCTTATGCTTATGGACATACTCTTCAATCTCATCATGGGTTGTTTCTAACCTCTGAAAAAATGGGTCATATGGTGTAAATTCAATAATTAGTTTACCCTAACTGTAGAATGTTGTAGTATACATGGTCTTTCTCTGATTCTCAGAAGGATTTTGGTGGTTTTTTTGTTTAGAGGTTTTCTAGGTTGTTGTTTTTTTTCCCCCCTTTGTCACTGAAATCCAAAGTTGAAGTATGTGCGCCCAAAGCCCTTAAAAAGATATACACCCATTGGGGATAAACGCCAGCCCTTAGATCTGTAAAAATCATTCATTCATTTTTAATGCTAGATTTTAGATTTTAATTAAATTTGGGTTAACTGGTGCCTTACATGTCATCACAAATCCATTCTATTTACTCATATATTCACATAATCGTTCTTGTTTGTCCGTCTGTGCATCATTAGGATCACGCAAACACGATTGCACCAGTTTACATGAAACCCTGCATTTAATAAAATACCAGAAATTCAACAGTGAGGGCAGGAAAACACTGGTTGTAATTTGTGATTTGTTTATGTGTATAAACTTATTGTTTAAGTCTGGACTGCAGGCTTCGGTGATGTCTGCACTGCCCTGATAGTTTTAGTTGCACTCCTTGACACAATTCCCTCCGCCAAGGAGGTTATGATTTTGTTGCTGTTTGTGTGTTTGTTTGTTTGCAAAATAACTCAAAAACGAATGAACAGATTTTGCTGAAATTTTCGGGGAATGTCTAGGATTTTGGTGATGATCCGGGAAGAAAACTGCCATTATCCAAAAAGGCAATTTTGTGAATAACTACTGAACTAATAATAATATCAACATGAATCCACTTGCTAGATTAACATTTTCATGGTCAGTGAATCTACAGATGGAGACGAAATAATTTTAGGACTGTTATTTTAGCTGGAAATCCCAATATGGGTGGAACGAGCTGCCTTGGTGGAGGTCTGCGCTCTAACGCTGCTTTTTTTTCTAGTTTTAAAAGTGTGGTGTTCCGGTGCTCTTCATACCCATAATTCATGTGATGGGACTCGTCTTGCATATGGGCTTTGTCTTATCTGGTCAGAGTCTTTTTCCTGTTCAGAGTTAATACCATTCTGTTTCTAGTTCCTGTCTGTCTGTGGTGTACAGAAGAAGGCACAAAAGAGATTGCACAAAACAGAACATAATCTTGCTAAGATGAACAATAGAGCGTAATGTGAAACTGATATACATACCCCATAGGTGGCACTGTTGAGTAGCCAAAAGATCATATGACGACTTTTACAATTTCATAATTAAAAAAAATAAATACTTTTTTCACTTCTTACACAATAATGATTATTTTTAACAAGACTATAACCTGTATGAGACTAGAACAAATATTTTTCAGGTTTTTGTTGGTTTAGGCTGTGGTTGTAAGGCTGTAAGGTTTTTTTTGCAACTTGCAGCAGTGGACCATATTATTATATTATGTTAACAATGGCTGATGATGTAAACATTCGTCCACATTTCCTGTAGCCATACATCTGTGACAGCTGCAGTGTTTCATAGGAGTTCATTAATTATCTAGACCATGCCTGCGTAATTTGTCTGGCTGTTATGTAATGATCCAAAAATGTACTTACATTGACTGTCTGTCTGTGTGCAGACTGTCTGTGAATCAGACTGTCTGTACGTCAGTGTTTAGAAAGTGGACTCGAGACTCAGACTTACAGTAAGTTCTCATTTTTCATTAGTTGTGAAACATGTTACACAGGCTGTAAGTTGAAGGGAACACGTCAATGCAAATAGAATCCCTCTACAGTAACTTTCAGAATAACTCAGGCTATGTTGAGACAGCAGGTCTTAATGCAAATTTTTTTTTGTGAAATCTGTGTGTGTGTGTGTGTGCTCATTCATAGTACACATTAAATGTGACTTCTATCAGTCTTGAGTGTGAAGGGAATGTGTTCCTGAAGTGATCCGTATGAGCAAGAGAGGCTCAGAACGGATGCTGACGAATGAGGAAATATGTCCTATTACATGACACATCTGAAAGGCTAAGAAGCTAGTCGTTGCTATGGGCAACAGTGTAGTATCGACTTGCAGGAAAGAGCCATATAAATCAAGATTTAAGATAAAAAAAAAATCTATAAGGTGGAGGTAAAAGCAACAAGTTCCATCAGGAGAAGTGCTATTTGGAGAAGATCAGAGATATGTAGGATACGTCTATGCTACGACCTCCCGGGATTCACCGGTACCCACTGGTCCCACCCCCCTGGACCTACATGCAGCTAGTTCACTATCTGGTTTTGGGCATCAGTTCATCCACAGTGGAAGAAGCTCTTTTAACAGATATAAACAGTTTTACTGTGACTGGTTCAAGGTTTAGTGATCTACAGCCTGATGACTGAAAACACTGGTGCTAAAGGTAAACATGTGGGTAGTCACATGTTTGTGTGTGTAAATTGTAAATACTTTGAACTAGTTGGAATCTCAGAATATTGTACCTCTGGGTCTTTGCTTGTTAATCACAGGAGTAACTGGAAAGGTCGGATTAATGCGACATGGCCGTTCATACTGAAGTCACATTGCAAAATATTGGATATGTACCGGATTTAGTACCACATAGTGGCCTGGGTTGGATATTAAAAAATCAGCTTTGTGCCATTCAGACTGTCTTTGAAAGGTCAGATACAGGTCAAATGAAAAAAAAAAAGTCAGATTTGGACCACATTTGCCTGTAGTCTGAACGTAGCCGAAGACTCGGACCTACCTACAGGTGGACACTGGTCTACAGACTGACCACAGATCAACACAACTATGTAAAGGTGTGAATGACTGGTGCTCTCTTTTTTAATAAGCAGCACGTGAACTAATTACAAACTAGGGCTGTCAAATGATTAAAACTTTTAATCAGATTAAAGGCAGGGTTGCTTTAGATTGATTTCGATTAATCATGATTAAAACACTTTGTTGTTGAACTGTTGGTCAGGTTTTCTTTATTGTTTTGTATTCAGATATCCCACGAAATACACTAAGAAACACAAAAAATGTGGAGAAATTTTTTTACTGAACATGTTAAAATAACACAATGAAAAATTCCAAACATATTCAAAAACTCTTAAAATGCAGAAAAAGAAAATGTGATAAAATATACAAAACACATGCAAAAATATGACAATATATGCATTTAACATGTTTATTCAACACCTTGAACAGTTTCAATAAAACAAGTGTTCCATTTAATTGCCTTAAAATTTTTAATCAGATTAATCATGATGATGGATTCATTTGTTAATGCGTTAATTTTGACACCCCGAGTCGAAACACTACTTAAGAGATGCCTACTGTTAATTTTTGTTCATACGTGCAGTTTTTCCTACGATGATTATGACCGTACAGGTATCCAGTGTATCGCTCTTGGAAAAACACTTGTATTTACACTGACAGGTACAGCTCAGGTTACAGCCGGAAGACCAATATCAACACCTTGAAGTATCGATAGAGAAAGTCTGAGTCATTGACATTGCAAGATGTAAACAAACAGTCCTCATTATTTCAGTACTGTTTGAATTTACTTTGATACAAATACTTTTTAGCTACCTGCAGTATCGTCTAGTGTTATACAACAAGAAGCACTGAGTCAGAATATCAAAATATCCCCAGAAGAATCAGACTAAACATGCTTAACCCACCTCTGAGCAGGCAGTCAGCCTCCTCAGCATCATCAAGTAATTAGGAAGTGGGTGCTAATTATACAGAAAGCCGAGCTGTGCCTGACCCCCTGGGCAGGGCAGCAAGAAGGCTAATGACAGAATGCACTGTCTGGCTGCCAGTGCTAACAGACAGAGGGCATCATGACTGGCTGGATGGCACGTAGGCACTTGACCTGGCAACCTGCCATCGCCACGCCTTATCGCCCCGCATGCCTTCCCCAGCCGCTGAGTGGAATGTTGTTTTGGTTTGACTGCACTCACTGCTGCCTAATCGGTGGGTGGATGTTTGTCGGTGTACATTTAATGACTGTTGCCTAATCATCATCCCTCATCGGGCACTTTGGGTGTGGAGAGAAATGGCATGGTGAGGTTTTGGGATAGGAACGTGCAGAACAGTTGCAACATGAGTCCAAAGGAGTCTGATTATAGAGATGACTTTTATATTAAAGATTCCAACAGAAGTTGAGGTATATTCTTAAATAGGTTGAACTACCTGTTCATACTTGCTGTGCATGTGAAAGGACAACAGAGGAAAAACAAAGAATTTGTGAATGCAGGATTATTTCTAGCTGAGATAGCAGTATTTTGGATGTGAGAGAACCTAATGATTTTAATAGTAGGAGAAAAGGCTCATCTCACTTCCTGTTGGCTTAGCTCAAATGTTTGAACGGTAATGTGCCACTGGGCTTTCCCTGCTTTTGAATGCTGAGCTCCTCGATCACTGAATTAGGGTTATCATCCTGCTTATCTCTGTAACTGTGACAGGGGGAAAGACTTCATTGAATCACATTTTTTTTATTGTCCAAGTATGCATGTACAGGAATATACAGTTGTGTTTTTCTGTTTAAAAAGTGACACTGATCTGTTTTCAGACACTATTAATCAATGCAATTTCCCCACAGAGGGATCAATAATAATATAGTCATATCTTATCTCATTACTGTTCTTACTTACTCGACTGTCTTGCTGGTAGGATGGTGTGGTTTGAGTATCTCGGTTGCCTGAATAAAATGTTGCCATTGTATGTAGCTGCAACAAAATTTCAGTAAGGAGGAGGAGGAGCCAGGTGGTGGGTTCAGTATATAGGAACATGTGTAATGTGTATGCACTGGAGGTCCCTGGGGAAATATAGGAGACACCCTGAAGCCTGCCACGGTGGAGGTCGATAAACATCAGAAGACAGCCATAGTGATAGGTGCAGCAGTTCTGAGCCATAACATCAAAAAGAAGAAATGCCAAGAGCTGAAGCGCAGCAACAGAACATGTGGGGTCTGCAGGTGACAGTGGTGCCACTACTGACCAGGGCACTAGAGGCAGTAACCCCAAAGCTGGGTCATGGCTCCAGCAGGTTCCAGAAGAACTTCTGAGATCTTTCCAAGACGTTGCAGTCATTTGCCGTGTTTCCTTGAGTATTGGTTCTACCCACTTTGGTGTTTCCATTACGAAAAAGGACTTGGTCCTAGATTTCTTATATCTACTCCGCTGAGGTTCCAAGCTGCTGTCTGCGTCATTGCGTCATCAATCTGCAACCTGCCATTTTAAAGAAACTCGATTTGGAGTTGCAGTGAACGGAGTGGTCAGTTAATTCAGTCCGCAACGCAATAATGTCCGCAAAACAAGACTGTGTAGCACAGTAGGATGTAGCACAAGGGAAAACTGTTATTAAATAGATTGACCTGTAAATATGAGTCTTTGTCACACTATACCTGTTATCTGACATTGGTATTGGATTAGTTAATTCTTACACTCATATAAAAGCTGTCATTTATCATATTAGGTGGGAAAAGCTATTTAAGAATTGTACCCCCTGAGATTGTATTTCAATTTTTGAATGTAGTAGATGCCCCAATTCACCCTGATGCCTTAACTGTTAATAGATAAATGTTAGACCACGAGAGACATGTAGCTTTTGTGGTGCAAAGCAAATGACATACGTGTGGGATTACTATTTTCACTGTATGGAGAAAGTTGGGATGTATCTAGAACACTTTTGATAAATGATCCGTAATTCAGGGACCCAAAGCAGCATCATCATACCTCATCCTCCACTCCCAGTGGTTCTTTTCCTGCCAGGTCACAGTGGCACCTTGCTGCT
The DNA here is from genome assembly GCA_029814505.1 of Siphamia roseigaster. Lineage (NCBI taxonomy): Eukaryota > Metazoa > Chordata > Actinopteri > Kurtiformes > Apogonidae > Siphamia > Siphamia roseigaster. The sequence continues at coordinate 6,377,771 of JAPTYR010000019.1, read as the reverse complement.
AAATGCAGCTTTCTTTGCTTAACTGTGTACAGTAACAGGATGATGACCCACTTTAATTTGTTTCATGACTGGTGCAGGAGGCATAAACAGTTACTGGGAGACTTGGCTGAAACAGAGCCAGATAAGAGCAAGGCTGCCCCCCACAGGTGAAAAAACATTGATAAAGGTATAGAAAAAGTAGGTCACTGTGAGGGAGGTGGAGGTGGTTCGATGGTGAGCCCATGGGTGGCAAGAGATTTACACTGACGTAAAAAGAGATGTAGTTCAGGTATGCATAGAAAAGAAAGACTGCTTTGTCTTTTGTAGCCTCCTGAAGGAACACACTCTTTCCCTAAGTTTCTACCAATTCACAAATATAAGAAAAATATTCCAGAAAGAAAAGATGGACCATTCTGGAGAAATCATATCTTTTTCTGTAGGTGCCAAAGTGGCGGCTCCATTTTCAGGATTTTGTGTTTCACTGTGTTTAGGAAAAGCAGTGTGGGGACGTGTCACTGAACTGTTAGTACAGTCACTGCAGGTATCAAGCTTTTTAGTGTACCGACTATCACTGCAGGTAATCAATAATCAAACATATCTATCATGGTTTTTGCTTTGACTCATCTCTGCTGCTGAGTGTGTAAGATGTTGGTCATGTCGTTTGCTAAATGTATGCAGTGCAGTCTCTGCTGTTAAAACTGCATCAGAATTGGGTTAGTGTCAGTAGCACTTTGTTGAAATGAACAGTAGATGGCGCCAAGAACTTTTTTTTTTTTTTTTTTTTTTTCAGGGCACTTAAATTCCCCTTCAGCTTTTTTGGTCCAGGTTAATTGTTTCTCAGAGCCAAATGGAAGCTTCACTCCTTAAATATCAGTATATTACCTTTCGTTCAGCAAATCTAATTTAATTCGTTACTTTTTGTTTTACAAAAATACACCGGCTGAAATGATGTCTCACCAATTTTTCACAGTGTACATAACAGTGTAATAAATGGTGGTTCCAGTATAATACAACCACAGTGTTCTTTCCTGTTTCATCTAAGTCAAATGGTTATGTTCAGAATTCACTGAAAATAAACAGGAGGTAAAATCTTGAGCAATGCTGATTTAAGTATAGTAAAAGTTATGGATCACAAATGAGTAAAAATTAAGTTTTGTTTTTTTTATCTTGTTTTATTTATTTATTTTTTTTGCACATGTTTATACTTGCGTAAAATTAGGGCTGGGTGATATGGACCAAAATCATATCCTGATATTTTTAGTGCAAAGTGAGAGTGAATGTTCAGTCAAAGCCAAATATGACATCTCACAAGTAGTTTTATTGAAACCGTTTAAGTGAACGTAAATACTGTATAACAGGAGTACCTTTTTTTTTTTTTAAATATAAATCAAAGCACCATAAAGTGTGCATTTAAATAAAAAAAATATCTTAAATAAATAAATAAAATAGAAATAAAATAGGATCACAGCACAAATCTGAACTATATCGACATATGCGATATGGTCTAATTCCATATCTCATTAAAAAGTATATAGATATATATTTTATATTGATATATCACCCAGCCCTACTTCAGTGTAGAAATGCTCCATTAGTGTAAAAGTAAAAAATTAAGTGTTAAAATAAAAATGTCTCAGAAAAGTAGAGTAGGTCATTTCAAAGTGGTTCATTGTTCTGTTAAATATTGGACAATTCTCTTTTGAGTTTTGTGTAAAAAGTAACATGCAGCTCTAAGTGTCAAATAAATATTAAACTATAATATTTCCCTCTGAAAAATGAAGGAATAGAAGTATAAAATAGTGTATAAAGGAGGTATTTCACTAAAGTAACAAAATAAGTAGTATGCTAAAACTGTACTTAATGCATAAAGACCCAGGGCTACTTTTGTGGAAGTTCCCAAATGACTTTTTCTCTGTTTCTGTGTTTCTTAACTGATGTATTCTCAGTTTCTTTTATGTCCTGTGTATTTGGCATTTTTTGGTGTAAATCACATGTTTTCCTATATTTATTCCACAGATCATGTAGATGGTCATAAAAACTCAGTGTAAACACAAAGTTGGTTATATCAAAACAAAGAAAAATTAAGAAAAAGTTACTCTTCAGCAAAGGTATTGCTAACTGAATGTAAAAATAAGTGTGTCATTGATCCCACTCCGTTTTTTTAGAGGTAAATCAATGTTGTAGAAGATTACAGTGTTTCAAATGAGTCATATCTGATGACAATGAAAAGATGATGAACTATCTTTTACACCAATTATTTATATGTATTGATAGAATTAGTGGATCAACAGGTATTAAACAGTTTAAATAACCGATGGTTTGTGTCTCCGGTGGATGTTTAGGTCTGTATGTGTTAAATACAGTTCTTCATTATGTAATATTAAAAACAAAATCGATCTTTATTATAACAGCTGAAGTGAACATCTATGTCAAACATACTGAACACATGCAGTTATGCTCATAAGTTTACATACCCTTGCAGAACGTGCAATTCTTCAGCCATTTTTCAGAGAATATGAACAATAATACCAAAAAAACTTTTATTTCACAGATGGTTAGTGGTTTGGTGTGTTTTCTCTTTTTAAATCATACTGACAACAGAAACTACCCAAATGGCCCTGATCATAAGTTTACATACCCTAGTTCTTCATCCTCTGTATTGGCCCCTTTTGTGGTAGTTGTGGATCAGACACTTTATTTTCTCAGATGGTAAAACTGTCTATTCTTCTTGGTAAAACACCTT
>JAPTYR010000019.1:6254992-6264995 GCA_029814505.1 Siphamia roseigaster | reverse complement strand
GAATTAAGTATAAGAAAATACCTCATTCTCACTTAGAAATGCAAAATACTGAGAAGAGTTTTTGAGGGAATGGTGACAAATCACTTAAATATTAAAATATAGAGAAATTTACACAAATTTGGTCCATTTGATAATTTATCATTTTTGAATTTGTGCATACCAGGGAAAGAATGAAAAAGTTTTTATTTTTTTTTTTAATTTTTGATTTCTGCATGAGTAATGAAATGAGTGGTGTCAGGCAGTAGAAACCACACAACTCGCAAACATTTGACCCAATTTGACCTATCGCTTGTGAAAACGCATTTTGGTGACTTTGACCTTTGACCAACATTCACCAAAAAGTAATGAGATGTATTCTGGACCACCTCACACCTTTCCTGAAATTTTTACAGAAATTGGTCCAATAGTTTTGCATAAAGTTGCTGACAAACCGAGACAAACAAGTGGTACCAAGTGCAACAAGCCCCGCCCCTCACAATGGTTTTAGCTCTTAATGGCTATCGCCCTCTCAAAATGTGAGAGTATGGATTTGACCTTTCAAGGTTGCTCAAGGTCAAAGGTCATGCCATTTTGGAGCCTACGTGTAGTTTCCTGTCTATCAACAATAGTAACTGAGTAGTTATCACCACTATTTTTGGAGTCCCAACCATTTAAAGTCTTGTGACCTTGATTTTGACCTTTCAAGGTGACTCAAGGTCAAAGGTCATGATGCCATTTTGAAGCCCATGTCAGGTTTCCTATCTGTTAATAATAGTCTCTATCTCCACTGGTTTTTCTGTTGTATTCTATTTTACTTTTTTATATATTGACCCAATGACCCTTGACGTCTTGGGTCAACAATAGGTCAAAGTCTATACACACAAGATGCAGAATTGAAGGAGCAGCATGTCGATGATGCTCATTGGAAGTCTCGAGAATGAATTGTACTCAAAATTCAATTTTGACCTTTACTGTGACTTTTGACCAAGAGTCTTTGAATTTGTCCTTCAAGGTTCTGATGTCAATGCACATCAACAGTGAGAGAAAAAAGAAGCGACATTCAAAACTGAGCATACAGGAATGAAAGGGACATTCCTGATTTGCCCTACCTCTAAAACACATTTTGGTGACCTTGACCTTTGACCTACATTCACCAAAATGTTATTGGATCTATTCTGGACCACCTCACCAAAAAAAAAAATCATGGAAATAAGTTCAGTAGTTTTTGCATAAAATTGCTGATTTAAAAAAACAAAAAAAAACCCCAAAACAATCCCCCTCTCCTCCCCTTGAGGGTTGTGGGGTTCTGATTGTGGATTCTCTATTGATCAGTGAATGATTTTAGATATATGGGTCTTTAAGGGTTACTATTTATTGGCCTTTGTTCTAACTGTGTCAGGATCAGGTGCGTGTCTATGAATTGGTGGGTGGGACTGAAGCCCCATTGGCTGACGCCTCTGCTCGCTGTGTGTTCTGCTGGGGGTCGGTGTCAGTAGTCGTTGAGTCGATGAGTGTGTTCGACTTTAAAAGGATCGGAGTTGAGCTCAGACGAAGCAGTCGTTTCTGCTTCAACAAACACACTGACATGAACTGTGTTGAACTGTTGTGCATCTGCTGCTTTTCTTTTATTTCCATCAATCAGAAGCTACATTTGTTTCCATGTCGTCGAGAATGTGATGTATGCGGCGATTGTGTAGTAGTCATGGATTTTTCATTCTAATTTAGTTTTGACTTCTTTGATACAGTTTTAAATCAGTTTTAGAGCAGGTTTGGTAGTTTTCGTGTGTTTAGTTTTCTTCTGAATGCTTGTTTTTAGTATTTTCATGTCTTATTCACATAAATCCCAAACAGGACTCTGCTGCTTTAGGCTGCATGTTTCCAGGTAGAGTGAAGGCGAGGAAGTGCCTTCATCTAAAACTGCCTGAGCAGAATAAGCTGATTTCATATCAATCTGATGTTGACGGTAATATAAAACGAAGGGAATTGTATCTACAATTTTTAAACATTTTAGTTTTGTAAACACATTATGTAGTTTCAGTCAGTTATGTTTTTTCTTCTTTTTAATTTTTTCTTTTTTATTCATTTCAATTCATGAAAGTGACTTTTCCTTCCGAGTTTTGCCGTTGCCTAGTTTTGTTTTCATATCAGTCTGGCATTGACGAACTCAAAAACAAAGGGAATTTTATCCAATATTTGTACATGTTTTATAAGGACACAATACAGTTTCAGTCAGTTTTTTTTATTCATTTCAATTAATGAAAGTGGTTTTCTTCCTTCCTAGTTTTGCTCATTGTTTCATATCAATCTGAAGTCGACAAAGACGAAAACGAAGGGAATTTTAACAGCAGTTTTTATGATTTCGTTTTGTAAATAGACAATACAATTTCAATCTGTGATTGTTTTTACTTTAATTTTGTTTTTTTTTTCTTTCTTATTAATTTCAGTTAATGAAAGTGTTTTGTTTTTTTTTCAATCCCTCCGTGTGGGCCGTTCAGGGCCAACTGTGGGGCCACGTGTGGGCCGTTCAGGGCCAACTGTGGGGCCACGTGTGGGCCGGTCAGGGCCAACTGTGGGGCCACGTGTGGGCCGGTCAGGGCCAACTGTGGGGCCACGTGTGGGCCGGTCAGGAGTCACGACCGTCCTTAAAGGGTTAACTTTGCGTGTGCTTTCCTGTTTGTGTGTAGGTGTCTGTGCAGGGCCTCCAGTCCACTCCTCTGAACCTGGCGGTGAGTTGGAGGTGTGAACCCACCAGCACTGACCTGAGGATAGACTACAAGTACAACGGGGACGCCATGACCACGCCCATGGCCCTGAACAACGTCCAGTTCCTGGTCCCCGTGGACGGTGGCGTTTCCAAGCTGCAGGCCGTCTTACCTCCTGCTGCGTGGTACGGACTAAACCCAGTAGTAACTTGTAGACCAGTGCCCCCCCCCCCACATCATAACAGTACTGAAATCCAAACCTTTGACAGAAACATCAATATTAGAACATTTTTGGCTTTTCCTTCAATAATTTGTTGTGCAAATTAAAAATATCTTCGATTTTCACTTGGAAAAATACAAATATCCTCAACTCGACTGTTCCCCGAGACAATATTTTCCCAAATAAAAATAGGAAATGTGCAATTATCGTACAAGTATGACAAATAAAGGAACTGTTTTTAGAACGACAGACACATTTTGGTGACAAAGATGAACATTTTTACAATATCAGTGGATACATTACACATCTGAAAAACATTAACGTGCAAACTGTACAAACATAAACATGTCACATTTTTTCATTTTCTGTCAAATCCTCGTCCGTTCTTCAAACCTAAACTCTTTTTCTTGTGTGGTGACAGATGACCATGACAGTAGATGGGTTCAAATAAAATGAGTCCAGGGTGCTCCAATGCCCCCCCCCCAGTTTGGGAAACACTGTCCTAGACTAAAGTATTTATTAATTCCTACAGCCCACACTTTGGGGCTGCAGCTGTAAACAACCCCTGAGCAACAAACCAAGAATCCAAACTGAAACCTGAGATGCTTTTACTTGGTCTAATAAAACATTTATCGTTCTGCTTCATCATCTCCATCCTGTTTTTCTTTCTGACAGGAATACAGAGCAGCAACGAATCCTCTGGAAGATTCCTGATATCTCACAGAAATCTGAAAATGGTGGTATGTATAAATAATGTCCTGTTGGATCTAACAGCAGCGCAGCACCAGCATATGACGTAATAACCGTAAAATATAAGAATAAAAAAAGAAAAAAACACAAGAGCAAACACTGTTCATAAGAAGAAACTGTACACTTACTTTATTTTTGTCATGTTTTCACTGTAACACATTTTCATATTTTTTTACCTATTTAGTTTTTTCATACATATTAATTTCAAACATATTTTACATATTTATTTCATACATGTTTTCTTGTGCTGCTGTACATTTGAACATCCTGTTTGGGGGATAACGTCACCAACAGTTAAAACTGCAGCAGGAGTTGGGATGCATTAGCAGGTTTGGAGAAGAAGAAGAACAACTGGGATGGATGTTCACATCGACTAAAGCCACAACAGCGCCCCCTCTGTTTGTCTGAGGTGTTACACTCACCTCTGGACGCCTCTTCTTCGTTCTCCTCTTTTTTTTTTCTAAAAGATGATAAAAATACTAATTTATTTTATTGAAGTCTCAGCTCATAAACGTATTTGACATAATATAAGACAGACCAGCTGAGGACTGGACCTGATGTCCAGGAGAACACACGCAGATGATGGAAAATGTAATCAGGCTCAAACACTGATCAGTTTAAACCTCCTACTTTTTCAACATGCATTACTTGTGTGTGTGTGTGTGTGTGTGTGTGTGTGTGTGTGTGTAGTAAGTAATAAAACTCTAGTGACTGTAACATAACAGTTGAATTGTTGCAGACCTGATGGTAAAACCACTGTATGAAGTTTAACATTTCTTTTTTTCTGCTCAGTTTCCTTCTGTTTTTAACCCTGTCCTCAGAGGATGTTTTTCTAAATCCACTCTTCCTCAGGTGTGGGCTCGTTGTTGGCCCGGTTCCAGTTATCGGAGGGTCCCAGTAAACCGGCTCCACTGGCCGTTCAGTTCACCAGTGAAGGCACCACGCTGTCGGGGTGTGACATCGAACTGGCCGGACCAGGATACCGATTCTCTCTGGTTAAGAAGAGGTTCGCTGCAGGTCAGTCCAGTTGATCACAAACACCTTCCCTCATGTTCAGGGTTAGGTTGGAACCACTGCTGTTAACCCTTTAACTGCTGAGGCTGTAGCACTTCCACTCTTAAAATAAGAAGAAAAACAGACAGTGGTCAATAAATATGAAGAATAAACCAACAAAATAACATGAACAAAGACATAAACAGAACAAAAGGCAAGAAACAATCTTATTTCTTTTTGTCTGTTGGTTTCTGTTCTTTCTTTCTTTCTTTGTCTTTCTTTCTGTTCCTTCCTTCCAGGTAAATACCTTGCAGATAACTAACCGTGCTCCTCCACCCCTCTGTGTTGACCAGTGGACTGACGTGGACACAGAGGACAGTCCGACCCCAGGCAGATCCTCCACCTCCCTTTACTGACCCACAGTCTGCAGCCTCCCCAGCAGTACAGTCTGCAGCCTCCCCAGCAGTACAGTCTGCAGCCTCCCCAGCAGTACAGTCTGCAGCCTCCCCAGCAGTATTGTATAACTTGCGTATCGCATGGTGGAACTGTTTTTGGTCATGTAACTATTGTATTTGTATTCATTTCATAACCTCTGTGTCGCTGCCGTCAGACAAACCCGGGTTGGTCCTCCCTCTGAAGTCTGTGCCTCTGTCTCCGTCCGTCCTCCGGTTAAAACACGGTGGTGGTTCTTTTTGTTTTGTTTAGTTTTTTTAAAGGTCTCACTGCAGCTGCCTGACCAAAGCCGTCGGACAGGAAGAGCTCACGCAGGATGACTCGCTCTTCTACGTCCTGGGAACGTTGGCTGTAGACGTAAATCTGACCGTTCACACTCTATGAACCTGGCCACCTCCCAATTTGGATTCACTTCGGCCGAACCGAGAGCCGGGATGAGAAACTACCAGCCTTCATTAGCACATTAACCCCTGTCCCGCATGCCGGAGCTCCTCCGGGTGGCTCCTCCGGGTGGCTCCTCCGGGTCTCTGTCCATTTCTGTGGCCTTTGCCAGTAAATGCATTAACTCGCAGATCGACACCCAACGGTTCAAGAAGGCGGCGTTTCTTGTTGGCGCTTGTAGGAGAATTGCGTCACCTACTGGTATTACAGGGTCACTGACTTTGGATCAAACGTGTCCCTTTGTTTTTGTTTTTTTTTACATAAATCTATTCAAACTACTTTTATTTCTCTCGATCTCAGACACAGAGTTTTTGGCAGTTAGGCAGCTGCAATGATAAATCCGGTCGCAAAATTGTCCCTTCGAGAACAAAAGATATGTACAAAGTGTCATTTTAAATCAGTAATATATATATAAATATATATATATATATATATATCTTAAAGGGCGTTTGGTGTTTCCTCGTATTGTCGGATAGCCTTTCTGTTGTTCCCAGGACAGCAGTGTTAGACTCCAGAGTACATGACAACATTCTATTTTTATTTATTGATGACGATGGATGATGATTTTGTTGTATAAAACACGTGATTCTGTATATGATAGGATTTGAATGGTATCACGACTCAGAAACCCTTAAAGGTATAAATATTTGAGCTCTTCTTTCTTTTTCTCTTTTTTTTGTTATTTGTGTAGTTGGGTAACCTGTGTACAGTATAAGGTATAATTTTTGAATTTATTTCAGATATAATTTTTTAACTCAAGTGCAACAGAAGATTTGAGCTATATATGGGTGGGTGGGTAATTTAAAGAAACAGATGAATATCTTTCTGGATGCTGTGTTAATGCTTTGTGAAAGCAGTGTTAATTGTAGAGTTAGCTATATCATGGGCAATGTCCACACTTAAAAACACATAAGCTCCTTTTTTTTTTGTCAACAGCTGTGATGAAGTTTGGTGACCGTGGTATCACTGGAAGAGAATCCGTTTACTCAGACGGCGTTTTCTTAGTTTTTTCTTTTTTTTTTCTTTTTTAAATTCAAGCCTCATTGTGAGAAAACAAATAGTAGACGCTCTTTTACTGATCTTATCAATCACACCTACGTCTTAGGTCATTGTCACCTTAAGCTTCTGAGCGTCTTCAGTGCGACGACGGTAACCGAAACCGCCAGGGTGGCCCCAAAAAACCTTTATTTTCCCTTTTTCTCCTAATTTGAATCATGCATTTTGACCTTCTACCAGTTAAAGTTCACACATGAAAGTTGAAGCTAAATTTAATAACATTTTTTGGTTGCACAAAACCACAGAAAAATCCCCTCTCTCTCTTTATTATAGAACAATAGAATAAATAAATCAGCAGAAATATTGTTAAAATAATTTATTCCTTCTACGTCACAGGTTTAATCTATAAATACATAAAGGACATGTTTGAATAGAATGGAACTGATTAGATCCATAGATATCATCTTCTATAGAAATGAACATTTAATTATAATCAATAACCAACAACCAAGTCAGTTCAAACTGACTATTGACTGGAAGAAGAAGTGACCTTTGACCTTTGACCTCTGTGTTTGAGTCAGGGTAGATCTTTCTGGGATTTTCAATCAGCTATAGGAGGATTTTTTTTTTCTGTTCTTCTGATTATTCTATTGGGCTAATAAAGAGACAGAATTGATTTTTCTGTGGTGTTGTGTAACCAATAAATGTTATTTAACCCTTTAACTCCTGATACTTCAGCAGGTTCATAGAAAAAACAAAAAAGAATAAAATAAGCAACAAAATAAAAAAAACAGCCAAAGAGATAAACAAAAATGAATAATAAACCAAGAAAAGAATAAGTGACATAAACAGAACAAAAGTGAATAAAAAATAAAATAAAAAAACAAAATGTGGAAAAATGAATAAAGTAAGAAACACAATGAACAAAAAGTCAATAAACAACAACAATCAATATTTACAAATAATAAACGTGGGGAAAATTTGCAAAAAAAAAGTTAAAAGAAAGAGGGGGATGGGGAAAAAGACAGAAATGGCTAATATTGTAATTTGGTCCCATAGTTTTAATATCTTTTTGTAAATCAGTTGTTTTTTGACGCCTGTTCCATGAAAAAACTCTGTAAAAAAAATTAAATTATAAATTAAATTATTTTCCTGAATATTTAAAGTAAACCATCCGTTCAGAACACGTCGGCGCTGACGCTTCAGGGGTTAAAGGGTTAATTTAGCTTAAATTTTCTGTTTAGCCGGTAGAAGCTCAAAATACATGATTCAAATTAGGAGAAAAAGGGAAAAATAGTTTTTGGTTTTTTTTTTGTGCCGCCCTATAAACTGCTGTTGGTAAACCGGTTCAGACCGGTGTCGCCAACGCTCCCCGATCCCCCGACCAGCGCATGAATCCATAGCTTTGTTTTCATAATGGTCTCTGTGAGATGACATGAGTTGAATGAGGTTGTGCTGCGACGTTACGTTGACCAAATGTAGTGTTTTTTCTTTCTTTGTTTTCTTTTTTAATTCCATGTGCGTGTTCCCCAGACAGTCTGTCCTCTGTTGTTAAGGAGAATAAGCTGAATATTTTTAAAACGGATAAAAATGACAAAAATATTATATTGTTTAATGTGAAAAACACTGTGCAGATCATTTCCGACATCCTGAACGCTCTGACACTCAACATGAAGAACAAACGCCGCGAAATGTGACCAATCACAAACCGGAACCATCTGCTTTCAACCGGTTGGAATGACCAGACCTACTGCCAGGGTGCTTGGGAAGCCTGGAAAGTCTGGAAAAACCTGAAAAGTCTTGAATTTTGGGTGAAAGTCTTAAAGTATGGAGAAAAAAAATAAAAATTCTGATAATAGGATATTAGCGTTTGCTCAAATCTTTATGAAATAACAAATAGAAAAAGTATCAATGATGGGTTTGTTCAATACTATAAAAATAAACTATTCTAATTAAAAGGACCGGTTCAATCTGAACCGATGAAGTCGACAGTAAACACTAGGGCTGCTCCTTTATGGAAAAATATTATCATTATTTTGGTCAATATTGAATCATGATTATTTATACGATTATGTCTTTGAATTAAGAACAACATTTATTGAACATATTTAAAATTAAAACGCTGTCCTGTCAAATATATGCAAATATGTTGTAATAAAAAATAAACTGTTCTACTGCACTCAATGTTTTCAAAACAGGAAACAAATAAAATGCAATGAGATAGAAATATTTGAGTAAATAAGTCCAAAATAAATACTTTGTTAAAATAATCAAAAATAAATACTTCGTTAAATAAGTCCTGAATAAATACTTAAATAAATATTTAGATGAATTGATCTAAAATAAAATTCCTCAGGGTTGAGTTGACGACCACAACATTCCAAGTCAAGTCTCCGAACACAAAGACCAAATAATAGTTTTTCCTGGATTATCAAAGTGTTTATTATTGATTATGTAACTGGTCATAACTCGTCTGGAGCCAAAGTCGTGGTCGTTATTAAACTTTATTGAACGGAGCAGCCCTGGTCGACACCACGATAAAACAACATCACGTCAAAGTCTGGGGGAAAAATATCAGTTTGGAAAGAGTCTGGAACTTTCATTTGGAAAACCACCAAGCGTTGGAATGTCGACCTTTTCCCTCGCTGTGGTTGGTCTTGGTGGGTTTGTGGACGCGAGGCGGCGGTGGTGATTGGTCCCGTTTCGTTCCCACATTAAGAAAGCGGTAAAACTTGGTCTGTCCTGCATTTGTCGACTGAACGGATCGACACGGCCGACAGGAAGTTGTTACCGACAGGATGAGTCGACCGGTGCAACAGTCACTACAGCATTATCTGCTTTGACCCCGCCCCCCCAGGGTTACAAGGCCTTTACTGAATATACAGACATTTTCACCCAAAAAGAAACAAAATAAGTAAAGGTGGTTAATTTCATGTCAGTATTACTTCCATCCTGCAGTTGTTGACGGTTGCATGCGTGGCGTGCAGTCGGCGGTGGGACTTGTGTGGTGGTAGATGGTCCTGGAATGACCTGCTGTGATGCGTCGTGGTCGTTCTGTGGGGGGGGGGTTCTGTACCGTTGACCTCAAACACATTTGTTTGTACAGTCCATAACAACGCTACCATCAACTGAGGAACTTAGTTTGCTTCTTTCCAAAACCAATAAAAGTTCTAACTGTATGTGATCCTTTGGAATTCTGTCGAACAATCACTTTTATCACCTTCAATAAGGAGGTTTGTTTTGGTTTGTCTGTTTGTTTGTCTTCAAAATAACTGAAAAACTAATAAATGGATTTTGCTGAAATTTCCAGGGAATGTTGAGGATGATCAAAGGAACAAATAATTCGATTTTAGTGACGATCTGGAAGAAAACCACCATTATCAAAAAAGCGAATTTAGTGAATAGCTACTGAACTAATAATAATATCAACATGAATCCACTTGCTAGAGGAACATTTTCATGGTCAGTG
>JAPTYR010000019.1:3257749-3268570 GCA_029814505.1 Siphamia roseigaster | reverse complement strand
TATATATATATACACACACATCTGATAGCAGATTTACCTACCGTGTAAAGTTGGTGACAAACAAACAGACAAAAACGAACCAAAACAATACCCTAACCCTCTGGGAGGAGCAGGGTAACAATGATGCACATAGTATTTTTGAAACCAGCCAAATTAAAAGTACTGCACAGATGAACCAACAAGAATAATGCATGAATGTAAATGGAATAGAATAAAAACTTAAAAAAAAAACAAAAAAAAAAAAACGTACATTAAAAACAACAAAATATAGGATGAAACATAACATGTACAACAGAAATACAATAGAATTTGGGATGAACTGGTCACAGTGTATATTTCTTTTGCACAATGTTTTTTGCTAACAAATAAGAGATTCAGATACTAAATGTCAGGTCTGTTTTTCAGTTCGATTCTCGTCAAAGAATTCTTCTTTAGTCATACTGCCAGGATTCATCCCATTAATCAGTAACCACACAGAGCCATTATTATTCTTTTTATTATGGAATTTTACATCACAGTTTTGGTTTTTGCGTTTAAAGCTGATGGTGAGAAATGGAAAGTATGGATCCTCCACTACTATTGTAATGAAAAGGGTTGTGAGCCATGGGAGTTTGCCTTGCCTGAGCGTGCTTTATGGTTGACAATGAGGCCGTTGCTCACTAGCCTTACACCATTTTCAGAATGTTTCATTACACTCCTACTTCGCCAAAGGTTCCCACCTTCGCTGACCCCGCGGTTGCTGCTTAGAAACGGCATTAAAACTGATATTACAAAGAAATATCTCACAAAAAGTGTTTGTGGATCATTAAGATGCTGCAACTGTTACAAAAACATTAGCATTTGTGAGGTACACCGCAGACAAAAGGTGGCTGTTTTTACAGCCTGTGTATTTTCCAAAGGTTCTTGAAAGAGACAATGCGGTCATAGAAAATATAAACTGCAGATAAACGACATGACATAAAACTGCAGCCCATGTCCTGTCAAGCTCGGGTAGCTTCCAGGCTCAAACTGCCTTAATTTTCATCTCCTGTGAATAGTGCTAGCATCCCCTTTTTCCTCTGGCATGAATAAAGGGATATTTTGATGTGCTTTAATGAGATGGTGTTATGCCTGGATTATGCCATTTTACATCTTCATACATACATTTGTTAAACATATGACAAAGGCTATGGCAGCACGAGAGGTGTCCACGTTTGTTTACATACACAAACAAATGGGTTGATGTCAGACAACTTCATACTGGACAACATTTGAGTCCACTGCCATTCAATCTGTTTCTGACCTGACAACCTTAACACAGCCAGCTAACATCCAAAATTCCTTTTTTCCCCCAAATGAGGTAAAAAGGGCAAGTTTTCGCTCTTTAAGATGGCGGTACATAACCCGTCCATGGAACATAAACGTGTCTGCCGGCTGGGGAAGATGGATAGAGGCCCACATGCCTGCCTTAATAAAAAGGTCTTTAAACTCTCGTCCAGATCTTCTTCCCAAGGAAGCATGATATTAAAGACAGGCAGGGAACTGGGCTTGGTAAACGTAATGGATCGGCAGGAAAGTTTAAAAGCACCAAGGGGGTAGGCCATTATGCAAAACAGGGCTCGCACAAGTAATCTGCGCCTTGTCTCTCAGCTGCCAAAGACAAAGAACACATGCAGAGGGCCTGATTGCTTCTTAAGAAGCTCCCTGCTCCGCCATGATGGATTCTGGTATTTTGACTGTTAATATGTTTGAATGAAAATTATTTATACATTTCTGTGAGGTTGAGCGCCTCTCCCTGTGATTACTGCCTCTGAAAATGAGAGCGGAGGAGCAGGAAATTTCCATGTCACAGAAGCCTGATGTATACTCAGATTATGGGCTGATTGCAGCTCAGATGAGCACCGCGTAGAATCGTTTGCCTGCGCCTGTGACAACTCCTCGTCCCTGACAAGGCCTCTTAGTTTTCCGGTTATTGATGCATTCTGCATAAATACAATCCATTGATGGTGTCTGCTGGCGGAATATAGGTATGGAGGGGAGACGGCGGGTGTGTGTGTGCGTGGTGGAAGCAAGGCATTTAATACACTCGGCGGCAGGAAGGCGAGCAACAAGGAGAGCATCCTGGATGTTTTTTATCTAGCGCTGCACAAGAGAGCTGATCAAAAGTGAATCGTGTTCCAGGAGTATCTGCATCTGTGATGATGATACCTGGGAAGGCATCTATCAAACTCACAGTGCGAGTTCAGTGTCGATAAGAGAGAGAAAAGGACGAGCCAAGATGACGTGAGGGATTGTGAGGTGAAGATAGAAAGACGGATGTTGCATGTTGGGAGGTGCAGCATGGATGCAAAGTATACACTCGAATGATTGACAGCATTGTATTAATTTAAATCTGTTCCTTCAAGTACCAGCATTAAAAGTTATTGCAGCAAAATGAATGCAGGAGAATCCAAGATATCTTTTTTTATTTAATGCATTTCCTTCATTCTCAATCTCTGGTGTCTGCTGTGTGATGATGTAATCCTGATGGGTAAAAACTTTGTTATATTATGCTACAACCTGAAGCAGCTAGTCTCAGGGAGGACCATTTCAAGCTAAACTACCATCTAATAATCACTGTAATCTATTCTACATGATATACAAAATAAGGACCTATTATATGCTGTAACAATGAGGAAAAAAATGTATCGGAATATATTCAACATAGGATGATAGTTACACACAATAACATCAAGAATCTTTATTGTCATCATGCAAGGCACAACGGAAATTTTGTTCAGAGACTCGGCTTAAAAGCACACAGTAATAAACAAAAATAAAAATAAAAAAAGTATGAAATGGCAAATATATCTCTAGTTAAATATAAAAATAGAATGAAATAAATACAGTAAAACAGTGCAAATCAAGTATTTAAAGTGATTGTCTTTTTTTTTTAACTTTATTTAACAACAATGCAAAAATTCTAAAATCATGACACATTCCTACCACATTTGTAAGAGGGTCTAAAATAATACTGATCCATGACCCCATAAAACCTGTGACTGACTCTGTGGTGAGGATGTGAACGTTGTGATTTCCCTTATTGTACTTTGATTTAATATAATAGTAATCTAACAATATACACATGTGCTTTAATAATAAGGTGATTCGGACTTATGACCAGAAATCACCAGGAAAGAGCTTAAAAATAATGATAAATAATAAAGCATCCAAAAAATAAAACTTGTTTTTACCCAAGAGTTTTAAAATGTGATACTATGTGAGTTATGCATCCCAAAAACACTCAACTAAGTGTCATTCCAAAAAAAAAAAAAAAAAAATTCATAATAATTTTTCCTCATTCTTGAAAGGTTGACTTTTTGAAGATGAAAGATAATTATTAAGCAGTAAGGACTTAAAGCGGGGCCTCCGATATCCGCCTCCGAGCTCCAATACATAAAAATGATTGATAGATCCACTTACAGCACAACAATCCCCTGAGAACAATTACGAGCTTTTTGGTAATTCCGCAATCACGGTGCTTGATCATGGCATATCTTACGTCTTTGGATGATATTCAAGAGAAACTTTTGGCTCTTCTGTTGCAGAAAGACTAATGAAAATATTTCAGAGGCCAACTTTTTGATCCAATCAAAGCCCAACCAGCATGAATGCACTGTTGCAGGGACAGTGAAGCTGTGCCACTTTGCAGTAAAATGGAATAAGCATTATACAAAGAAACAAATTCCACACCCACCCTTCCTTTTACACACACACACACACACACACACACACACACACACACACACACACATTGAGGCACCCCCCTCAGGCATGGGTTCAGTTGTCCCCGTCTCTGTCTCTCTTTTGGGGCCTGATTTGAATATGAGTCTTGTTTTATGGTTGAAGGTAATTGGAAGTTGGTGATTTACTGCAGTGTATACAGGGACTGCATCCAACAAAATATCTGGAAGCAGGGAATAATCACTTTGTAGCCTGCTGCTGCATTTATCTGGACACAGGTATATTTTAACCACCGGGTGTTGACAGTGTTGACTATTAGCCGGCAAATAAATTATTCAGCACTTACAAGAGGGGAAAAATGGGAAAAATCTCCTTTCCACAGCTACAACAGGACAAAAGCCGCATGCGGTGGCAAAAAAAAAAAAGAAAAAAAAAGAAGAAGCAGTCATTTTTTCTTCAATTACAAAAGGCAAATATTTATTATTTATAAGTACTTGCCTTGTATGGGCTTAAATGTTATTTATGAACCTGTTGCATAGTGATTTCCAATGTAACTCATTATTTTTAGCTGGAGGGTGTTGTAAAGGAGCAAGGATATATTTAATGACACTCTGCTAGTCGGTGCAATTACACTGTAATCATTATGTAAAATGTCCTATTAATTAAACCAATTTCTGCTGGGGGAACATTCTTTTCTGCAGGGCCTGCGCCTCATCCTTCAGCCGCCTTGCTGCCTCCTGTTTTTCACCAGGCTCCTATTATGTTGTGACTTCACTGCATACATATTTATAAAAGAGGTTTTCATTATCCCCAAGATTTGGAACCACTTTGAGATTAATAAATAGAACATGACACAGAGGTTTGAAAGGCAATTAGGTTTCTATCTAATCATACAGTATTTTGGCCCTATGATTATCGCTGTAGTGTGTGGTCCATTTATAAGTTGAGGATTTTTTTTTTTTTTTTTTTTTTGAGATAATGGAGGAACTGGGTTAAGTATCGGCTTTGCTCTCAGCGATTCCTCAGAGGACTGTTCAATGGGACGTTATATATCTGTACATTTTCTCGTATGATGCCCTGTTCTTCATTTTCTAGTGTTTCAAATCACATTTTTGCAACTATGCTTTATACTTTAGAGGATGTTTTGTATGTACGCTGTGAATGCAGACAGGAACTTTACAAGAAAGCAATATACACTAACAAAGAGTATATGTGAATGTGATAAAGAATGTTGTAATTCTGCCCAGTTGAGACAAAAAAAACCCCAGCATTTTGTAAAAGAGGGGCTATTTCTGTCATACAGACGTGGCTTAAGAGTTAAAAGTCTGACAGAGTCCAGAATAATGTGATACTGCTGAGTGAGTGCCACAGCAGACACAAACACTAGTAACATCGTTTACTACCTATACATAAATCATCTAAAAATATATATTAATTAAAAAAAATAATAATAAAAATGGACCCTAATACCTGTTGGTGAAATTGTGGAGCTCACTTGGGGAACCATATCCACATTTTCTGGTTGTGTCCTATGATCAGACCTTTCTGGGATGGTATATTTGTCACTGGAAACACAGTTTTCAACCAAATATTTTCTAAAGAATTAAACTTTACTATTTTTAGGTGTAACCCTAGAAAGTTTAGAAGGAAATAACTAAAAATACCCTGAGTAAATTTTATTAACAGCTGCCATTAAATGCATTACTATCAAGTGGTCGAAACCTGAATCGAGAAATTGAGAGAAAGCTATTAAATGGAGCAAATTACATATGTACTTAGAATTCAGGGAGAGCTATGTATGAAGAAATGGAGTCCTATGGTTAGTCTTTTAATGCAATAATCATTCAGAAGTGGCCATCTACATGTATGTTTGTTTTTTTTAATCTCTATAATGTTATTCATGTTTCATTTGTGACTAATTGCAATCAACATCTACTACAGATATCCATATTTTTTTTCCACATATGCTATATGGGGATGTTTGAATAGATATGTTCATTTATGAAAAATGCCACATATGTGCAAAACTAAGTAAAAAACTAAGTTAAAAAATGTAAAATCAGCCCTGAGATGACCTGGCAATATGTCCAGGGTGTACCCCACCTTCGCCCATAAATAGCTGGGATAGGATCCAGCGACTCCTGTGACCCTAGTGAGGATAAAACGGGTTCATAAAATGAATGAATGAATGTAAATGTAAAATGTCACTAAAAAAAAGGCATTTTCATGTAGTCATTTGCTTAAAATTATTCATATATTCAATGTGCATAATATGACCATTTATCTGAATAGGAAGTAACTTATAACTGGATTTGGGATTTTTTTCATATTGCACAGTACTACCCTCATTGCTGTTCACAACAATGATAATGTTGATGTACATTATTTAAAAAAAAATACTCCTTATTACAGGATAGTGAAGAAAAAATGTAATAAAATATATAAACAGTGAGAGTGGATAAATTCAATCTCTACATCTGTATTTTAAAAGTTTCTACTTTTTGGAACGCTAGCTGCTACAGATTTCCAAATCTGTCATCCTTTAAGAAAATATTGGTGCTTGCAATCACAGCAGGACAGAGTAGTTGACCTGTCTGGCTCTTTATCTGCTGCTCTGGCAGTCCTTATGCTGCTGTTGTGACCAGGGGTCATTGGCACTTCTAATGCTCTTCAGACACAATCTGTTTTCTTTACTTCTTGGCACAAAGGAAACGATTAAGAAAACAATTCAATAGAGAGCGAGAACACACATGCACATCTACAATGCAAATAGAAGCAATGAGATGTTTGCTATTCAGAAAGCATAGGTTCGGGATAGGCCCCTTTTTGTAAGAGTGCTTATCCAAGAGTACCACTCCTGAATACAATAGTCTACCATAGTGCTATTGAGCGAATTAGAGTGATTATAAAGCTATAGTGGAAAACATTAGAAAATAATTTCAATTCAATACATTTAATGAAAGGCTTTATTCACTATGTTCAATAAACAGTGTTATGACCATGGGGCGGTCGCAACAGTAATTCAATTACTGATGAGAGTCGCTGCATTATAAGATATTGAATATATAATCACATTTTTAAACAACCCATCCCACCAACATTACAGACCAGAAAATGAACAATAATTGGCCCCAAACTATAACTTTTACTGATGTTTTATTCGGCGCACTAAAGAAAAGCACAAAAATAGCACGAGCTGTATTTTTAAATGTTAATCAAAACTTTGCATTTTAACAATGTGACCTTAATAGCTGCAATTAAAGGTTAAGTTGCTGCAGTACAGAGTAGATATATGATTATTGGAAACATTCATTATATTTGGATGTAATGGTCTTAATCTGGAGAAGCCATAACATTTCTACTCATAACTGCAGCTCTTTTCCCGTGCATCTGACCACGTGTCATATGTCTATTCATGAAGTTGTTACAGATGACTATCTCAGTGTGTCCATCATGTCTGACAAGAGACAATGCTGTAAATACAATGACCTAACTCTGATCGGGAAGCTCTCTAAAGCCTCTTACTACAGCGTGACTAAAGTACTGAGCGGCTTACAGAGGGGAGTTGATAAAGTCAAGGCACCTGCTGCTGAAGAGTGTGTTTGGACCATACGGTGACATATACCGAGAAAAAAAGAAGAAAAGATCAATAAATTAATTATTTTACTTATTTTACTTTGCCCTTTACAGTCATCTTTGCACTTCATAGTTATCTTTATAAATTACTTGTCTCATAGCAACTTACTTTTGTTTGCACCTCACTTTATTATCATCATTATTATTATTATTATTATGATTACTATTATTATTATTATTATTATTATTATTACGTTAATGCTGCTGTTGCAAAACAATCTCCCAGTTGTGGGATCAATAAAGTACTTCTACAGTATTGTATGCTATTAAACTCAAAATTACTTGGATTTTGAGATTAAAGTTGACAATTCAATCGTTTAATTAATTTAATAGTAACTAAATAAAGTTCAGTAACACATTAGATCTTAACCATTTTTCCAAATCTCTACATTTAAACTTTCGAGTGTGATTTGTCACCATTTATTATTTTATGTTGTGCATTTTTGACAACCAAGTAGGTTTTTTTTTAATGTATTTAAATGTACTAGGTATGTAGATGTTCACAATTGGTCAGAAAAACAGAAAAAAATGTCCCTTTTTCAGTAAAACAGGTCATGAACTGAACATAGAAGCATGGGTTTAACTGGTGGATCAATGTTACAGAAGATAAAGTGTTTTCATGTTCACCACTGAGTGTCAGAATGTCAAAATAGATTATATCTGATGCCACTGAAAAGCTTCTACTGGAATTATTTCAAAGTAATGTTGAGATTAGTGGTTCTAAAGATATTCAGGATTGTATACCAATAGATAGTTCTGAACACAGGCGACTGTTTAGGTCTTTAAGGGTTAAGCATTGACAAATCATGACAGTAAATATTCATAATCATTATGAAAAGTATTCCATAAACTGCTCATTCTTATTACCCCCGCCAAGGAGGTTATGTGATCATGCTGGTATGTTCGTTCGTTCGTTGGTTCGTTCGCTGCTATTCTCCCGCATGCCACAAGGGGTCAATACAGCCATTGTAATTTTGAAAGGTACATTTTCGGAGGTCAATCAAAACTGGACGTATCCTTGTGGTGCTGTGGCTTAGTTGGTTAAAGCGCTTGTCTCATAAACAGGAGATCCGTCAGGAGACGTCAGCTACTGGAGCATTGTAACTCCTCATACACAGGTCGTACCACCTGGTGTTGGAATTGAACCTGCAACCCTTTTGTTTCAGAAGGAACAATTCAACCACTTACACCACCCTGTCTACCTATAACTCGTTATCTGTGACCTCTAACCTGTGACCTCTTATCCATAGTTTTATGTTCCTGTTAAAAGTTACAAAGTTACAGTCACTTATTTGTTAAAGTCTGAAAAGGTTATCCATTCTGATTAAGATTTTTGGGCCTTTAGGAAAATGTTCATGAGAAAATGCATGAAATAAAAACTGTTGAAAAAATGTCCAGACGTGACATTTCACTTTAAAGACTGAACAAACCAGTTCTGTGTCGCTCATGCAACTGTTTCATTGTCATTTTTCTGTTCATTTATTTTCGTCAGAAGACAGATGATGTGGGCTCTAAACAAACACAGACTGTGGAGGATCTGAGAACCAGGACCAGGTCCAGGACGAGTAGTGGGACCAGGACCAGACATGGAGGCCAGTGGTGTTTCGTGCCTGGACTCAGTGTGAGTTTGACCGAGTTAAATTCAGGAATATTCAGAAAAAAACGAATGACTGTCATCAAATATGATTCATGATATGAACCATTAATGCAAACGGAAGAAAACACAAACACACAACTCACATGTGTGGTTCTACATGTGGACGAGAAGGTACACAACAAAAAACACTTTTCTGGATATTCCATGTAAAGCAGAAACATCTGAACTGAAGCTGAAGTAAATACCCAAGGATCAGCTTCAGTCAATGTCCCAACAGAAGATTCAAGTTCAGGTTCCTAAATATGGTTTCAAGTTGTCAACAGAACCGTTCAGCCTCCAAATAGATACACATACAAACCAGGGGAATTAGCTCAAATGGTAGTGCGCTCGCTTAGCATGCGAGAGGTAGTGGGATCGATGCCCGCATTCTCCAGTAACATTTAACCCTTTTACTGCTGGAAACCCTCAATGATCCGGTTGTCACTGACTGTAGGAACATGAACACCAGAAACAGAAGCAGGTTCATTGGAACACACATGCACTGCTTTGGTTTAGTTTGTTTTAGGAGGTAAATATGGGACCAGAAATGAAAAGGTTAAACACTGTATTTTGAAGCCAAAATGGCCAACATCCTGGTGGGGTCAGAGTTCAGCTACAGCAAAGCCTGACAAGTAGATGAAGTGGTGGCTATGGCTAAAGAGTTAGAGCATGTTATCCAATAACTAAAGGGCTGGTGGTTCACATCCCACTCTGTCCTAGTCATGTGTTCTTGTGTCCTAGGGCAAAACACTTTGTGTATTAATGGTCAGTGGTAGTGGCAGCATTTCTTGGCCCGATCATTGATACCGATTACCAAAAAACTTGACCTGCCGATTGCCGATCACTGCCGGAATTTAAAATTTCCATTTCATCTAGCATACGGCAAGTTTTACATATTTCTCACACACTTTGAAGAAAGTCCAGACAGGAGAAGTCATTGTGCTGTCGAGACGTACCTGTACTGTAGGCTAGCTTATTTTCCAGTTTGAAAAAAGGGGTCGCTATAAAATTACATCATGTGATCAGCTTTTTTCAGTGTGAAACCTGGGCCTGTTTAGTTGGAACACAAAGCTGATTTTCTCGCAGGAATTCAAGACAGGAATTCAAGACACACATAAATCTTCCTCAACACCCAAGTCTCTCTGTTTTCATCTGTGTATCAGACATGCTTGAACATTGCCGCAGGGTGTTTGGAAAAAGAAAGCTGAGGGGGGTGCATTAGCAACCCCTTGGACGGACCCCCTGGCTTATGGATTGAGGTCTGTCGTATATAGTTTGAAAGGCATATGTCACCCACCCCAATGTGATACCCAAGGTCTGCATATCACTAGCGAGGGGAGCTTTACCTACAGAACATTGGGGCTGTCTCACTTTTATTTTCGAAAGGGAATCAGGAGACTGTTGTTGTGGAGTGGATCATTGGTGCTTGCATTCATACGTATCTGCTCCCTTATGCCGCATTTACACCGGCACCGGTTCTAAGGTTAAATGGTTCGATCGAACAGTTCTGCCGTTCAGTTTGTTTTCACACCGGCACCGGTCCCTACTGAACGGGCATGATTTTTGAACTTCTTTTTTTGGGGTTCGAAGTACTCAGTGCAAGTTCGATTTTGTGAAGTCCCGCCCTCTCTGGCACCGATTGATCAGAGGGAGTGGCCTCCATGGCAGTATATGACACAATTTAAATACCCTGTGAACTTTACTGAAGACATTTCACCGTGGAACACCACCAAGAGAATTTCAGGAGGAATAATGGAAGGACAAATGCCACATTTACACCTGGAAGGTATGTCGTTAACATTTTATTTCCCGCCACCATTGCGATGTAGTTCGCTTGACAACACTGA
>JAPTYR010000019.1:3070891-3081822 GCA_029814505.1 Siphamia roseigaster | reverse complement strand
GATCCCCATGGGAAAGAGAAAGGAGCCTCTCTCTCTGCTTCAATTCACTTTCAGACACCGAAGAAGGTGCTGATGATGCAAAAAGCTTCTCCAATGTCACCGCGGAATTTCAGACTCTGACTTCATTCATTATCGATCTATTATCCTGCCAATATGCTCTGTAATATTCATGTTATTATTAGCTTTTAGTAGGAGGATAAGATGAGTCAAATGCACAATTCATTTATATAATTCACAATACATATGCACAGTGAAATGCATTTATTTTTTATTTATTTATTTATTTTTGCACTTGCAGCCAAAATATTAAGGGTTACAGTCGCGGAAATAAATGTTTTCTCCAATTTCTTGTTAATTTTAATGAACTAAGTGTAGATTTTTGTATGGGGGAAAAAAAAGCTTATAAGAGCTAAATTTCAGAGACATTTTCTATGCTTTTCTTGATACTAATAAAAAAATTAATTTAGTTGTTACGGCATTGCACTGAAAAAAACAGTACTTTTAGGCATTCTGTTTTTTCCCCTGTCTGATTTAGTCACGTGACACACTCAGGAGTTAATACTTGAATGCATAACAATTTTTTTTAATTACTTTTGATGGTTTAATATTTTTTCACCGCCCATTGTATACACTTATTTTATTATAGGTTTGTTTCCAAGCAACGTTTATTTATTTATTTTTTATTATTATTATTGCTCTAATGATAAATTATTAGAACTAAAATAAGCATCGAAATTGGCCATCTATTAGATCATTAACATTTTTATTTATTTATTTTTTTTGCAATTCTTTGACTCAAAAGAAAAACATTGTAGGGTTGACTTACATGAATGAAATTTTTACTCAAAACACTGATGACAGACGCTTAGAATTTCCAAATATTTACTGACAGAATTATTATGAATGAAAATGTTTTTTTTTTGTTTTTTTTTTATCACAAACAAAACATCGAATAACAGCAGGGAGCATAAAGGCTGAACTCTCAGAGCGGAAAAGGTTTATTGTTGTTATCAGTTATTTTTATCTGATTTATTTATAGGGGCTCCCGGGGCTTTGATACTGGTTCAGGCTGCACAAAGCGGCTCTTTCAGCTCACGATGGGATGGTTCAGTGTCAGTGTGTGATGTTGCACTGCTGATGCACACTACACACGACACACCGGAAAACATAGTGGAGGAGAAGGAGGGGTGGGGGGGTGTTAATCCGCTAGGGGGCGTTAACTGACACCTCAGATCCTCATTGGTGTGCGTGAAAAATACAAATAATGAACCAAGACATAAATTAAGTCAAAGTAAAGTAGGTTGCTTTTATTTAATCCTCCCTTTTGCTCTTCTTTCTGTTGTCATATATCTAAAAATGACTTGAAATGACATCCCATGGAGGAATATTATTATTATAAACTCATTATTTGCGTGTGTGTGTTTTACAGTTAATCAACGACAGGGATATGTTAATTTTTTTTATGTTTTATGCAGCTTTTTGGGGTGTTTCTATTCTGTTTTTATGGCCAGATTTGGATTTTATATCAATGTTTCAGTAAGAAAACACCACCAGCATATTACATTATTACATTATAGATTTTAATGCTTTAACCCCTGAGAGTTTAGCAGTTCTATAGTAAAAAAAGAATAAAATAAGATACAAACTAAACATAAAAAAGCCAAAGTAATGAATAAAACAAACAAAAAACATGAATAAATCAACATGAACAAAGTAAGACACAAATGGAACACAAGTGAAGAAAAGTTAAGATACCCCTTCCCTCAAAATGTAGAAAAATAAACAAAATAAGCCAAACAAATGAATAAAAAGTAATATTTACAAAATAATAAATAACGTGGGGAAAAAATACTAAAATTAATTAAAAAGAAATCTATTTGGTTTCAGTCGTTTTAGTTGAGTTTTTTTTTCTTTTCTAAATCAGTGACTTTTGACACTTGTTTATCTCCATACATCAGTTCCATCAACAAAACTCAGTAAAAATAATTTTTTAAAAAATGGTTACATTTTTCTAAATCTTTAAACTAAACCATCCATTGGGAACGCGTCAGCGCTGACACAGCAGCAGTTAAAGGGTTAACCTGAAGACTATAACCCATAAAGACCCAGGGCTACTTCTGTGGCAGTTACTAAATTATTTTTTCTTTATTTTTAACTTTAAGTAAGTGAATCATCACCATTTCGTCTATTATATTCAGTATTTGTGCATTCTTAAGTGAAAATCAGGTATGTTCCTCTATTTAATTTACTATGACTCATGTCCATAAAAGCCCAAATTAAAGTTAAGAGTTATTATATCAAAAATAGTGTAAATGTGAGAAAATGTGACTTTTATTCAGTAAAATGTATCATTAACTGAACAGGAAAAACAAGCGTCTCCATCCACTGTCATTGGGTTTTTCTGGTGAATCAATGCTGTAGAAGGTGATGGTGTTTCCATGGTAACTAACGCCTCTAAACATCCAAATGGGACATATCTGATGACCATAAAAAGATGGAAAACTGTATTTTAGAGCAGTTATTTACATGCATTGATAGGATTAATGGATCACCAGTTATTTAACTTTTTATATCATTAAATGACCAGTGTATGTTTTGGTCTTTATGGGATAATTGTGTAGAATTCAGATTTTTTTTTTTTTTTTTTTTTTTTTAGCATAACATCAGTTAGGGGCAAAATTCTTAATTGATGTGGAATTTCTGCAAAAGATCCAAAACAAAGGCATTTTACTATTAATTTTTTCTTAAACTATACTATTTTTTGGGCGGGTGAACACGAGCCCTGTTTGATTAAAGGGTCCCACGCACCTTTACCTGTGCAGCTGCAGGTGCATTGAATTTAGATCATGGTTCCCACATTTACTTTCAGCTCCTACTAGTCTAAGAAAAATGGATTTTATAAGTTGAAATTGTTTGGACTCATAAAGAATGAACATTTTAAGAATATCATTATTAAGAAGGAAGGTTTTGGTGAAAGTGTAAATATATTTTTGGGCAGTTTGGGAAAATGTTAATTTTTCGTGTGCAGTGGGAGGTTATTATTGATATGTAATAAGTTACAGATTACTAGTTATCTTGTTGATGTAATTATTCTAATTACCTTTATCGAAATACTTTCAATTTTTACATTTGATTTCATTTTAATTTTAAATAATCTTGTAAATGTTTAGATTAGTCAATAAGGCTTAAAAAAACACGCATTTAAACCCAATAGCGTCAAACCTCAGTCGTTTCCATTTGCCTTTTTGTTTAAAATTAAAAATGTATCTGTAATTTAAGTTAAAACCTAAACCTCCACTGTCGACCCAAACCATCTACTGATGTAAAATGTTTACTACCTGCTGATTCACTCTGATAACATGTCAATAATTGGTGTAAAATACACGTATTCATCTTTTTATGGTCATCAGATACGGATTTGGATGTTCAGAGGCCCCATGGTTACCGTGGAAACACTGCCATCTTCTACAACAACATTGATTCACCAGTAAAACCTATGGAGTTGGATCAATGACGGTAGACGGACGCACTGGCTTTATGCTCAGTAAATTATACAAGTCACTTTTTCTTATTTTCTCTGTTTATGATATAACCATCAACTTTTCTCCGAGCTTTAATAAACATCTACAAGATCAATGAATTAAATATGAGGAAAATATATGATTTACATTGAAAACATGCAAAATAAGGAAGATCATATTGCAGTCAGTGGTAATAAATATAGAGAAAAATTCATTTAGGAACTGACAGAAAAATACTGGTTATTTATGGGTTAAGTAAGAAAACAAAAAACAAACAGCAAATTCTGACCGCAGTAAAAGGAAGTCGTATTAAACATATACATTCACATAAAAGAATACATGTGAAGCTTTGTAATCACCAGCATTTTGACTAATAATGGTAATTTAATTGCATACTTTTTCTTCATAACATTATCATTTAATTACATTGTGCAGTAATACATTACTCCCCAGCATTATATGCAACTCATTTGTTTTATTCATATGCTCATTGGAAAAAACACAATAAACAGTGCAGGTGAGACTAAAAACCCTAAAAAAATATATGATTTTTTTCCCACACCCAGCATAAAAACAACAGAAATAAGTCAATATTAACTTTGCCACATCCATTTGTCAGAAGGTTTTTCAACATTAACATGCTATATCAACTTCACCTGTCCCATCTGATGTTTCTAATCATGTTTATTTAATAGTTTGTGCACCTATGACAGAAATGTGTCCAGACATTGGTTTTTCAATGAACAGTTAACTGGAAATCTGTACTTGGATGCAACACTGGAGTTAGACAAATCGAGTATAGAATCATCTGCAATAAAAAATAATTTTTCGGTGTTGCAAAGGGAAGACATATAGATATATGTTCCTGTTACTAAAAGAGATAGAACAAAATGGCCTCTTCACTGGCTGCTGCATACCTTTGTGCTTCTATCAGAATCCCTAAAACAATTAGTGCTGCAGGATTTCGCAAGCTAATAATATGCATGTCTTTATTTGACCTCAGTTGCCAAATAAGCGGAAAAAAAACATCAACTTTGACTTGCTGTAGCAAACTTGAAGGCTGTGAGTGATAGACTACAATGGCATTGGTGAGCAAGGCCCAGGCCTTCAGAATAACTAGGTCATCTTCCACCACCAGCTATAGCCTTCTCCTGGGTGGAGCTCACAGACAGTAAATGTAGGTACAGCAGTTACTGAATATTTAAAAAGGCATAGAGATGAAGCAATAAATGACAAAGTAAAGCTGGCGTGGCCAGGCATTAATAACTAATGGGAAGCAGTGAGTTATAGGCTGTTCCCGTTGTAATGAAAGTGTCATTGCAAATCAGCAGTTGTCCGAGGTTATTATTATTTATGCATAATTGATGCCAGAACCACAAGGAACATGTCTTACCCAACAAATCCCAACACCTTGGGAACAAAGACGTCGGTGTCAACAGAAGTAAAGGTCACAGAGGAGAATACGCCCCTGGGCTGAGATTTACATTGTGAGGGAGCTAAGATGGAAGCTGTTCAAACCACACATGTATACAAGGCAACTGCAAATACAAGTCTTCGATCAACTCACTACGTAATGCATACTGTCACATATATCACAGTATTTTAACAAGGACATGCTATACATATGGGCTGTAAGAATACGATGTTTCTCGAGTTTTAGCAAACATCACATATTATTTTCAGATTATTCTCTCTAATGTAAGAAAACAGAAACATTTTTGGGAGGAATGTCCATGAAATATTGCATCACATTGACATTTTGGACATACTATGGATTCACAGATGTTAAAAAAGTGACATATGTATATGTAAATAAGATTACACTTCAACATCAGCAGTGGTTGATGCTTTTCTGTTTTCTTTGTTTCGTACATTTGTATGACTGAATCCATGCTACTTCAAAGATAATGTGATGAAGGTATAGTATATTTATTTAGTCCAGTGAAGAGTTTTTCGTATTTTCTTGCACATACTTGAGCATAAATAATAGAAATAAATTTACAAATGATTATTTTTTAACATTGGTATCAGAACTGGCAAAATGCACACAGTGTACTAATGGTCTTGTCAACTACAAAAAGAGACATTCATTCATTCATTCATTCATTCATTTTTTAGTAGAGCACAGTGAATCAGGTATTGGATTTTTCTTTTTTTTTGGTCATTGATAAATGTTCCGCAACTCGTACAAGCTTATTATCTTTTATTATCTTATTAATTGCAATATATATTCTATCATATCTCCAACTGTATAGATATATGCATATATTTCATATATAATCTGATTTTTAATTATTGAATTGATCCATACATCAAGTCCCTTAAATGGGTATACGGTGCTACATTCACTGTACGGAGAAAATTACAGACTTATGCAACGTCTAAATATTAACATAATACGTTGGATGATATGTGCGGGTGAAATCAAATTGTAATAATAGCTGTCCAGATTCGAGTTTATCCGATTCAGATACAGTTAAAACTTGCTCTTTCTAACTATTTTATCCATTGTTCCGGGAGCCTTAGGACGCCGTTGTGATATTTTCCTACTTTTACAGTGTACGCAAATGCCTCTTTCTCTCGTGAACGCCACAGTCCGTTGACCAATGAAAAGATGTTACGAAGCCTCGCGGAGGACGTAACCCGGAAGTCTAAATAGATTGACAGACGACCACAAAGAACAGCTATTTAGTCGTTGTTTCTTTACCAAATATATATTTTACAGCTCTTAGCCATGCCAACGTGGAGTCTCGTGTCTATTTGTATTTTGCTTGGAGTTGTTGTGAGATGGGGTGTTTCGTTAAATTCTTATTCAGGTAAGAAGTGTGGAAAAGGCTAGCATGTAGCAGAGATTCACAGCATCCTGGTTCAGTTTAAGTGTAGCTTTTTAAGTTTTTACAAGACTGACAGAAAGGTCCTTCATGTTTATCATAACGTGGTTGTTAGATGCTGATTTAGTTAAAACTGTAAATGTTGTTTTCCTCCATGTTTGTCCGCTTTATAGTGTGTTTGGTTCACTGTTGTCACTGACTGATGAGGTTTCCCAGTCATCATGTTTCACAGCTGAGTGTTTCTCCTCCAGGGGCGGGGAAACCACCCATGTTTGGGGACTATGAAGCTCAAAGACACTGGCAAGAAGTAACTTACAATCTCCCTATTCACGAATGGTTGGTCTGAGACTTCTTGGGTTCTATTTATGGGCAGGTTTGGAGAAGTGTTACACCATTGTGAATGCACAATATAGAAATGTTTTAAATGGAGTTAATTCAGGCTGTTCAGATGAATGCATTTACGTGCACTCAACCCATATATATATGTCATGTTAAATAATGAAAAAGTATACATTGTGCAGTAAAATGTTGTACATACTACTACTATGTTGTTGGATTCATATTGCTGCTGCTTTTATCTATATGTTACATTTTACTGCCGTAAGTGGAACTCATGAACTACTTTATATAATGTCTCATATATTAATCTACAGCAGTGCATCTATAAGGTCGTTTTAATGTGGTACATAAACTGAACAGGTTCTTAAGCATGAAATATCTATTGCGATGTAGATATTTTGTGATCCACATATTCAGAATAGTTACAAAATGTCCAGAAGATCAGAGAATTGACAAAACTTAGGTCTAAATAAATGAATGAATGAGAGGTTTATTTCAAACAACACAAAATTGTGTGTTTATGTATGTATGTGTGTGTGTATATATATACACACACATACACGCACACACATATATAAACATATATAGATGTCACTGCTCGAAAAGGAGTAGGAAGAAGCCTAAGCTTATCATGTTCTACCCCTGTCCGTTACGTCCAAGTGATGATACTTACATTATATTAATAGAATTTCCACATAATTGTCAATCATTTTCCATTTGTAACTTAACAATAAAACAAAACGTAATAACTAAATTCATAATTAGTATCCACAGTATGAAAGAAAAAGACAAGAAAACAGCAGTTTATCGAGCAGATTGGCATTAATTCAGTTCAATTTAATTGAATTCAGTTTCATTTGTAGAGCCCCAAACCATAACAAGGCCGCCCCAAAGGGCCCCACGGAGCTGGTCTGAAAACAGTCAGTGAAAAACACAGCAATGATAGAATGGTTTTGATTTTTGAGGGGGCGTGGCCAAGTCATTTTGGAATTTTTATTTTTTGTTGGGCGACTTAAAATAAGGACATTTTTCACTGGGCTTGAATTTTGGGTCAAATAAAATTTCTTTATTTTATTTTATTTTTTCAAAACAGTGAACGTGTGAAATTTGGACTCAAATTGTCCAGGAAAAATAATAATAACAAAACCATGGAATTTTAATAGTCCCTTAGCGGCATGTGTGCCTGGGCTCGGATCTAAATATATTGGACCTTCATTTTTCTCTTTTCTTCCAGTGGCCATAACTCTCATCTGTATTGTCAGCTTGTGTTCATTTGAAAATACTCATCAATAAGCACACATCTGCTGACATTTGCTCCATATTTCCTGTGTTTTCCCATCCTGTCTATTACCGCTAATACAGCGGAATCACAGCTTTATGACAAGCAAAGTTGGTTCTCATCCCAAACATTTTAAATTTACATATCTCAACACCACACTGAGCATCAGAACAATCAAATAAACCACAATGCAGCTGCGAGCTTATCATGCCATTAAGTCGCTCTGATCAAACACCCGGCGCTTGATTCTACCCATGTGTCTTTAACAACAAGTGCTGCCAATATAGCAATATGGCTGCATGTCTTCACGCTCCCCGGGCGGGACTGTGCATCACCGCTGCACCCGATCACTTCAAAGACCCTGACCCGCGGCACCAAACTGATGGACAGGCGAGGAGGCTGCCCGATGTAAATAAACACTCAGGCATTTTAGCATCAAAGGCGTTGCGCCATTGTTGTGGTCAGTGTTGTCTCACATGTGTCATGTTGGATGATGTGGTAGGGAGTGTGTTGGTTGTTTTGATGTACAGTGGTGCTTTTCATGACCTCTTAAAGGGTTGTGGAGGAGGGGGGGGCTATGTTCAACCACAATGCTGAACCTCTATCGATCAAAGTCAAGTGTCAAAACAGAAATTGGGTGATATGGTAGCAGACTTTTCTTCTAAACACTGGAGAACAGAGCGTGTATCAGAGGGATAAAGATCTGCAGGCGTTACCTTAAGATGAAAAAAACCCCAAAACACTGTGTCCGTGTTTTAAATCAACTACGACGTGTGAATATTTAAGTCAATGAATTGTAATTAATAGTCCGATTGGGTCGATACTGTCTACTGAACATACAGTGGTGGAAAAAAGTTGAAGGACACCCCATGTGTTTGTGATATATTGCATTAAAAATCATTCTTAAGTAACTGAAATCTGCCAAGTATTATTCCCTTCTCCAAACCCACATGTTCCCTTCTGCACATGCTCTGTTTTGTCAAGGTCAAAACTGGATGTTTCAGCAGAAAAACATCCAGGACAAAACATGTTGAAACTGTCAATAATTAAATTTTTTTTCTAATAAACAATAAACAAAAAAAAATCATTTGGATCTTTTTGTCTGATGCAGCGACATCTTTTGAAACACAAAAAAAATATATTACTGTAAATATTTCATGATAATTTTAGAAACTGTAAAATTGTAAATGTGCGAAAACTTTTTTTTCCACTACTGTCAGTTTTTTTACTATGTCGTGCATCCTTAATTCAATATAACTATTGCTCTGAAAGAAAAAGCTTTGAAAGATAACATTTACAAAACATTTAGTGGCTCAATTGGCATTATTTAACTTGCCTTTTAGTGATACAATACCGTCACACTGCTTGAAAAATGTCTTTAATATACTTGTTAAGACAAACATTCACTCACAGAGTAGATCCATGTTTAGAAATGTCTCACTGGCACAACTGAATTCATGCAGGACGTAGAAGTGGAGGTTAACCACCGACAGATTGGCCACATTATTTTATGGTCTGTGTGTTAAATATATTTAGCCCGTCGTCCATCTCTGTGGTGACCTTTCTGCAGCAGCACTCAGCTGTTAAGAAGACAGGCAGAGGACAGCAACATCTGGTGCTGCCACAGATGTCAAAAACCTGGAAAGGCCGGACTGACCATGACGTAATGTGTGGGAAGTAAATAACACAACCCTGGATTTAACTGTAAATGATGTTTTTTTTTTTTGTGGGTTTTTTTTGTGTTATTATCAGACATGTGCAATCAATGGAAAAATGGCAGCGGTTCAGGAATAGAAAATTCTTCCTTCACAAGCACTGATTGCACAGATTCAAACAGATGGGATCTGTGGGTGTGAAGTAGCCAATCACTAAAATCAATGGATGTTGTTTTTAAATGAAGGTAAGCATTTTCTTCTTACCAAACAATTTTCGGCGTAACATGCCAGAAGAGCACAGAAGGGCCTCAACCTATCTTTTCAGACTAAATGCTGCTTAAACTAAGTCCAGTACAATA
The DNA here is from genome assembly GCA_029814505.1 of Siphamia roseigaster. Classification (NCBI taxonomy): domain Eukaryota; kingdom Metazoa; phylum Chordata; class Actinopteri; order Kurtiformes; family Apogonidae; genus Siphamia; species Siphamia roseigaster. Next base: position 3,071,838 of record JAPTYR010000019.1, on the reverse strand, counting down.
AGAGGATACCTTTGAGAGTACAATACACGGTGTTAGATGTTACTCATGCAAATTCCTGTAAGTCTGTTTAAGCCATTTGCGTTTTGCCCCAGGGCATCGCTAAGCATTCTGGTTATTGTTTCATGGTGCTTTTTTTTTTTTTTTTTTATCAACGACTGTGAGGATTCCCATATGGACACCCACAAATAAAAAAAAAAGGCACAATGAAGCAAACGCATCTCCACCCTCTGTATGTAGGATGTAAAACTGTCTGCGGTTCATAGGAGCAGAAAAGTAAACCTTTAAAACAAGTGAATCAAAACACCAGTGACCTCCAGCTGGCATAAACACTCACTGTGTTTGTCTGAATGGGGAGGCATTTTCCCATGCTTGTTCTCCCTTCCAGAAGTCAATTGTGATTGATATGTAAATATGGTACATTTTCTCTTACTGGGCAAATAAACATATCTCACAGCCAGAAGGGATGAAGCTTCAACATCAAACTTACATCAAATTTAACCAGATTAAACCTTTCTTTTTATTATTTTCTCATGCCAGTGTTTCGTGTAAAGATGTCAGTGATGATATAAAGAATTTGCGCATTTGGATCATGACAAATGGAGAAAAATCTTCATATCAGTGTTCGCTGGTTTAAAGACGACAGACTTTAAATGAGTCTTTTGTCAATATTCTGGGCAAATATTGTTTGAGCATGAGGGTTGTATGGATAGTTCAGTCAGTCTGAGTACTGTTTTCTGTTGTTCTTTGTTTATTTGTTTTCTGTTCTGTGTTTCTTGTTCTAAAAAAAAAATCAATAAATATCTATAGGAAAAAAAAAGATTTTCTTTAGTATTTCAGGGCAGAGGCTTTCTAGGTCACAGAGTGTTAAAGATCATCTCTACAATACAAATCAGGCTATGTTGTCTGATAAACTCTTACTTAAAATAAAATGAATCCAGTTATTTGGA
>JAPTYR010000019.1:210966-228045 GCA_029814505.1 Siphamia roseigaster | reverse complement strand
CAAATGAAATCGTTTTGGATTGGGACTGACCCCAGATGGTATTTCAAATACCAGATGGCGTGAGTCAGGTTAAGTGTTCCCACCCTTTCCCTCAAATTATTTTCCAGGACATTTTCAGCTGCTACAGACACAAGTTATCACATCATACACTAATCTATCCCCCTCATTCTATGGAAACGTTATTTTCCACAGTTGTAACTTGCATTTACCGAGAATGTTTCCATGTTTATTACTCACGCATTTAATGTATAATTTATCTCTGAAAAATAATGCGTCACAGGATGATGCAAACATACCCACAGATTACAGCGTAGCACGTCATTGGCCACAAACTGGAGTTACAATGTTCAACTGGGAAACTCCCAACTCATTTTTTGTTTCTTTCTCTTTCTCTCTTGCACTTACTCAAATAATATTTGTATATTTTATATAAATCACTGAAAAACAATGTCCTTTCCTTCATTTCAGTTTAATCACACAAGGGTCACAAGGCAGGGGGGGGGGGAGAAATCATTTTCCAGGATAACTTAACCATTTCCAGAACATTTGACCCTTTTTTCTTTTTCCATGACTGGAAGATTGGCCAATCCTTTCCAGGATGCATGGGAACACCGAGTATATTTACCCCCCCAAAAAAAATTGTGCTCTGAAGTGCTGCAGCACCACTCACCTGTTTGGGCTGGTTTAACGAAGGTGAGCTTCGACTGTGCTACGGCAATAACTTTTGCCTTCCTTGTAGATGACACGCAGGACGACTTCACAGAGTGAGCAACTGTAAATGAAGGGAAAAGCGTTAGCCCATGCCAATAAAACATACCTCTAAATTTAATAGAAAATCTATTTTGCTGTGATGTCAAATTCTTAATTTACTTTGAGGTGAACCAGATCTTTGCGAGTAGGATTTCTGTCCAACTATTTATATTATTTAATACATATACCTCTTCACACTTACTTTCCTCTTTTTTGCTAGTGATTTTTCAAGAATATATTTATTTAACCATGTAAGGTAGTTGAGAATGATTCTCAGGCAGCACACAAACAGAATAAGTAGCACCACAGACCGCATGGTCAGAACAAATTAAATGTACAAAAAAACAAATAGGATGGGTTACAGAACCAAAAACAATGGCATTTAACAAACAGAAAAACTAGAAAGAGGTGCAGTGGTCCAGAAACTGGATCTCTCCCTGATCTTTTAAATGACAAGAGCACTATGAATAAAGTGAATTTTATGGATCTTTGCAAAGAATTCCAGTTTTAAGCAGCAGAAAACTGGAATGACGCATTTGTATGCAACTGTTACATTGTAACCAAGTAATTTCCCTTGTGGATCAATAAAAACCATCTTTATCTTGACTTCCTCTAATGTACTGAGGACATAAGAAACAATAACATCATGGGATCAAGGCACCATAGCTGCAGACTGACACAAAATAAGTACACAGCTGAAGTGCTGTCAAGAAATTAATTATGTTGCAGAGAGTCTATAACTGGTGGTTTTTAACGAGATTTAGACACATTTAGCCTGATTGGTTATTCTCAGAATAGTACTAAATGGCTGAAAAAAATGGATTAGAGTGAGGCATTAACGAGAGAAAATCTGCATTTGTAAATTCTCAAAAAATGCCTTATTGATACACTTAAATATAGTGGCGTGACACCCAATTCCGGTGGCGAGAATCAGAGAATTATAGTTTATTATGTTCGATTAGAGAGCAGCTTGGAGCACTTAGATAAGTGAGTAAATCTTTGTATGTCTGGCACACTGGTGTAAAAATATTCAATTATTAATTTAAATTCATTTTCTAAACGAATACAATCTGCATAAATGTCATATACAGCTAAAGACAACCCTGCGGTCTGATAACAAATGCACTCTCCCTAGACATAATTTGCCTGTGATCATGGTCTGTAAGCTCCGAACTGGCAAACTGTCTGACTGAACAGCTGACTTTAAATTCCTCCTTCTGCTGCAGCCGCCTGCTCTCATCCTCTTTCCAGGCGAAGCTCTGCTCATCACGAACAAGTCTAATGATTCTTCCCCATCTGTGCACTTCAGGACCAACTGTCAGACGACTATACCTTGTGAAGTTAGTTTGGAGCCGTGCTGCTTGGTCTGAGGAGGCACTGCAGACCTGCTGCTCTTTAAAGACAAGGAAGACACTGAGCGTATAGAGCCTAGGATTAAAAAAAAAAACAAAACACACAGTTAGTAATTGAAGGGGAATAAATGTCATCAAAAAGGCATTTGTTATATTTGTGAGGGGGGAAAAAAAAATAAAAAAATCGAGACAAATACATTAAAATTGATTGAGGGATGATATGGTTTACAGAGAGCGGTCAATAAAAGAAGTATTAAAACAGATGAGAATCCATGCACATCTGCACAAATAAACCCTATACAGAGACACACAATGCATAGATTACTGCGACCATCACTGTTATATTATCAAACTTAATTAAACACCACAAGATATTATATTTAAAAAACAGCATATATAGTTAAAAAAAAAAGAAATGCGAAATAGAGGGTACTGAATCACCTCCACAGCCAAACACCAAATTACATTTATTTGTAGGGATGAACACCTAATTCATCTGTTTATTGCTCTGGCCTTGACAGAACCAAATTAAACCCACAATAATAAGAGAAAAGATGCTGTGAGTCCGAAAAGATAACCCGAGTTTTCTGTGCAATTCCAATTTTACATGAATGCCAAAAATTATTCATTTCACAGCCATACTTTTTGGGAGACATTCAGCTTTTGGGAAAAAGTGTTTTTTTTTTTTTTATTTTTTTTTTTATTAAATACTGAAGTTAATAAAACCCAACAGGCCATTGACCATTTAACGAGTAGGTTTATCATCCAGGATAGTGTCTGTAGGTGCATCGCTGAAGTGGACGTATTTCAGCTGTAAGAAGATAAGATAGTGTCAATGACACTGCGCTCATCCGGAACATGTCTTAATTGGCAACCAAATTATGCACAATTTCACAAAACAAAATGAATAAGTTGTGTGCCCATGGCTGAGATCTACCCAACAAACCAATCAGAATGGAAATTGGTTGAGAAATGAGGGAGGAGTAGCGATTTTTGTGGAATTGTGGATGACGACGAACGGACGCATCACCACGGTATAAGCTCATCCGGATGAGCTAAAAATTAATAAATCACCATATGCACCACACTGGACCTTTTTATTATGTGAACTGATGACAGGGGAACAAGCTATAGGGAGCAGCCATTGCTGGCCAGGAGTGATGTACCCACGTTGATTCAGGGTAATGAAGTGCGAGTAAACAAGCAGCAGTCAGTGAGTGAGACTGAGTGTAAAGCACATGTTCACATTTGCACTGCACCATCGTCCTAGAGACACGACCCAGGACTGGTCAATAATGTGTCATCAAACAAAGCTGGAACTCGTGTTGTGCTGCACAGGGTCAGTGACCACTTCATTTGCAGCCCAGGTACTTGGACAAAACAACGCATCTACATCACTATTGATGCTGGAACAGCGCAATAAAGATGCAACACGTTCTTGAGCATATCTGATGGAATAGTGACTTAGTACTTATGCATACTTGACAACAGGCTGCAATGTAAGTTACCAGATGGAAGCACAAGTATTATACATGATCTTTTCTGATTATTCTAACAATAGATATTCTCTCATTGTTGTTTTATTGATGCTGGAGGAGATACATCACTCCAAAATCCCCAATCAGTGTTCTGCTATGTCATGCTCAGAGTCATGTGCCCAAGCTGCGACTTCAACTGGACAAAGCCATCATTCTAATACAATGCAATCTGCTGTTTTGTATTCGGCCCTAGTGTGGCTCACAGGATGTATGCTGCTGGAACATAAGTCATGTACAAATGTTTCACAATTACTAAGACACTGTCACTGCATCTTACACTCAGTTCTGACCAAAACAAAAGTGAGTGATGTAATGAAATACAACCTGGCCAACCAACCCAGAGTTTTAACCTTCATCCCTACATGTCTCCCCATCTGTGTGTCTGATTCACACAACTCTTTTTTTAGTCACTTAGTCATGACTATACATTACTTCATAGTCGTGGAAAATACAACCACAAGGCACAGTCATACATTTGTTTGCTTCCCAAGATGCACTCAGAGAACACTTTTTTGTTTTTCTTTGGTCTCCGTCTTTCTCAGTAAGTGCCAATCCCACATTTAATTTATCTAAGTGATGGAATGGAACCCAAAAGAACACACTCAACATGTTCAAGCAGTCACTGTACACACACACACACACCTGGTTGAGGGTGACAAATTCTGCATCCAACCCCACCAGGTCACCAGCCTGGGGCATCTCGCTGACCATGAGAGGAATGAATGTCGCGTGACTTTTCCTCTGCTTTCGAGCCAATGAAGCCTCCGTCAACAGAACACTGGCATCGATGGGGTTTTTTACTGAAACAAATGGAAACAACAGTAAATAACTAAGCGTATTAAATAAATGGATTAAACACAAATTTGCAACCAAAATCTTCAGTTGTTACTGTCGTCTTTCGGACTTACTGCGAAGGTCATATTTGTTATGGTAATTCCTCTTAGCATAGTACAGAATGGCTGGTACTTTCCAAGTCGCGTCAAACTGTGCAGCTTCAGTCTAAAAACAATGAAAACCTGCAATACTTAAATCTTACTGATAAGCAAATATTCCATTATCAAAAATGAAACAAGCGGTCTAATGCTTACCTTATCGATTGGCTCAATTAAGAAATCATTGAAAAGATACCACTGCTGGTGTGTGACTCCCTACAACAGACACACTCAGCGTTAGTATTCCAAGACAGATTTATCACTCTAGAATTTTACATTTTATATTGATATTAATTTGAATATTTTTCCAAGGTTCACCAACCTCTTTTCTTTGATGATAGGTTTCTCCCACTTTGATATGTGCAACCAGGTTTCCACCTGTACGAACATCCAGGATGTGGGGAACAGTGACCACCAGGTCATAAAGAGAAGCACCTTCGGCCTCTTCAGCAGAACTTAACTAGTTAGAAATGATTTATGACACATGTAAATCTTCAGACTTCAAAGAACAAGTGTTTAGAAATAAAAAGCATTATATTAACGCCAAAACAGTATTAAAATGTTCTTGCTGTACCTCCTCTCCCTCAGACCAGGTGTTGATTTCCAGTCCCTGAGATTTACTGATGGACATCTTCAGAGTGAGGGGGATCCAGACGTGTCGCAGATCTTCCACCCGTGTGTCAACAGTAAAACCTTCCATGCCACACATCTCCTCCCCACTGCACAAACATCAAGTAAGTGGAAGCTGATGTTAAAAAAAAACAAAAACAAAACTGTGTGATAGAGAAAAAAAAAATCTTACTCTAAGCACCACTCAGTGGGCATTGGAAGTGGGGGTTCTTTGGACTTTGTAGGTACCATCGCCTCTTTTTGCATGGCCTTATTAAAAGCATACTGTGGGGAAGAAAGAAGTGTGTCACCCAAAACATAGAAGAATACACATTTCCATGGCACAAGAGTAAAAATCACTACAACAGGACATGTACCTCTGCTTGGACCCTCCAGAATTCAGCCTCTTTTGCACTGTTTACTTCACAGTTGATGACAAGAACATCGGGTAGACACCTAATGTTACGTGTCTGAACCTACATTAGCAGAGAAATAATAAGCTGACTATTGGTCTGACTGAATCAAATTGGATATGATTTACTTATTAATGAGAATTGTTTAAATTTACGCTTTGTATAACTTACTGTGGGTTGATATTTCTCACAGTTTTCACACCACGCCTGAGTGCTCTGCTCCAGACAGATGCTCTTCTTCAGAATCTCAGCAAAGTCGTACTCTTTTATTATCTTGTCTGACAAGTCAAAACGAAATGAACAACATGAAACATATTTCATTCTTGTACACATTATACAGGGATACTACATCTTTAGGACATGTGTAAAGTGTTCACCTTGAGAGTTCTGCTCAGGGTAGTGCATGGTGAAGAGCAGCGTGAGTGACGACCGGACCGTCTCCTTCCCGCAGCGACACAGACTGCTGTTCTCAACCTCACATCCAAACAGTTTTCCAATGACAGACTCACCAGAGGAGCCCAGAGAACTGTAAGACACGCATTACAGACAGAACCTTAATAAATGTTTTTTCAAGACTTTATTTAGCCCCGATTCAAACAAACACAGACTGGTGGCGGCGCTGATGCGTTCTGACCTGCTGCTGGCTCCCCTATAGGCCTGCGGTCCTTCCTGCTCCTGCGTCTCCTGGTGGAGCTGCGTGAGAATGAAGCGGTTCCAGCTTTGAATTAAGCGACCGAGTCTGGCTTTGCCCGTTTGTTCGTCAGAGTCTGCGAGGATCAGGCCCAGTGCAGAAGCTTCCGGGATGGTGCGAAATGCTCGGAGGAAGTTACTGGCCTTGAGAAGAGAAAGTAGGAGAAATATAGGACTGGAAAGTGAGTCAAATGACAGTATGCAGCTACAACAGGTTGTGAATAATGCATCTCAATTATACAAAGAAAATGCATATGCAGAAGATGATACTGTTCCCTTGTGTATATTGTTTGTTTTTATTTATTTTACTTTTATTACATTTTTTTTTAATTATATCTTGTATAAATTATTTACTTGGGAGACTACATCTAACAGTAAGTCTTTATATACTAGATGATTAAAGATGAATCTGATTCTGATATTAAGGTTCATGCATCTACCTGACACGGATCTCCTCGCGACAAATCCAACATGTGGAAGAGGAAGCCCAACTCACAGGCCAAACAAAACTCCTTCTGGCACAAATGATTCTGCACAAGGCAACGGATTGGCTCCACAAAATATAACACCTAGAAACAACAGAAAAGGTCTTCTATGTAAATTCTAAAAAAAAAAAAGACAACATTAAACAACTCCCTAAAATTTCTACATTTTCTTACTTGGATCATACAGTTGCAGTAAGCATTGGGGATGTGAGGCTCCAGGCCAGCAAACAACGTCCTGTTGTAATGTTTGAAGTCAAAATCCTCAAGTCCAAGCTTGGAGTACTTAATTGTGACCTAATCCACAATGAAGATAAACATGATACATTTGTTAGGGGGAAAAAAAACCCAACAATCATTTTAAATGAAAGACATAATGTATTTCAGAAAATCCAACCTTTCTGTACTTTTTGGGGACCATGTAGAGGTGAGGCTCTTCATCACGTCCAATTGGTGATTCAGGGACCTGGTTGTAACTATCGTAATCCAGCTCCACATCTTTGATTTTATAGGGAATCTGAAATCAACACAATCAGATTTGTTTTAGCACCGAAAAATTAAGCAATATCCAAAATAAGATGGAAATACAATAGGATGTCACTGCGACCAGGATTAATTCATTGTCCATTTAACGAGTTATATACTTTCAGAGTTGCATGGATCTTAAATATATCATATGAAAAGCCATTGGAGTTAAAAGTCTACACTACATGTTTTCACCTACCTGGTTTCGAGGGCGGGTTCGTGGGTTTGCTGCATATCCAATAAACCCAACAGTCTTCATTGTGCGCAAGATTTCTGGGTCAACAGGAGGAGCTCGTCTGAGGTAAAGGGGAAAAAAAATGTTTTTTTAATCAATGATTAAGTGTAGTTCACCTGCACTGACCAAAAAATTACTGCTTTGTCTCATGCTTTCTTTCCAATTCACTGATACAGAAAATAACTATTAGAAATATGTTTCAGAAACATTAATTCTAAATTTCCTTTAAACTTGAATTAGTGTCAAACAGTAATTGATCACTGTCTGTCTGCTCTGATTTAAGAACATAAACAATAGTGAAGTAAGGCCACCAGAGGTCAACTGCTTGATTTATTAAATGCAATCATTTCATGGGAAAAAGCAGCTAATAGCTGATTAATTAGAATCTTTATCCCCACTTCCTTGAAAAACACTTCGGCACCATAAACTCATTGTGTGTCTAAAACAATTGACATTTTACCATAAACGAAACCAAATAACTGTTGAACATATGTATCTACGTCAATACATATGATAAAACTCAATTACTGAATATCAAACTCAACATAAATAAACAGTAAAAGTGGAACTAAGCATCACAGTAGTCATTGTGGTTTAGAAAACAAATATTAACAATCAACTGGAACTTCTGCCACTATCAGTCATTTATTTAAAAAAAAAAAATACAGCACAGATTCATTGGTCAAAAAAATTCTCTGTATCTAAAAATCACATGTACCAGAGATAGTGTTTAATTGCCAGATTATGGGGTTTCTCAAATTACACATAAATATTACACATATTTGTTTACTTGCTCGGGTGTACTGCTTTTATAGAACTGTACTATCAGCCTTAACTACTGATCTCAACCAAGGACCTAGTATGTAAACACGTTGACCACATACTAAACATTTACTTTTAGAAATAAATCTCCCTTTTGTATTTATTTGATCTCATTCCATCTTCATTTAAATTTTCTATCTTATATTCTATACATCTAATGCTGTTATTGCACTCGAGTGACCCGTTTCTCTCATCACAAACATTTCATTGTATTCCTGATCTGAGTTAACAATATTTTTTCCTCCAACCCTATGGCATGTAAAACAGAAGTGAGCTAAAAAAAAAAAAAAGAACTACAATGAGATTTACAAGATACTAACCAAGATACTGAAGTGACCTCATACTTTTCTAGTATAAAAAATGAGAACATAGAAACTCGATCATCAGCACAAAGTTCTTCATTTGGCTGAGATTTGCTTCCACATTGTGAAGACACATTGTTGCAGAACACACACACAAGCCTATTTGCTCATTCTTATGGTAATAGTGGTAGATTGGATTTGAAAAACAATATAACCAATGCATTGTTCCTGTTTTTAAGTTCAAATATTGCTGAAATTCAGAATTTAAACATGAAATAAAACCTTGCATTATTGTATAAAGTGTTTGTGACTGTGATACCTGGGGCTTGGTGTAGTCAGTGCACTGGGCCAGTCTGACACCAGTTGCTCAGTGCTGGTCAGTGGCATGGGGATGAGCGACAGGGGCAGCAGGTCATGGTTCCAATCCAGCTGGGGCAGCGTGTCCACAAGACAAGGTAGGGGAAAGTCTGTCTCTCGAGAGTAGTCATTAAATGAAACTTCTGGAGCATCAGACCAGAGGTGCACACACCCCCCAGAATCCCCAAAGGCTAAAGCTTGTTTACTGGATGATACGTCAAAGCTCATGAGCAACTGCCCAACGGTGTTGACGTGAAAAATATCTGCAACATTGGCGAGACCAGTGGGTTCACAGAACTGACACTGACCTAAAAACACAAGTAGACAATTATTCACAACGTGTATGCAGGCAAGGTAAAAACAAATATATTTATAAGTAAATTTAACTTCTAAATTTAAAGAGAGTACCTGTCTGTGAGATGATAGCAAGGCGTGATGTGTATGTAGGAATAAACCGCAAAAAGAGTGGATCCACATGCACCTGAAGAGGAGTTACGGCTCGCATCATGCGAAGGTCATAAACCATAAGGAAACGGTCGCATGCCAAGCCGTTCAGTCCACGGCTGGAGAATCCACATGCAGCCAACAGGTTTCCATGTACGTCAAAGTCGGACAAACTGCCAGAGAACGCATCGAATTCATGCTCTGTCTTAAAGGTACGCAAATCCCGAAGAGTCACCTGATTTTAAAAGAACATCAGAAATTTTTGAGTCAGAAAGACAAACGTGTCATTAAGTAAGGTAATCATCTTTACCTTGCCTGAGGTGTGTCCACAGAAGAAGAATCGACTGGTTTGGCGCATTATTGCCACTCCCGGTACCTCAACAGTGAACTGTCAGACAAGTAGGTTTTAACTTGTGTAGTGTTGAAAACAGTGGCATGCATAGATTAATTGTAGTGGTTAATGAACATCATCTCAATGTTTCACCTTCTGACTTTCTTGAACAGTACTTAAATCAACTTCAATCACGTAGTTTTGTAATCCACCCAATAGCATAGTATTGTTGTCCGTCATGAGAAGACTATGCATGTCAGCACCTTCCTCCATCCTGGAAATCATACATGTTTTGTTAATAAATAAAAACTTAAATGAATAATTCAATGAAGAAAAAATAATTAATTATAGCAGCAGGTTTTCTTGAAACTATGCAAGTCAACGCAAAAAAATTTGTTTCAGCCAGTAATTAAGAGAAATGAAACTCACGGAAAATCAAACATGACCAAGCCCCCTCGGGTGTAGCATTTGAGATTACACTTTGAGAGAAACAGAACACCTGTTTCCAAACTCTGAATGTGTCGAATATCATCTGTTCCATGGACTTGGAAAGATGAATACCGACCCATTGTTGGTCCAAAGAAGGAAGTTACATGGCCCTACAGAAAATGTTAAAATAAGAATGTTTTATTAGAATTATTTTTTAGTTTTCAAAAACCTAAAAGCTACCAACAAATTTCATTAACAATAACCACATATTCGTATCAATCATCTCACTCTGTGATTTCCCATCCAGAGCATCTCCTCCTGTAGATCAAAATGTGTTGCAGTGACTGGGATGCCAACTTCGGAAACCACACTGTGTAGCTCAGAAAACATGCCCTCCATAAGATGCACAGGCTCAGGCACCGTCACACCCAGCCCGTCGGGGTCAAGCTCCACACCCTGCATTAAACTGGGGTTAAGGTGGGGATCCATTGAGGGCTCCATCCCTCCATCCAGGGTCCCATGAAGGCTGGGTGAATAGTCACCCATTCCAGGGTCAAGACCATCAAAGTTCATCATGCGTCTTGTTAAATCAACCTGGAAATAAAAAACAAAAAAACAAGTTAGAAACAAATACCGAAGATTCATGTACTGGGACTGGGTTACACCAATAAATATATTAAAAACTAACACCAACTTTGGATTATTTCACCGTACATTTAAATGGCCTTAAATTTGTTTGTTGGTCATTTTAAACATAACAATGTGGAGGTTGAATGGTTAAAATGTGTCTGTCTTTGAGGTAGACGGGGTAAAATATATCTCAATGTATTACTAACTTTCTCTATAGATTGAGCTGACAAGTTTTGCTCAAAGGAGGGGAATTAACCAATCTTTTCTTTTTTTTTGAGCACATAAAATCATCACATCAGTATGACAAGGAACCATACAACATAGGGAAACCAAATTTCTGGCACTCAAAAAAGACTGCGAACAAGCATAACTTATAGAATCCCACCCCCTTTTTACAAACTTCGAATTAAACGAATTCCACTTCCTTTGCTCTGTCAATAATAACACATTTTTCTCTATGTAATTCTACATTAACACAAATCATTCACATACCCTTTTTAGTCGCCTCAGACACAGTCAGATGTGCATTATTAAAAAAAATATATATCAAGTATAATATTTCTATTCACTTTAATGATATATTTGTTTGTGTTTCCTATATATGAACTAAAAATTCAATGAACAAGGTCAGAACCATCACAGTTCAGTCTAATTGTTCAAAGTTTGTCCAGAAAACAGATAAATAATCGTACATACTGTATAGTATCATTGTTCTTTCTCGTATAGTCTCATTGTTCTATTTTGTATGCTTTACTACTTAGCCATCACGCGTAAATCAACGTTTCAATTATTCATAGAACAATGTAATCTCAGTCAGTGTTTTTCAGAAATCAACCCAAACATGCAGACGTTTGACAGCCCATTTAACTGAACTGAATGTCACAACAGTGTTAGCATTAGCTAGCCTTTAGCACGAAAGCTCAAGCTAATAGCCCATGAAGACTCCAACGTCAAAGCCACAGTATTTCCGAATGCAATTACATCCAAGTATCCAGCTAAAGTTATCCAACACATTACAGCACTGTGTCGTCCCCAAGTTAAGATGTTTGCAAGTTGCTATTCAGTGTTAACATTAGACAGTTTAGCTAACGATGGTAACAGGTACTGGTGTTAAACTGAGCTGTACAGTAGCAAGTCAAAGTCTACACGCAAAATATTGATGCAGAGGACCAAGTGTCAATTTATTTCAATAACTAAAAGACTTTTAATACTGTTGGAAGATTTACCTGTTCTTGAAATACAATTTACCACACAGGAATCCATGCTCGCTTCATTCACAACAATAACAGACGGGGAGCAAACGTTTCCGGAGAAATCAAAGGTGCATTCAAGAGCACAAGTCCAGCTCCGGTGCGTTTATTCACATGTGTACTCTGCATGCAATCTAGAAATGTAAAAGAATTAAAAGGTGTTTTTCCCCTTCTTACATATCTGTATTCCTTCTCCGACCAACTTAAGTTTATTTCTTAATTTCTTATCTTTACACTTATGATGGGAAACTTCATTTAAAGCATTATAATTTTATATTTTGGTTAGTTTTGACATATCCGAATAAAATTAAATGTATGTTTTTACTGTACAACACAAAAGATAATTAGTGAAAATCAGGTATTTTCTTATATTTAATTTACTTATTATGTTCAGAAGAGCTACGGTTAAAGTTAAGGGTTATTATATTAGAAACAGGGAAAAAAAGAAAAAGTGACTCTTTCAATAAAATATCTCCATTCACTGTCACTGATCCAACTCCATGGGCTTTACTGGTGAATCAACGCTGTGGAAGATGACAATGTTTCCATGGTAACCGTGAAGGCTCCGAACGCCCAAATGAGTCATATCTGATGACCATGAAAAGGTGACAAATTGTATTTTACACACATTATTTCAACCTATAAATAGGTTTAGTGGTTTAAAAGGTATTCAACATTTTAGATCAGTAGATTATTTCGGTCGCCATGTGGCTGTTTGAGGCTTTATGGGTTAACCTATCAATAAAGTAGTTTGAAAAGAATGTCAAATGTGACAAATTTGATCCAAATTAGAGTACTAAGTGGAATTATTTTGTTGATGACGCCATGGGCTTGGATTAATCTATGCGTCAAGTGATAAAGTGTAACGATTGGGAGAAAATCAATATATTTTCCTTCCCTTATCGTGTTCCTTCTCTGAACAAAATTCAGATGAAATGCAGATGTTTTTCTCTGGTAAAGGAAAGGGGCAGCAGTGAACACAGATGGAAATTCTGTCCGGTCTGAGCCGTGGATTCATCAAACTGTCACCCCTACATGTAAAGGTTAATTTCACTTCCTCGGCATGACTGGAGATGTGAAACTTGATAAGGAAAAATGCAATTCTATCATTCTTAAAGGTAATCTGCAGTAGAAATTACAGACATGAATGACACATAATAATACATTATATTAATCAAATGTATTCCAATTATTCACCCCCTCTATAAAAAAGTGTAGTTTAGTTTAGTTCAGTTAAGTTCAGTTTAGTTTAGTTTAGTTTAGTTTAGTTTAGTTTAGTTGAATTTAGTTTAGTTTAGTTTAGTTTAGTTTAGTTTAGTTTAGTTCGAATATGCAACAAAACAAAATAATTCAATTTAGTACTTATTAATCCTTAATTACTGGAGTTACTGCAGGTAAACAGTAACTCTCTAGGGCCCAAAAGGGGTGTACATAGAATAGAATAGAATAGAATAGAATAGGGGAGTACATAGAATAGAATAGAATAGAATAGAATAGAATAGAGTAGGGGAGTACATAGAATAGAATGAAATAGAATAGAATAGAGGATAACATAGAATAGAAAATAATAGAATAGAATAGAATAGAATAGAATAGAATAGAATAGGGGAGTACATAGAATAGAATAAAATTGAATAGAGGAGAACATAGAATAGAAAAGAATAGAATAGAATAGAATAGAATAGAATAGAATAGAATAGAATAGAATAGGGGAGTATATTTCAATAACAACAGTCTCTTATATTAATCTATTCAAAATGTAAAACGGATAAATAATAGGAAGTGTTCAGATATCGGTTCACGTTTTGTTTTTGTTGTAACCCTTTTTTTTACCTATATCTTTTCATTACTATATGATTACCTCATTGCTCATATCCAGGGTCTTCCTGCACTGAGTAACATGAATCGATTGGCATTCAACATGAACTCACCTGAGGATGCAGGAAAACCCTGGGTGACTCACTAGTGGAGCCATAAAAGCAGGAGCTGCTCACAACACATCACAACACACAGGGACGACACAGAGAGAGAGAGCTCACGACAGCTCACTGTAGGAAAAAAAAAAACACTCATATACACAAACATCATGGACTTTTGCTACGCGACCTTTGCTACAGTTGTACTACTTTTCGCCAGTGCATCCTGTGCTCCAGCCGGTGTGCAGGACGCATGCGCCGATCTGCGGACCAGCTCACTGGAGTTGAACCAAGTGGCAAAAAATGTGTCACTCGAGGTAAAGTGATTTTATTTATTTACTTATTTATTTATTGAAATTATTATTATTATTATTATTATTATTATTATTATTATTATTATTATTATGATTAGATCATCGGTTATTTTGGGAGCAAAGGGAGCTAGAAATGCAATATAATCATCACTCTGTTTTCTTCTTATTTTTGTTATTGTAGTGTACTCTATCTTTATTTGTATAGATTATATTTGGAAAACTGAAGTCGTCTGTCATCATATTTAAATACTGATATTGAATATTATTAAATTACCTTAAAACACTTGGACTATTAGAATTATATACTCCAATGTCAGCCAGTAATTACTACTGTCTGCATTTATTGGTTATGTCAAAAATGCAACACTGTACTGAAAATGTCTCTAACTGTTTCCAGTTATACAGTGGACCTATAGCTGAGGCAGACTTCACTCCCTTTCTGGTCTGGATGGAAGCCAGAGACATGTGTGACCCTGCAACCCTCAGAAAGAACCAAGCAGTAAGGAACAATTACTAATATTACAGATACAGATCTATTTATTTATTGTAATAATGTCTTTGTGGCTGATGCTAATATAAATTATTGTTCATAAAGTTGGAAGAATTTTGTTTTCCAACACATTCCTCTTTTATTTCTATTTCTACAGTTTAATTCCTTTGACCAGGTGTAACAGTTACTTACTGAGTCTGTTACACTTTATTTGTGTAGAATAGATCACTTTATAGAAGAGGATAAAACTATTTTTTTCATTCAACTTTACGGACAACAGTGTGCATGTAAATAATTTCAACAACACTAATAATGTGTTGAGACATCGAGATTGCAGAACAGTTATATGATTTTAATGTTTTTCTGTTATTCTCCTTTCTCAGCCATGTATGGGGAAGATACTGGATGCTCTTGCAAAGTACAGCGCTGCAGTGATGACTACTGATAAAATTGAAAGCTGCTCTCGCTATACCAAAAGAGTGAAGCCTAAACTGGAGAACTTGTACAATGACATAAGCCGATGTGTGAGATCCAAAACAATGTACAGCCACATTCAGGTACGTTTAAACAACGCAACGTTTTATTCAGATTTATCAGTCTCAGATTCTACATTTATATAAGAGTTTTGCAACTGATTTTTCTTTATTATACAGGAAACTCACAGCAGCCAAGAAGACAGTCTACCCCCTACCCTGGTGGAAAAAAACCTGCTGTGCCGGTACACCATGGACAGGCTGTTTTCTTTCTCCATCCTCACTGCTCGTGTCTTTTCTCTTGGTGATCCTGCTAATCATCCAGAAGGCACACCTCAAACATGCATGTAGACCTAATTTTCAGTGTTCACTGACCTGATCCATGAACGTACTGATCATTGATGTATTGATCACATTGGTCAAGTGTGTACTACAGCCTTCACTGGCTCTTGTTCATAGATGTAACAGTGTTTCCATCTGCCATGTATGCATGGAGTGTACTTCCAATGGAAATATTATGTGATATTTTCTAACATATTTATTCACATTATATTTATTTATATTTATTAATATTTATTGAAATGATCACACAACATCTGTGCCATTTTTATACAGAGTACATGTTGCTGACAATAAATTTGTCTTAAATCATTATCTTTGTGTCGTTCATAAATGATAGCATTGTGGTTTTGTTTTACGGTCATTGTTCCTTCCAGAGAAAATTGAATAAATACTCTCATTCATAAAACTTTGTGAAGTTCTCTGTGCTGAGGAGACCCTCAATTCTCTTCTCGAATTTCCAAAATAACAACCAGATGAACATGCTGGCACAAGGAGGAAGTTGTGCTTTCCTGAAACATTTTGTTGAGCTTTGGAGATCCACAACTTCCCATTCACTTCCTCCTCATGTGTGTGTCTATTATGACTGAAATGCTGACTGAGTTCCTTTACACACTGGTGATGCAATGTCCATCCAGCTGTAATACAAAGCAAAACAAGGAAGGTGTTGCTACCAAAGGGGAAATTGCTCTTTGCTCAGTGAAAAGGTACTAGGCTGATCAACAAGGAAGTTTTTTGTCTGAGTGACATAATATCTAGAGCTGACTCATCTCAAAAAGTGACCGATATGTAGGAATCCTGTCAATGGTGGAAAATATCTCCTGGAATGTCAGCCATCCTGTACCAGAGACAATAAAACAGAAACAAATAAATAAAAGAAGTAAAGTACACAGTACTGACAGCATCACAGCAGTGTCAAAGTGCTGCTGCATGCTGCCAGATGTAAATCCAAGGTATACTTATTAAGTCATAAATAAATAGGCCTACATTTGTCAACCCATATTGGTTTCTCATCAATGTTCAATGTTAATTAGGGCAGGTAATAGATGAGTAATTTGTTGTTTTTTTATTTTGTATCATATAAAATAACATTCACAATAACAAAAATGTGTGCGCTTAAATGAATGTTAGTTGAGGTCTGTCATGTTGAAATGTCTCTGTTGTTTAAGTTGATCTATTCTGCACTCTGTCTGTAGTTACAATGGTGGTATATCCAGAGGTGAAAGTAACTGCAAAACACAATTAAGTCTTCAATCTTTAAGTCTCAAACAAGTCCTATGTGGTCAAAATCACACAAGTTATGAAAAGTCAAGTAAAACAAGTGGTAATGTCACTGTTCAGACCCAGCGAAGTTAACTGTGCATCCACATTTTTACAGATTTTTTTTTAAGATGAAAAAAGCTGCAAAAAACAGCTTCTTTGCTTTTTTTTTTTTTTTTTTTTTTGTTTTTTTTTT
>JAPTYR010000018.1:49304661-49315489 GCA_029814505.1 Siphamia roseigaster | reverse complement strand
AAAAGTTATGGCTGGATTACGATGAAATTTTCAGGATCGCTTGGGAATGATCCAAGGACCAATCGATTAGATTTTGGTGGTGGTGGTGGGGGGGTTTACAAGTATATTTTATATTTTCTAGGACTATTCTTGTAATGGTAATTGTTGTAAAGGGGAATAGCAATGTTTGGCAGAGGTCTGCGCTCTTCGAGTGCTTTTCTAGTTTCAAATATGTCTCCAATTTATTCCTTAAATTAAGCACATCCTTTTACTGTTTACTTCAAAAATACAGCTACATAAACAGTTGACACAAAATCTACCAGGGTCTACTCTGTTATGTAGACTCTGGACAGCAAAGCGAAACATTCATTGACTGTTGATTAAAAAAAAAAAAAAAAACAAATTGGCATAATGCTTGTTTTGATTTATTTATTTCTGCCCAATTTACTGTTATTTTAAACATTTTATTTAACCAGTACTTAACCAGGTTGGTCTTTTTCAAGAGAGACCTGGTCAAGGATAAAAAAAAAATACAAGCTTATTATAGCATATCCTGTAAGAAAGACAACTTTTGTCTCCCAAAGAAATGATTAGTAACATTGATTACTGAAGATTCTTCTTACTGCTGTTACTTGACTTTATTCTGTTAGACGGGGCTCTGATAGATGTCATCAGTCCAAATACAACCGTTGAATATTAATTCTGTAATATGAGTAAAGCTGCAGTTCTTCATAACTGTGTAGTGTCATTGAGCCAAAATCCATAATTCCCTTTTAGCATTTTGTGATGTAGTCCTCAGAGGACTTGAGACTTCTATGTCTACTCCTTAGCTGTAGGAAATTCATGTTTGACTTTTTTTTTTCCCCCAGACAGGCTGCAGGATTAAGTACGTGATAGACGACAGTAATTGCCAATTGATGATCAGATTTAGTCAGAATCGATTCTATTGCTCTACTCTTTCTCAACATGGACGGTTGAAAGTGGCTTCAGTTTTCCATAACAGCATGACATGGCATCAGGGAATCTAAGTATATTTAATAATTAGATTTTGACCAAGAAGATGGTGATGCAGAAGAAAAGTATGTATCTTCAAATTTATTTCTATATTAATTAATGTATTTATTTCAGGCACATCAGCTCCTGTATGTGTAAAGGTCTAAGGGGCTGCGGGTTAGCAATGATTGTATTACTAAAGGGGAAAATGAGCCAGAGGAAGAGAGAAAAAGAGATGGTGTACGTATGTGTAATGTCTCATTGTCCTTCAGGAGGTGTGTTGAAATGAGCGGTCCCTCAGGCCATGAAACAATCACTAACACAACACATTAGTCAGAGAATGTATGGTTCCTTGACCTCATGCAATATTAACTGTAGTATTTTTGGATCAAATATTCAAATGTTCCAGCTGTAATAGTGCCATCTACTGGTCAGTTGTGGTTACAGCACAGACAGGAGGCAGGTGGCAAATGGTGGCGTAGATGTAACACTCACTGTGAAATTTTAGTGAGTAATAAGTAGTAAAACATGGAAACAGTGCATTTGCAAGATTGAAGATACTAGTCACATTGAATTGTTGATTAAAAAGGACGGTGTAACGATGTTTATTGATCCTACTGCCAATCACAGGACTGCTAAAAACACAATACATTCCCTGATTGAACGGAAACGGGTTCTTTACATCTGGAACAAGTCAGTTCAAACCGTATTGGTGTAAGCAGCTTTTATACAGATTAGAGGAGTAGAAGTAGAAGTCAACCCCTGGTGGATTTTTCCAAGGCCCATATATTAACAATTGCATCCAACAGGAAAAAGGAGATTGTGCAGCCAGTGTCATTGCACCCTGACAGTAAATATCATTGGAAATGTACTGTTTTTGACAATATAATTACTTGGCACCTAAGTCATGAATACAACAATAAGCAAGTGGTTCCAAGTACAACAAACCCTGCTCTTGTCATGTATTGCATCTTATTATTGTGTGTTGTGATAATATTCATGAAGTTGAGAAAATAAATACACAATATATTTTCATTTACTTGATATTATTTCAAGGTCACAGATTCTAATTTTCACCCCCAGGGCTCAAAATTTAGTTAATCAGTTCTTTGATGGCAATAGCCCACAATGTTAGGTGAATGGTGGAGGGAAAAATGTGCCCAAAATGAGGGGAAAAACATAGGCCTTAGCTTTATGTCCTCAGAGTGATGCCTAACAATTCCCTCTATACATGTGCCAAGTTTGAAGTAAATTGAAACAAAATTAATGTTTTTATAGACATTTGAAATTTAGACCATTATAAGTAAATGGGAGAAAGAAAGATAAAAAAAATAAAATAAATCATACAAATTTAGATCTTTGACCCTTTTTTTTCCCCCAAAATGTAAGATTATTTTATTCTGGGTCCCTGCCAATGTATAAACCCAATTTGGTATGAATTCAACTAATAGTTTTGCTGTTAAAGTATAAAGAAATAAATTGAATCAAAAACAATACCCCTTGCCTCCTCTTTGGGCGGCAGGGTTATTAAATAATCTGGATCACTGGACATCAAACTAAAAATGATGAATGAGTAAATCTGGGACTGAACCAACTCTCAAAAGTCTTGACACTTCCCACTTATTATTATTATTATTATTATTATTGGTGATTAAGTGAAGAAAAAGAATATTAGATATTGGCCACCATCAAAACCAAGTTGTGTCGATACTGTCGATCAAACATATGGCCTGTGGGCCAAAACCAGTCCACTGAAGGGTTCAATCTGACCTGCTGAATTAATTTGTGAAATGCAAAAATTACAGATTTTAATAATCAAGGATGTCAAAACAATTTCAATTGAGGTTCAACATGCAGACTATTATTATTTCAAGTGGGTCATACCAGGAAAATACTATCATAATGACATAAAAATAATAACAAACACACATTTCTGTCTGTGTTTTAGTGTAAAAAAGTAAAATTACATGAAAATGTTTACATTTACAGACTTTCCTTTACCCAAAAAAGTAAATAACCTTTACAAATATAAACAACCTGAGAAGTAAGTATAATTTAAGAATATTCTGCCTGTTATTAAATGTCTTAAGTTTTTATAGATTCACTGTGATTCGTAAATGATAACTTAAGGGAGACATTTCATGCTTCATGTTATTCAGATTTTTAAGGAAACTTTGTAGATGTAAATATTTTCAGAATATAATTAAAAAAAAATTTTTTTATTATTTTACTGGTCCAGCCCAGTTGAGATCATATTGATCTGCATATGGTGTGACACCCGTGTTGTAGATAATTTATAAAATGTCTTTAATTCAAAGTCTAATGAGAAATGACAGTCATGTGAAATTATACTAAAGTGATATATAGTAAATACAAATTTATACATAAAAATAAAGTTTTTTTTGTTTTCATTTATTTATGTATTTGTCAGAGACAATGTAATAAACATAGAAAAGCAATCCGATGTGTTGCACGCATAATATATAGCATTAAACTAATTCACAACCCTCGTCACAGGATGGGCTTTTCAGTGAAGAAACAGATGAGAAAAGACAAAAGGAAGAGTCTGAAAAGCAACGCACAAATACATTAAAATATAGATACACAGTATTAAAAAAACCATAGTTGAATAGTACAAAAAAGATCTGATCAAAAGAGTTAAGCAACAAAATGATAAATTAAGAAAATAAAATTAAAAAGTCTATAAGACAAAAGAAAATAACCTAGAAAAAAATCAACACTGTTTAGTGCTATAACATTTTGTTCTTCTCATCTGATTTTGAATCCACATGCAGAATTAATTAGTGTATTAAATAAAGAAATGTGTGATTCTTTTTACCCACATTACACAAAAAAAGAAAAGAAAATAGTGTAGGGTAAAAAAGAAGCTAATGAGAGCTGAGACTGTGTGGTTGGATGTTGCTGATTGGGTTGGGTTGGAGGTGTCTGACCTCCACTGTCGCAATCAGGCGTCTTTCCCTGAGGCAGCAGAGGAAGGAAACCTTCTTGTGGCATCTGGCTGTTGGCTTCGACCACCCAGGGTTTTAATAAACCCCCTCTGTCACAATCACTGACTGACGGTAGCAGTGAAGCAAACTGCCGCCCTGCCATCAGCCCTGAAGTCATACCCGAGGCCCCTCCCACATCTACAGTCCACTGTGGAGTCCATCTTTTTAATATTTGTCATTTGTTACAGAAGATAAAGTGAAATGGAAATTAAAATACAGTACAAACAAAAAAAAAAGTTAAATAAAATGACAAAAAAGTAATCAATTCCCCTTCTTCATAATTATAATCCTCTGTGTGTGCACCGACCATGAACATGTTATTTATGAACTCATTTGTATCAGAAGTTTCCCTCCATGTGCAGCGTCTGTGGTTCTTTTGTTAAATACTTTGGAAAATCTAATCTGCTACATAGTACATTTTTGGTTTGAGTAAAGATTCATATGCATGTTATTTGTTTTTAGCTGTATAAATTATTGTACCATTGTTTTTCAAAAGCTGTTATTGCACAGACACTAAAATGCATTGATTTAAGAGCAGACTTTTTTTTCTTTCAGTATTATTATCTGGATTCAGCTGTTTAAAACCTCAAAACTTTGTCACAAGGTAAATTTCTGCATATTAAACAAGATGGCCGGAAACTTCTTTGCTAGGAAGACAGAACAAAGTGCTGAGAAGACATGTTTTGAAAAGGGGTTTGGATCTCAGGAAGAAGGAAAAAAGTAAAGTGGCAGTCAGTCTATTTTAGCCCCAGTCTGTTATTCTGTCTGCTATTGAGTAACCGGCATCTGCTCCTCTGGAGACGGTGCTATCAGCCATGCACTTCTTGGTTATGCAAAGACACCGGTGGTGTTTCCTGACGGTGGAAAATAGGCCTGTTAAATCCACTTCGACTAAACTGCACTGAGATCAGAACACCGTCACTAAAAGCTGGTGTATGTCTTATAAATTAAAATGATTTACCATTTTTAGGTGCCAAATGAGCGAGCACTGATGGTAATTTTGCAGATAGACAGAAATGACAGTTACTTCCCTGTCGTCTGAGCTCTGGTCTACCACAGAGTCCAGGGCTGAAGAAACCCTGACCTTTTTTCTCACATGACTTGCTGGTGTAAATGAAAGAAACCTCACAACTCTTGGATATTACTATTTTTCAGTAGTAAAAATTAAACAAAGGTCCTCGCTTTATTAAAAAATAAACAAACAAACAAAAAAAAATCCTCACTATTATGTTGAGGTACCAACAGTTTCTACAGTCAGAATTGGAAAACAAACCAGGTCCCCAACACAGGAGTTTCAGTTCAAGGTGTCCTTTTTCATATCCTATAATGTGTGTCTTTAAATGTATTTTTAGATATACACACTTTTACAACACCTATGCCATTCCACTGTCGTCAAAAGTTCTGATAGATTTGATGAGTAACACTAGTATCAGAGGTGCAGCAATTGACTCAAAGTGAATCCTAGTTTATCTGAAGAAAAAGTCAAAATCTGCCGCGGCTTTCACTAATTTACGATTAGTTTGTCATATTTTGAAGGATGAATGTGATGATTTTCTCACTTCTTTGCTTAATATTATTTGACTTGTCAATGAAACATTACGATTTAGACAAAGCTGTTAAAGATTAAAACAGGCCTATTACACCACTTTTTAAATAAATAATAAAAAAAATTATCTATTGTTTTATTTTATCTAGCTCCACACACATATATGTGTGTATGTGTACATTGCAGAAAATTACATTCCAGAAACAACAAGAAAAGGGTCCTACAATTTTAATATTTTTTTTGTAATTAGTGTTTTCAATTGTCATACCATATTGATCATTATTCATAAATAAAATAAACATAGTTGTACTAAATTTTGTGTGAAACAGGGAAGATATTTTGATGTTTAAGATAATGTTTTAAATTCAAAAAGTGAGTCAGTAGGCAGGAGCTTTTCTTGTTTTCAGATTCTGTATCATACATTGATTCTAAACAGTCATTGGTTGTATTCTGTAGTACTGAATATCACAGAAGGCGTGGGAAGTTTAAAACCTTACAACTTGTTTATGTTTTTTAGGTTGCAACATTTTAAAGAGTGCATCAGCTTCATCCATGAGTGTCGCCTGAATGGTGGATCTTGCTTGGTTCATTGGTAGGTATTGACTATTATCCCTTTCATGCAGGAAATATGAGAACCTTAATCAATATTTTTTTTATTTCCTGAGTCTTTTTATTCCTCTGTAGTTGTGGAAAAAAATACATGTAAATGAAAATGCTCTTATGATCCTATTTTTAATGGAGTTGCAAAATGTCCAGTCAGCCAGGCACAAAAAAACACATATTTACTGATGTATTGTGTTAAAACTATATAATAAAAACACTTTTTAATAGTGATAATCGGATGTTTTCTCACATTTTAACATATTCTAATACTAGCCATTACTGACTTCATGGAGATAATATGCAGTAAAATAAATATTGTTTAATAAAACTGTTAATTACAATCTAATAACAATAACAAGCAATTCATTTCCAATCAAATATGTTATTACAGATCATGTTTACCAAGAACAGCAAAGTTATAATAATGGTCTGAATTACAGTGTATGGGATGATGCACAAGTGTTCGCTGATATGGAACTAAAACAACAAAATCTTAGAGAACAGTTTTGAATAGCTATCCACTAGTGACCACTCTGAAAAGGGTTAAAACTGTAGAACAACTTCACTGATAAGAAAATAAGTCAAAGAATATAAATCTTAAGAATATGAAAAACTTGTCACAAGAACTACGATCAAGTTTGGTCCAATCTAAGATCATAAATCGAGTATACTGGACTCCTTCTAGGTTACAGAAGGTGGGACTAACAGGTACTGATGCCTGGTGGAAGTCCCAGCATGATGGTGGCACACTTATACATATGTTCTTGGAATGTTGCAAAGTCCAGAAATACTGGTACAAATGGGCGTGCTATTTTTCGTACACAGGTCAATGACGTATGCAGCTAAAGAATTTGAATTGACTGAGCGATAAGTAACGACTGCCGTAACCATGTATATGTGTATTGTTGGCGTTGTCCTTATTATTTATTTGATGTTCTCTTTTGTTAGAGATTGTCCACACGTCTGCATTGAAAACTGGCTTAAGGTGTGGAGAGGTGTATTTTGCATTGTCTCCCCTTCCCTATAATTTTTTGTTTGGTTTTATTCTTGTTTTTTTTTCTCTCCTAAAATGAGGAAAAACTAATAATAATAATGCATTTTATTTATAGATACAGACGTGTTAAAATCAAAAATGAAACACAGTTAAAATACACACATGCATATAGAAAAACCCACGTGTACATAAAATGGCAAAAGAGTAGGGTTGTCTGAATAAATCCAAATTAAGATGAGATTTGAAGGTGTTAACAGAGTCTGAATTATTTATGTGTTCCAAAGGCTAACTGAACTAATAAAGTTCAAGTCATAAAATAAATTTGAGGTAAAGATCAAGTTGCTATGTGACATTGTGTGTTGTTTGCAGCCTTGCAGGTGTGTCTCGCAGCACTACCATGGTGGTAGCCTACCTGATGACTGTCACACATTACAGCTGGGAGGACTGTCTGTCTGCGGTCAAAGCCGTCCGATCCTTTGTGGGCCCAAACTATGGCTTCCAACAGCAGCTGCAAGAATACCAGACGACACGAGTGTCAGAGGTACACACCTAAAGGAACAAATCACAAACACATACAGTACTGTGCAAAAGTTTAAAGCCACAGGTAGGTTTGTTTTAATCATATACTGTTGCCGGTAAAATTGGAGTCATTTTGTTTTGAGGCACATTGCTCTTTTTTTCCCCCCCCCTTTTTATACACAACAGTATTCACCTTTAACCAGGTGTAATGATTACATTCCACGAGTTCCACTTTCACTTTATCTTCTCCTTTATCTATTAAGAAGGAATCACATGTCACAATCATTTGAGGAGAGGAAGTGAAAATATTTTATTGTAACTTTATGGACAACAGTGTATATTGGTATAATGGGTATGTGTGTTTCTCAGTCTCTGTAACAAGACGCAACTGAAATGAATGAAAGAATTTAAGAAAAACCCTGACTGAAGTATCCAGTATTTACTATGACCTTCCTTTGGATTTAACATGTTTTGATCTCTGAGATTTTATTTATTTATTTATTTATTTTAAACACCTGGTTTCATTTAACACACATTCAGCTTTTCTTTCATACACTAAATGCTGACTTTCTTGTATAAGCCATGTAGATTCTATTTTTTTTGGTCATATTTTAATATTGTTCATATCTCCCTCCATTTTCTACTATATTTTAATAAAGTCATAAATATATATTTTCCTCATAAAAACTGGATATAAACAACATAAGGGGATCTAAGACTTCTGCACAGGACTGTAGTAGCACCATAAAACCTTCTTCCACCTTTGACAAGGTGTTTCCACACTCAAAGTAGAAGAGATTTACTGTGCTAATATGTAATCAATCACTTAGATATAGTCTATCTTAAATTTTATTGTCACAGGCATTGTTTTTCCTCAACAAATTAATGTTTTGTAAATGCTTCTTTGTGTTTTATACATTTGATTCTGAGACGGTCACAAAGTCATTCAAACTCAGGATATGACACATGCATCGATCACACACTTTGGACAGTTGGTGGTTAACCTGTCAGCCATTAGTCAAGGTCTATGGTTCTTTATCATTCTATACCTGAAAGTTTCAGTCAGCAAGATGATCATGATCCACTCATTAAATCTTTAAAACATGATGCACATTTACTTTTAGTGTAATAAACTCCATTCCATTCATTCTTTCTTAACTTAGAAGAAGTTTCCCAAGTAAATTGACAGATTTCTTTTTCTTTTATGAGATTACATTAATACTACCTATTATAGATAAAGTTCATGGCTTTAAAGAGCACTGTAGTTATCAGCAGATAAGGAACATGTATTGTATTAGTTATATTTTAATATTTTTGATGGTAGAACCTATTCTAGGTAGGTGTTCTCATTTTTTTCCCCAACATTTTATTTACCTGGAGGTACCAAATTCTACTCCCGTCGCAGAGTCCAAGTGAAGTTGGGATATGGCTCTGATCTTGTGAGACTTTGAGGCACCTTGCACATGATTGTATTACAATAACACTGACCGAGCCATTAAATAGTGAAGGGGAACTGCAGGGGGGTTTGCTTGAATTGCATTAGCTTGGTACTGCTAATCACGTGTTAAGTGTTACCGTCAGCATCTTGCAACATAACATGACTGAAAAATTCTTCACTGTTTGTAGATTTCGAGGATTTTAGAGGAAATAGGTTTTCTGTACATGTTTTTCCCACATAACTTTCAGATAGAAATTGAGGAATTGTCACAACAGTGTAGTTTGTTTTATGCAGTATCTCACGACTTGGTGGACACCGCATGAAGTAAACCTCACATTTATTAGTTGGAGGGGAACTTAGAAGAATGGAATTTGCAGTTACTTCGACCACAAAGTAGTGAAATGCTGCAGTGTACATACTTTATCTACCTTTAACATGTAATAATAAAGTAATAAACCAACGTAACAGTCTCGGCCAGAGAATGAAAACGCACTCATTTTGGATGATGTAGTAAGATGTTGCAAATTTAAAGGATGTGACTGATAAGATTTTAATATGTTCATATATTCTCTGTTTGTTTTGATTTAAAATCTGATAAATGAAAAAGTCTTGTCTTTTCAGTTACTTATCACTTCAAATAAAGTACCTTCAACTTCCACTAAATGTACCACAGTAATAAATTGGACGTTAAAATTACATTTTCATTTTAAATTGATATATTTGACATCTAATATTACATGCTCATTATTACTCTGTCCTGATGTGGAACACTTTATGGCTTCTGTTGGATTTTGTGTTCATTCATTTTCTTTTTCCATATGACTCCATGTCGATCAGTCACTTACTTAACACCTGATATCCAATATGTTATCTTTACACCTTGATATTTCTTTTATTTTTATTGTTCTGAGTATCACATGAGTCAGTGCTGTACTGTTTTGTTTTTTTTTTTTATATTGAGGCAGAGTATACTAATTTCAGGAAGATAAATCTATTGAAGCAATTAGTTTGAGAGTGACTTTCACTTCATAATATTTCGTAAAATGTAAAGTGTTGCACAAAATGTATTAAAATTCCTGGATATCATTGGCTAAATAGCCACTCCTTTTTAGTTTGGGATCTTCTACAGAGAAATTAAACTTCTGTAAATGTTGTCATAAAAAAGCTGACTAAACCCCTCAATCTACTCATAAGTATTTGTGGTCTGATCTGTGCTGTGAATTGCATCAGAATCATACAATGGAATAATACATTAGCTTGACCTTTTTAAAACATCAATGAAGTGAAGTTTGTGGACTGAGAATGGAGTATTATAAATATTTCTAAACTCTATAATTGTTTGATTGTTGGAGTATTACTGTTGAATACAGAATGTAATCTTTATTTTTTTTTTTTAAATCAAACCCAAAACTCTGAAAACACAAAAATGTATCAAGTTTAAGAATTTTTGGGTGGTAGCATGTCTTAAATAGTGTATGATAAATTTTTTAACTGTAGTAAGTTGACAAACTTCACAGAATCCAGTCATAAAACTAAATCTTGAGCACTTGCCACAACAAAAAAACACTTATTTTGTTTACACGTTTTTTTTTTTTTTTTTTCATGTATTCCCTGATTCCCTGATAGTAACTGATTCGTTAGTGATAGTGTGATATTTTGGACTCAGTGCTGCACTGTTGTACTTGTTCAATTTTGTGTTTGACTGGGGGGGGGGTTGTTTTTGGTTGGTGTTTGTTTGTTTTTGTTTT
>JAPTYR010000018.1:49282260-49292487 GCA_029814505.1 Siphamia roseigaster | reverse complement strand
TTTTGACACTTGTTTTATGAACAAAACTCAGTCAAGACCCTAAAAATAAATAAATGAATAGATAAAATAAAGGAAAACGCTTGAATTTTGCTGAATCTTTAAACCACCCATTTAGAATGCGTCAGTGCAGACACATCAGGGGTTAAAGGGTTAAAACAAGGCTCTCAAACATGCGGCACAGGGGGGCCACCAAAGATCTCAAATCCAGACTACAGGATGAATTTGGAAAATGTGAAAATTCCAGTCAATGCTGTGAAGGTCATTTTAGTTCAGGTTCCACATACAGACCAATATGATCTACAGTCAAATAATAACATAAGCTTAAAAAAAAAAATAATGACTCAATATTTTCTGCTCGGTTTGATGTGAAAAATAATTACATTATGACTATAAATAAATGATGCCAACTTAATTTTTTTTACGTTTCAGTGCAAAAAAAACATCAATTGTGAAAATATTTACATTTAGAAACTATCCTGTCACAATAAAATGGGAATAACCTAAACAAATATGATCCGGAAATGTGTAAAGAAAATTAAACACAATTTTAATAATTTGCTGCTTCTGTTACTAAGCCTCGAGCGTCTCTGTAGTTCTGATCCACCATGTATCTATAGAGATACGTTGAAGTAGAATATTGTTAAAATTGCACTCATTTATCTGTAGAAATTGTTAGGTTTTTTCCAACTTATTCACGTTTTTTTATTTGAATAGTTTATAAAAAATAAGTATTTTCATAATTTAATGGGGGTGTCTTTTGCACTGAAAGAGAGAGAGAAAAAGGAATTGTCATTATTTATCGGTTATTATGCTGTTATTTTACAGGTCTGGAGATTAAATTGGGCTGAATGTGGCCCCTGAAAGAACATCAGTTTGAGAGCCCTGGACTAAGACATGCAGGATAGTGGCTCTCCCTGATGTAGTAGCATCTCAGGTTTACAAAGGTATTTTTACAGATTCAGACTTTATCATTCATGTCTTAGAACAAAATACTGAAAGGCATCTTAGTGTTTGTTCCTGATAGATCAATCAACCAATCAACTTATTTACCTTTACAGCAGTTTCACACCAGCTAATGGCAAGATCAGGTAACTAAACAAATAAGATATTTCATAAAATTCTTTATTCATAAACTTGATGCAAGTTTACAAATTATTTTACATGGTCAAAATCACCCTTGCAATGAAAAAATGAAACCAACCAAAGCATGCTAACAGTGCATAACTTTATAGCCCGGCCACCGCAGTTAACGAAGCAAGGTAAAGAACCCAGATCCAGGCTCGCTCAGACCAATATGCTGCTTGCCAAAGCAGAGACCGTTTGGTTAGTCAGACGTGTTGGTGTAAGAGAAGCCATTATTAAGGGCACAACAGACTTGGGTACACCATTATCTCAGATAACGTGTTAAAAATGTCAACTCTAAATTGTTCTGATGGCACGATCTTAACTGCTACTTTAGTTGGGGATTCTGGCATCTTAAAGGTAATCAACATAGGTAGGTCTATGAGTATTATATTGTGATTAAATGTTTGTGCCATCATGTTGGAAACCACAAGGTAAGTACACTATGAGAAGGGGGGAGAGAAAATTGATACAGCTATTTTTTTTTTTACCACCATACCAAACTGCCCAATGCCTTCAAGTAGCTTTGGGAAAACAACCCATTAGTATACTGACATGCAAAATACAGCAATATCAAAGAAACTGGGTAGACACGTTCTGAACCCCATAAAGCACAGGATAATCTGAGGGTGGCTGCAATCTCCTGCTCCACATATTTGATCATTCCAAAACTTGCTTAGTAATTTTTAATCAACTTCAACCAGCATCCAAAAAAAAAATAAAATAAAAAATTTAAAGTGTGAGCAATTTGAGAGCAAAACACACTCCAACGCCTATTTGTAATGTGGGTGCAACTTTGTAAAAGTCTCTAAAATAAAGAAAAAAAAAAAAAGAGATACCGACATGTTCAATCCTACAGTTTGATATTCTGAAGTAATCGTTTGCAAAGTCAAGTGTGCAGTATGTATTCCTGAGTTTGCTTCTCCAGAGAATGCAGGGGTGGGCTCGACAGAATGACCAGAGTGAAGTGATCAGTACGTTACCAATGGCACCACAACAGTTAACAATCATGCCAATGATCCAAAGTCATGTTGAGATTGATTTTGCTTGAGGTGGACAAGAGAGGAGGGTGACTTGTCATATCCTGCAGGTCTTAACAAATATCAGACACATGCAGAACACGAAGAAGTTGTATATTCAGACAAAAATTCTCTACTTGTTAGATAATGGTGTTTGTGACTGAGGTTAGTATTGGTGAGGAAACTAAATTAACGCAATAAAAACGAGGAATGACTGTATGAATGATCGTAACTAAGCTTTCTACGCTGGTTTTCAGGACAACATACTTAAAACAATGCAAATAACCACACAACAGAACACCCACGACAAACGTGTAACTGCATTAATTGGAATGCTTCACACAGTTTTCTGCATATTATTCACATTACATCAAAGACTCAGCATGCTGAGGGGTACAACAGTGCTGAGAGTGGTTATGAATAGTAACCAGAGAGGTGTTAATGGCAAGTGCTGGGTCTTTCCTGTAACAAATTTGAACAAATATTTATCAAACCTGAACAAATACAAATCTGGAATTGGAACAGACTCCAGTTTATTCTTCCCAGGTGTGAAGTCAGAGGGTTTATGGTCAACGCTATTGCTGTGAATGGGCCGATGTCAGGGGGGGGGAATGTCAGAGGCTAAAGGTCACTTTCCTGTAAAGGGGAGGAGACGTCAAAGTGGTGAGGACGTGAACCAGCTACTACAACTACAAAGGTAACTACTCTGTTAAGACTATTTTCTCCACTGACTGTCTTCACTGCATAGCCTTACTGAGGTTCATCTGGTTTGAGTGATTAGATCGGGATAACCAAACCTCTGGAATGCCAGAAACAGCTGTGTCTACGCCGTTATTGTCATGACCATCGTAGTCGAATGGTGCCATCAAATAAGGAGAGTGGTGCTGTCATTGTTGCCAATAACATAAGGATTATAAATCAATATATATATATTTTAAAATAAAAACAACTGCAGTAGTCATTAAGCGTACTTAAGAACATGGTGTACTTTTGTTTCCTTCTGCAAGAGTATTCACGAAGTAACTTTTTCTTAATCTAAATGGGCCTTGAGAAATTGCAGTGCCCCTCCTGTTAATAGTCAAGGGCATATACTAATACAGTCTCTGCCCAGCCAAAGACCCACACAAGGTTACATTATAAACAATTAAATCCTTTTGCAGAAATACAAATTTACATGTTTACATGTGGAGTTAAACTACATTACAGTGTGATCCAATCTCAGCAAGCCCCTGCTTTGCTTAGTCGTGTTTGGGTCGCCACCCTAGCCACACACCAAACCTCTCCGACGCCAGGGAGCCGTTTGGTTGCTGGTTGTGGAGATGACGGTGGTCTCCTACTTCAGAGCCCAGCGGGATGCCGTTTCCCCCGATGTGGGCTTTCCTCCCCAGGCTGCAAAAGTCTCTTTTCTCCTCATCTCAGGGCTTCAAGCTTTGAGAGATAAAAGGTTTGACAGCAAGCTAGCCTCAAAAGCATTGTTACTGTGGAGAAGGGATCTTGGCATTATAAAGATAATACATGAGCACATTATTACAGAGGCCGTCCGTGAAGAGAAAGGCGGTGCTTCTTTGTCAGCATTTATACGTCCGTTCCACCACCGATCACAACAGGGAATGTCACATGCCATTCTCAGATCCAGTCTGTGGCCAAAGAGGCGGAATCAGACTGCCACCGCCGGAAGGTAAAGCCATGCCGCACCCTTCAACTAACAGCCAGTAAGGAACCTTGGCATGCTCAACGCCAAAACCAAAGGGCGAGTTTGCATGATATTTTGTCCACTTTTTCCTGGAGTATGGGATGAATGTCGCAATGGAAAAATAACTGGATTGTATCAGACAACAGATTTACAGGGAGATAAATATCTGGAGCGAGACCACCCTAGAGGAGCCGATGACTGTAAATTTTCGAGTAGGGTGAGTGTGTTTGGGTGGTCACAAATTGAGGAATTTGGTTTGGAGTTCAAACTCTCATGTAGAGAACAAAACGGTTTTCACAATAAAAAAAACAAAAAAAAAAAACAAAAACATGAAGTATTGGTTGTGAGGAAATGAAAAAGAATCTAAGACATATGGTCCCACTACAGGAAAGGCAATAGTCTGTACTAGCCGTCCTCCTTAGGGGGTGTGTACCAGCCTGTTGAAAAAACACAATAAATGACACACAATAGATTAGACAAAGGAAAGCAGTCCACTGAGTTCACTTCTGGTTCAAACAGTACTGTTTGGTGCATTTTCAACAAGTTCAGACCCTAAAAACAATTACCTAAGGTTGCAAATCGGGGGTGCATGGGTTAGAGTTAGAAGAGAACCATAAAAAATGTCAAACTTCACTGCGTTGGTGAACTAGTGACGTACAGATGCAGCAGATACAGGTTAATTAAGCTGATGGTACCTGGCTTCCACAGTTTAAGAGCTGGTTCCATTCTACAACCTCAAACCAACTTTTGATCACAAACAGACAAGAGTCTTTGTAAAACCCTGAGACAAGAGCAGCACTGATCTATTAACCCCAGTAACCTTGACCAACACTGGTTAGCATAAAAGAAAATGACATTTAATGGTAACAGCGGCCAATGTTTATTGGTTGCGTTTTACTAAAAAGCAGGTTCATAAATTGTATGACTGAATTAGTATTGATTCAAAAACACTGATGAAGAGCCATAAAGCCAGGAAACAATTAAGTATTTTTTTTGTACTGAAGATTTTTGTTTCCATAACATGAAAGGAGGCATAAATAACATTCAGCTTTTGACACAATTATAGTTTTAAACATTGGCTGAATTTCACAATCAAAGGATACCTACTGGGACCCTTTAATAAAATAAAACATAATATTAATAATATTGAAATCAAGTTTCAGGGTTATAACAGTAAGTAGGCATAATAATGATAGGCCAATTGAGATAAAAATATGATTCATATTGATCATTCTACAAATTTCTATTTTCTGGTTACTATCCAGAATATGGTGTTATTTTCATTCACTCGGTGAAGTTTTGTGAGGAAAAATGGGTTGTCTGACCATTATCAAGTTGATGTCGCTCAAACGGAGTTCATATCGATTGTCTAACAATTACTGTGAATAGACTTCCATACAGCAGATGATTGGGGGGATTTTGGGGGGATATACCCTTGCTGTCGGCCCACAGCAACATAAGTCTCATTTATCTGATGCTCTTTGTTGGGTTTATAACAGTGAGCAGCAGGATTTCCAGGACCGTCATTAAAAACAAACATTTCAGGAGTTATGTTAAAACAAAAGTAGACTTGTACATTGATTTCTACTGATATTTAATTATGTCAACTCAGTGCAGGTTCCACAAAAACTTGCCAAATTTGATGCCTACAGCTGAGGAATAGTCCCATCTCAATATTAAACATCTTCTTTCTTTAAAATTCCCTTTTTTAAAGTCAGGAGGGACTGATTCAATTCACATTGCTAAGCAGTTCCCAGTGGGAGGGACAGGAAACAACCTTGCAGTTCAGGAGAAAGTTGCGGAGTTCGATGCTGTATGATGGTAAATTAAGATTAAAAACAAGAGCAACGCATTTACTAAATTCAATCCCGAGACATCTGCATTAATATATTAACCGTCATTTAAATTTTAAAGAATGATTTTGCAAACAATTTGTATGTCAGCGACTAATTAGTCAGTAGACTAATATCTTTTCCCAAGTCAGCTCCCCTCAGCATAAAAAAACTACAGTACCACATCTACAAACGGGTTCCCCACAGGTCAACGAACGAGTCAATTATATTTATTGATTTGCATAGTGAATTTCACACATCTCATATTTCAAGAATAATTTAGTGTCATAAGAACTTGAAAACATCAGTCAATGTATTGAAATCATCTCTTAAATAAAACCACAATCTCGACGACATGTATGCAAATGTTCTTGTTTGGTGCACACACAACTGTTCCAGCACAGACTTCCCTGTGCTTTAATGCGTGTGAAGGATTTGGTTTCAGTAAACAAGGCAGCTAATGCACTCTATATGAAACTGGAGACAAAAACACTCACCGTTCTTTTCATGGATCTGAACCAGGGATTTGTAGGACTGCTGTGCTCTGGCAAGATTGTACTGGTTCTGCATTAAAGAAAGAAAATAAAGTGAACCAAGGTTTATGATGACAGCACAAAATAGGAAACAGCAGTGACAGCTTTTTTGTCTATAAACAACAAGAAAAAGCTTATCACACTATCTCTAATTTCAAGAACTAAAGCCTGTGGAGGATGCAGAACAATGAACACACATCCTCCTCTGCTTGTCTAACACTTCGGACTGGATTGCTGATTAGGATTATTCCCTGAAGACCTGCCTGTGGACCAAACAGCACAACACTGCTAACAAATGTATGCAATGAGACCAATACAGTATATACACTTCACATAGTTTTCTGCTTTCAAAGATATTAGAATTTATTTTCTGTCATACTAATGGCCATAGATGGTATCAAAAGTTGCTGACAACACCTACAAGACAATAAAAGCAGAAGAATAATGTATCACTATAGCTTTTAAAGAGGCCCCAAGTGAATATCACATGATACTGACACCTTCAACAACTATACAGACTTTTTTCCATGAAAAGAAAAAGCAGCTTTGTAATAGGGTGTAAGAAGTATCTTGGCCTGAGTGGACAATATAATAGTCCAAGATTTAAGTGAAATACTTGGCAATAAACAAATAGCTGCCAGAAATATAGCTCAAATATTACACTGTTTATGTACAGTAATAACAGCCATAAGGATGTGGGTACCCTTGGTCCTCAATGAGAAAATGTACGACTTATTAGAATATACAGAGGTCAAAAACGTTTGTCCTCAAATTAAACTTATTTGAAGTATGTGTTATAACACCAAGGCAAACCTTTTTTTTTTTTTTTTTTTTTTTTTTTTTACAGAAGGACAACACTGAAAATCATGCAATCTATTTTAGGTCTTCACACACAAAAATAGCTGAGGCCAAACTTCACAGATCAACCTCTAAAGGTCAAAATTTCCTGCACACTCAATTCATCAAACTGTGGAGCAACCCAAAGCCAGATTAGGCATCACCAAGAGAGCAGATATACAACAACTACAACCGCTAGTGACAACAACAGTTGAACAAAGGGGTATGCATCTACCTCACCCATCCAAGTAGTGACATCCTGCACCTCCCACTTCACTGATACTGAATTAACACAGCATAGAGTCAGCATGAGACTGTCACACAATACAGCAGGCCATTAATAAGAACCAGGGATCCAGGCCAAAGGAGTGTCATCATGCACCTTATCATTCATTATGAGTAGTCCACATTATGACAGGGCATTTTCAGACTTGAAGTCATCCTCTGGTGCTTCCTCACTTACTTTATTGGCTCCAAACTGCACTCTGGCTTTTCCTTTGACTAAAGTGGCATTGATCTGCATGATGACAGACTCAATGGAATAGGCACTGCTCCAACCCTGCAATAAGGAAGCTCGGTGTCAACCACCAGGGTTTAAGCATGTACAGCAAATGCATATCGAGTTTGAAGGACTTCTTAAAATCATGCAATACTAATTCATAATAAATGTTTAGAAAGAAAAATATTTATACTGTTTATAATACATACCTGTTTGGTGAGAAGTTCCATACACAGGGCACCTCCTCCAAGAACATAGCTAAAGCAAGCAAATAAATAAATACAAATAATGAGAGGAAAACAAATATAAAGAAATGTGTTTTAATCTTCACAGTAAACTTGATTTTATTGTAGTTCTTATATATAATAACAATAAACTTTAACCTGCGAGACAGACATGATGTGTGAGCAAAATTTACTCACCCCCCAGAAAGCACTGGCGAAACAACACGAACAAATGGTGGATCAAAGGGGAAATTATCCTACAGGAATAACAAAAAACACAAAAAGTTAATATAAAGAATTCCTAAACTGTGTTTCACTTGCACTGCCCTGAAGATTTACTTACTTTATATGAAAAGTTTAGTAAAATGTAATCCATTCCCTCCTTTTCCTTTAGGACTTGTAAGTCACTGTGCAAAGGGCTGTCTGGATCCACCCTGTTGGTTATTAAATTCATCAGTTAGTCTGTGTTTATGCAAGCATAAAGAGGAGGAAATAACACATGCCACCAAAACAATCATAGGCCCAGAAACCCAATGTTACTTACGTCCTTAGTTTGACGTGCCATTCATAGAGGCTGTCGTTAACAAGTTCCACTGAATAGATGCCTATAAAAGAAACTGACTGTGAGTCCTCTAATATCTAATAACACTGGAAAATGATTTATTCTTTTTTTAATGCTGAAATCTTAAAGGAAAAGCCATGAGGCAACTCAGGTGAAGTGGAACTTGTACTCATTTTGAGTCCATTGTCAGTTAATTTTGTATTACCCATTTGAAGTCTACAAAAGAAAATAGGGTTTAAAATTTAGCAGTCTGCTGCATATGAAACATGGCAGTTCAAAGAATAGAATGTCCTTTGTTGAACTGCAGGGGGAAGCATGTCAATGCACCATACACGAGTTGTTTGCAAATGAGCAAGCAATTACAAAACTGCCCCTGCACCCACATCAACATCAAAGAGCGCTCGAAATCAGGACAGGTCAGGAAGTTGTCTTGGAATTCTACTTGACCATTTATAGCTGTTGTTATTTGCAAGTTGCTTACATCAACTACAAAGTGCAGTGTGCTGTGCATACCGGTCTTGTAACTCTGAGACCTGTAGATCTCTCTTAGCTCCTTCATTAGACGGTCAGAGGCCTGTACTGAACCAGACACTGCTCCCTGGAAAAGAAAACAAAATAACTATTTAAAGACAAAGAACATCAGGCAGTGATGTTCACCATGACGCTAAACCTGTCAACTGTACTTATCATAAGCCAGCATCAAAGAGAAAGGCCTATTCCACTAGACATTAATATTTATATCCACAACCCCCTTAAGCAAAGGTTTCAATGATCCCCAAAATATATGAAATAAGTGCACATTGGTTCTACATTTGGTTGTTTTTTTTGACACAATTTCAGATGCCAATTCCCACCGCTGAGCCACTGAAGAGGATGCTGAGCAACCGAAGACCATTTTCCAGAATGAAAGCAAATCTTTTCATAAAAGTTTATGCTCCTTTGAAGGGCAGACACAAAGAAATATGAACACATTAGGGAAGCAGGTCTCATCCACCATTGTGAGATGAATGAAGGAATATCTTATCACTGGCTTTTTAACAGCCTTCTTTTTCAAAATGTTTTCCCGTTTGTCCTTCACAAAGTTATGTGCTCTGAATGGAGGCTTCATCTTATCTCAAAATTCAATACTTACTGAACCAAGACTTACATTCAAGTGGTCCTGCCTCTGGTTCTTACGAATCTTCTCCAGGATGGCAAGATTCTCCTTCTCAATGCCATCATCCTCTGACTTTTTTCCATCCACAGGCTCTTCCTCTTTCATTTCATAGTGGTCCAGATCTTCAATGTCCTGTGAGTTCAGAGATACTTCAGAATTTGACATTCCAGGCTATGTTTAGACAGCAGTGATCTGAACCGAAAACTCAAAAGTGGGATGTTTAGACGTGCATTTCGGGGGGACAATTCTGCACGCAGACAGATACATGAAGGTATGTGAAATTTTCTATTTTTCAATGTAGTATACACATCAGGTGGCATCACCACCACCAAGACTTAGCACATGTGTAGAACCTTTCTAATTCTCTTCCTCTTCTCCCTTAGCATGAAACAAAATCACAAAACAGGAAACAGAAGACTACTCTATAAAGATTTGTGACAGTTGTAACGTAAGCAGCTAGGGCGACTTGAAGGTCCATCACAGAGAAATATTCCGACATATTGTTTTTCTGGCGTGTGCCTGTGATATAAACTCATCGAAATGGGAAAATACAGTTTTGTGTTTTCAACCCTTTAGATGCAAGAGTGGAATGTTTTGAAGATTTCCACTCTGGAAGGTG
Organism: Siphamia roseigaster; assembly: GCA_029814505.1. Lineage (NCBI taxonomy): Eukaryota > Metazoa > Chordata > Actinopteri > Kurtiformes > Apogonidae > Siphamia > Siphamia roseigaster. The sequence continues at coordinate 49,282,391 of JAPTYR010000018.1, read as the reverse complement.
GTTTCACTTTTTTTGCATTTTCAACCCCCCAAAACACCATTGCCATTTAAAAATAAAGATAGTGTCAATGACACTGTGCTCATCCGGAACATGTCTTAATTGGCAACCTAATTATGCACAATTTCACAAAA
>JAPTYR010000018.1:49195366-49207103 GCA_029814505.1 Siphamia roseigaster | reverse complement strand
AACTTCAATTGTTTATTTGTTCTATGCTTTAATTTCACAGTAAACTGAGATATTAAATTTCATCATTTTCACTGCATCGTCAATGACATTGGGAATGGAAAAATGTGGCTGACCCCAAACTTTTGACCGGTAGTGTATCTATATTTTTTTTTTCAAAGTAATGAAAACTCCAAATCATTCAGCTTAGTTCCATCTAAAAAAAACCTATGGTGCTTTCAGAAATAGGATTTAGAAATGTGTATAATGTGTCAGGACTTGATAATTGACAGCAGGGTCCTCTGTTAATGTTTTAATGGTCCATCAGGTCTGTGACCAGAAGTTACTACAGAGGAGCAGCAGGAGCCCTGCTCGTCTATGACATCACTAGGTAAAGTGTCATCTCCTTTATTTTTTTCCAGAATTCTGCAGATTTCTCCAAGCATTATCTATCTCTCTTCTTTCTCTCTGTAGTCGAGAAACATACAATGCTTTGACCACATGGCTGAGTGATGCCAGGATGTTGGCCAGTCAGAATATCGTCATCATCCTGTGTGGGAACAAGAAGGACTTGGATGCAGACAGGGAGGTCACATTCTTGGAGGCTTCACGCTTCGCTCAGGAGAATGGTAAGAGCAAGGGTTTGTGGTCAAATAGGATATTTACTTGATTTCCTTGTAAAAAAAAAAAAATTACACAAAACAGAATATTTTCACCTGCCCTTTAGAAAAACTTGGCTTTTCAGAAAATCACAGTCTCAGCCAGAATCATGTTTATTTGCTAAGTTTGTAAACTCATATAATGAGTTCTTTGTCAATAGATGTAGTATTTCTAGTAAATTATAAATATAAAATATATCTAAAAATATGTAAAATAAAATGAAAAGAAACTGTACATTTACATTCTATATTCATAAGGGTAGAGTATCAACTTCTGTGCAGTTATAGTGCAATTATTTGTGCAGTTGGGATATCAAGGGAAGTAATTGTTCCATAAAGCATCAAAAGAAAAAAAAAATTACAGTTATTTGTAGATAAAATCAGTTTGTGTTGTATTTGTTTGTGTCTCAGAGCTGATGTTTTTGGAGACCAGTGCTCTAACTGGGGAGAACGTTGAAGAGGCCTTTGTCCAATGTGCTCGGAAAATCCTCAACAAGATAGAATCAGGTAGGATCCCATCCAGAAGCCTAACCTCCGACAGCAAATCCTTTCTTATCCGAACAGGCTCAACAAAACAGGCTTATGTCTGAGTCCTGACCGTGTTCTGCACAACATGTCAGACCCCCGACACTGGAGACCCCTGTGTCCAGCTGAAGCCTCCACAGACCCTCACTGAGGAAACAACCACATGAGGAGACAAGTGAGAGCAGCTGAGATCATTCAACAGGCATAATTCAGAGCCACAGCTCAATTTTGATTAGCAGCCAAAGGAAGGAGCACAGCAGTGAAAAGTTTCAATCCAACATGACTGATGTTGATTTTGAACCAACTGTTATGTTTTACCTTCACTTCACTTTCAGTTCTTTGGTTGAGACATAAAGGAGGATGTGCTTTTGTAAATGGTCTGAATAAATATTAGTATTAAAAACGGTTTTCGGACGCTCTTAAAATCGTACATAATGTCAATTATTATCATGAAATACTTGTGGAAAAAAAATTGAGTTTCAAAAGGCATATTCACATTAGACAAACAAAAAATTTTGTTTATTGTTAAAAAGAAAAAACAAAGCTAAATTCTTGACAGTTTCAACATGTCATGTTTAATGACCTTGCTGAAACATCCAGTTTTAACCTCAGTGGAAGAGTACATGCAAAAGGAGGATTCTTAATGCAATATATCTCAAATGAATGAAGTGTCCAAAAACGTCTTCACACCGATTTATTATTTTATTATTGTACTCTATATTTTCATCAGTGTGAGTTTACTCAGCTACATAATTCATACTCACTGTATATAAGTAAACTGGGCATATGTTTCCAATAGTGTACTGTTCCCATCTCCAACTAAACCTTGTCTCTCTTTTTTTCAGGGGAGCTGGATCCAGAGAGGATGGGCTCAGGTATTCAGTACGGTGATGCTGCATTACGACAGCTCCGTTCTCCTCGCCGTGCTCAGCCTCAGGGCACTCAGGAGTGCGGCTGCTAGTGCACATGCCCAGAAACATACACAGAAAAGGTGAGAGGAACCAATTGTATTTCTATGCACCTGATTTGATTTAACCTTTTATGCTATAGAATAACCATCCTTTGAAGGTTAGTAGTAGTTTGACACAATAAAACAGAAATATAAATATAATATCGAAGATGAGTGAATTTCTGTTCTGAGTGCAGTGCATGTACTGGGCTGCTCCACTCCTCTACATTCTTGTCACTCATCATGTGATTCATAAATGCCTGCCAGCTGAATTCAGATTCAGGGTGCAGAGACTTTTAAAGGTTCTGTGCATTATACTTTGACAGCTCTAACTGCAGAAACAGAATCTAATGTTTTTAATTACATTTTCATTACTGTATGAGCACATGAAAATAAAATCAGCTGTTTTTTTTCTAATAACCACACATTTGCATTTACAGAAGGTCACCTTTCACATAATTCACCATGTTGTGCTGCTATATTTATACATTACCTCAGAACAGTTTTCTCCTTTGCTTTGTTTTTTTTTTTTTTTTTCCATTTTCTCGTGTTAAGGTGCATTACTGTCATCCATATCTGAATGTGGACCAAAGTGAATATTCCATGAATTAAAATGTCCAGAGCAGATAAAACAAACACTACCTCTAATGCTACTGCGCTACTTGAATGCAGTCGTTGTCACATGATTCATTTGCTTACTATCCCATGATGCACTGATTTTTCGTGCATTCTACCACTGACCTTGATGGGCGCATAATTCCTGACATTTTCTGCTTTTTGACCCAGGAATATGCCATCGAACATTTTTTAACATTAGTTCTAATAATGGATTCATGTCTTATCCTCCACTGTAGGGATGTGTGCTGGTAGGATATTGTGTTTGTTGCAGATTTTAGATGTCATTAAATATTACATACACAGCCTTGAAGCAGATTTTTGAGCAAAATAATATAGTGTTTTTCTGTGTGTTTAGTGTGTTTCAGACAGGTTTATGAAGACCAGGAGAAGAAGAACAGCCATGAGGGCCCAAACTGTGTTGGGTTCAGGTTGCTACGCTAGTGATTGCTTCCTGACTTTTGATCTTCAACCTTCGCACGGAACCTTCAGAACCTTTTGAACCTTTGTTGTTATGGCTGCACCTGCAGAAAGCCGAAAAGACTCCTTAGCCACGCCCCCCTGTAAGAGCATCTCCAAGGTAACCACAGATCATCCACCATCCCAACAGCCTGCTCCATGATTGGACCAAACCCACTCCGTGCCCCTCAATCAGGATGTGAAATGCTGACGTGAAGAACACATCTCCCTGACATATCTGCTCTATACGTTAGATCAGCCGGACGGATGCTGTACCCTGCTGTGATTGGTTGTTTCACTGTCAGTTACCTGGTGACGAGTAGCTTAAATATGTCTCTGCAGGTCTCTGTAAGAAACACTTTGTAGTCATTCAGAAAAGTCGCAGAGCATTGTCTAACCAACTTAAACAACATTATCAATATAACGACAATAAAAATCAGCAAATTCACACATTTACAAAACTCGAACCAAGACTATTTTGTACCTTTTTAAATGAAAATTTAGAAAGTGCAGACCTATTCCAGGCCAACAGTCCACATTTCTTCTCACTCCACAAGATAGTTGAACTATAAAAAAGTAAAGTCTGACCTATGTTTTCTTCCTTTTTCTCCCCACTTAGTTTAAAGCTCAGTATCGACCAAAGATTCACAATGAAATGAGTGGACCATTTGCAAAAGTCTGAATCATACTGATCATGAACCTGCATGTTCACACCATCATCTTGATAACATCGTGCTAGTTTCTGTAGCTTCTTTCCTGCAGGGTATAATTTGCAGCATCTTAAAATACAAATAAGGACCATGATAGTGAATTACGTACTGCAGGTACATTTCTATTCATGATGAAATGGTCCACGCCCAACAATGTCCATAAAGTTTCATGAAAAGCAGTGCAATGATTTTGTATTTGATGTTAATCATAATAGTTTTTTTATTTACATAAACTGCTGCTGATTTGTATATTTGTATGGCTAAACCTACATAGTCGAATACAAGTGACAACCAATCACAGCATCAGATCCCTCCAGCTGAGCCTTGAATACTGACCATATCCATACTTTTTTTATATTTATACACTACAGTGTTTGCTAACTTAAACATCCACTCATTTCCTTCTTGTTCTCTTTAGATTCTTTTATTTTTCTCTTTAGTTTCTTTTTATTTTATATGTTTAAAACCTCTGGAAATTGGGCTTGAAGTAGTAAATTAAAGTTGCTCTTTATTGCCCCCTTTGGACAATAAATTCTCCACATGGTGGTACATTTGGAGCAGTAGGCAGCCACTATGCGGCGCCCAGGGACCAACTCCAGATCTGAGCCAGTGCCTATGTAAAGAGGGCTGGTAGGAGAAATAACCTAGCATACATGTTTTTTATGGTGGAGAAACACAGGGAGAATACGCAGACTTCACTCAGATTGTCCCTGTTCTGACTCAAAACTGAACCGATTAGGCATCCATCCACAAGAACATGAAAATAAACATTAACAGATCAAACCCCTGAGTTTTTAACCTGGTACTGTATACGTGTCACTTTTTCCGTTTTCTGTCCACCTTGGGAGTTGGTAAAGCTGTGCCAGAACAATCCATTTTATCTCTGAAAAATGAACATTAATAACTTAGTCTGAAACGGCTCATTCTGCTGTTTGAAACATTTCTGAAAACTGTGCACATCACGTTTTGATTGACATCCTGTTAGCTACACAATCCCTAAATTAGATTATGTTAAATACAACAAATGTAATATTAGTCACTTGCATGTAATGAATACCATAACTATAATTATTGCAACTTACATCCTCAATTTGTGTTTTTTGAGAAAGTCCATAAGTCCTTATTTAGGTGACAGTTGTGTGTGAAACATCTGATAGAATTAATTGATGATTACTTCATACAGTTATTTGGGTAATCAATCTTTTGCCCTAACCATCTCTAGAGAGCTTATACAAACCAAAAGTACAGAATTGATGATTGAAACTCGCTTCTAATCCTTTCTGATGTTTGATATTAGGTTTCTCTCCGGTGAAAGTGCCCCCGGGACGAGCTGTTGCCAAAAGTATAGTTTATCATATTGATTAACTCAGTCTTATCTGGACCTGCTGAGGTTCTCACTCCCTTCCATCGTTTACAGCTCATTTCCCTTCATCTGTTACCTTTCCTTACATCTGCCTACCTGTTTTCTGGCTTTTCTCTCTCTACGCAGCTCCGTCTTTATAAATCTATCTCCTGTTCCTCTGCAGCATCTTCCACACTGTACAGTATTTCTGTATATAGAGATTAAAGCATGTTTTCTCAAGCAAATATCAGAGTATTTCATGAAGAGATATATGTATATTAAAGTAGATATCATATCCTGCATCTGTTTCATTGTTCACTGTAGTATTATCATCATTAATTATTATTATTATTATTATAATTATCATGCTAAGCTAAAGTACACTGGCAATTTGTTAGCAGTATTGACGGGCAATACTGTTTGCAGACATCATGTTCCTTTGTGAATGGACATTTTAATGATTACATAATGGACTCTGTTTATCTGTTCAGTGTCACTGGTTGAAATAACACACAGAGCTTGGGTGTTTTAATCAGAACAGTGGCTGGACTTCATGTCCATTTCCATAGACACCTGCAGCATCCATGAGCTAAATGACCATCTAACACTTCGTCGTCCAAAAGACTTACATGATGTCTGATGTCTGTCACCTGTAAATGTTGCCTGTTTACATGAAAACCTGACTGACTGCTGCAGCTGTAGGTTAAACTAACTGAAGCATTTAACTATGTCTTGTGTGCTTGAGTCATTTCGTATCCAAAGATATTGTACATCTCTTTATTTAAACACATGACATTTTTTTTTATTAATGTATTCTTGTTGAAAGCACTAATTTATTCTATCCAGTTACATTCAGCCCTTGTTTATTTTTACAATTGCTCAACCTTTTCATCTTTTATGATTTTACAAAGTACATGTTAACATTAAGCACACACTGAAGAGTTTTTTTTTTTTTTTGCAGCTCCACTCCAGGTCACTGTCTTGTGTTAATATCATCTTGTCCATTGTTTATATTTATGGTTGTCTGCCTCATTTATGATTTGTAATTTATTGTGTATGATAAAGGGGTATGTTTTTAAAATAAAAACACTACAAATCAAGAATTTTGGCCCTTTTTCTGATTGTTCAGTTCAGATTATTTAAGTATTTGGTTACAAGAATCTGAACAGAATTGGAAAAGTGGTTTATTAAAAACTGCACACAACACCATTTACCCTCAAAATATCCATCTAGAATATGTGCATTACATTTCAAATCTGAAAGGTAAACATAGAAATACGGTATACAAAAATTATACAGCTTTATTGTATTTGTATTTTGCAATTGTTACATGCCTTGTTAAAGTTATTGGTCTAGATCTGTCAGTTAAAGCCTACAATTCGTATTATGGACATTTGCAATACAATACAATATGCAATTAAAGGTCAAATCTAACAGTTCAAGGTGGATTTGGTCTAATGAATTGATTGCAGGAGCCAATTAGGAAATTCTGAGATTGTCACATTGACCACATTCACACAAATGCTGATATTTTTTAAAAATTCCTAATATTGCACAACCTGTTATGTTTTGTGTGAAACTTGATTACTCAGTGGTAGACTGACAGATTAAACATGACTAAATTATTACAAAAGCAAAGCAAATAACACCAAAATCAGTTTCAACAAGAGTTTATAAAATGTCACAATTCAAAGCCTTCTGTTTTCTTAATCCTTCTGCACTAAATACTCAACATTGATATGTTTATGTCTATATGGCACAGAGATTTAGTTATGAGAGCTAGGCTGATGAATCCAATATTTTGTTTGTTGCTCTTTTCATTCATATTAACACAAAAAATTAGGAAAAATCATCCAAAAGGCTAAAAGTACATTTATGAAAAAGGTGATTTGCAGTGTATGTGTTTTGGTCATGCTGCTTCAAAGAGTAAACAGTAAATCATGAACATGTATCCATGTATTTCTACTAAAATATAAATATAACGGCAGAGCTCAATAGAAGTAACAGCATTTGGCTTTATGTCCATCTGTGTTGTAGTTTCAATGGTGGTAAGAACTAATAATAACCCTAATCAGATTCAGTTTGATCATTAGGTTTCATTTTTATGTGAGATATTGTTTTGCAGGATTCTTATGATTACTAAATGTATAAAGAAAGCAGTAGCTCACAATCACTGTTCACAGTTACCAAATTACTTGAAAATATGCACAAATTGCTTTCACATTCTGTTAGCACCAGGATCATAGATTACTTTACTTACAAATACATTACTGTGCCTAGGAAAAACAACTGGTGATTTAAAACCATTTTAAGTCAATTAAATATAAGTGTGTTAATGTGCTCATGTGAAAATGTAACACTTTACATTTACCACCATACAGTTCTAAGTGGGATTTTCCTATCGTTACATCAGGACCAGTACATAAAGCTTTAAACCAACTACAAGCAATTCACAGTAGGATGTGAACTGATCAAAAAGGTATTTCCTCATAACACAACCAATACTTACATTTTACAAATAAAATATATTGAGCAACAGCAAACACCTACTGGTGTTGGAGTATTTAGCACTGTTTTTATGTTGTGGATTGAGCCACAAAAATAATTATGAACACAAATGTAAATCGACCGCATCACAAAATGGCTGTAAAATGACTTTTAGACTCTTATGAGCAACTATCCAGCTGTTTCTACTCCTTTGAAACATCTGTTTACCCTGAAAAGTATTCCTTACATATTAAAAATGGGTTATTTTCAAGTGAAAAGTAATTATCACCAGGAAGTAAGCCACACAGTGAATTCAAATGTTCAACTTTTTGTCAATTTACATCCTGAATTAACACATGGAAGCTGTTTGTATGAACCAGTCCTCCACTTTTTTTTACTTTTAAACTTCAGAAGCAACAGGCAATAATGGCTTTTTCATTTTTGTCTGGCTTTGTCCTGATTTCACGATTGTATTGTGTGTAGAAATGTGTGTCCTATCGGGAGCGAGCAGAAAAGCAGCGCATGTACTCAGTGAGCCAGGGGTTGAATTCTGGTTGAACCACCTTTGTCCTGGCTTTGTCCAAATCTGCAGACTTTGCCCTGCGCCGCTCGGCTCTCTGGGTCTGGATCTCACGTTCTACAGCACGTCTGGTCTTAGCCCGAAGGGCCGACTCATGGATCTACATGGAAAATAGACGTGATAGTCAGCTGCCATTGACACTCCTGCTCATTTACTGAACAGCACATATAGATCACAAAGGTTACCTCAGTCGTCGAAGCTACAGGACCAACATTGTGTGTTTTCCTGCTTGAAATATCTGCATCTTTCTCTCCTGAACCATACAAAGCAAAAGGATGCCTCCCATATTTACTATCCTCCTTCAGCTGCTGTGTTGGTGCAGGTCTGACCCGTTGGTTGCGCCAAGTTTGTCTGAAGGATTTATTTCCCTGTGGTCGGGCTCCCTTGTCTCTGTCTAAAAGCAGAAAACAACTGGTCAAAGAGAAGAAGGACATCAAAGATTATTACTGTAATGTATGATGACTTTTTTGTACACTTGATTCAGCTTGTATTTATCATTATCACTGTTATTTAGAATATGATTGAGGATAGGAAACAGATTAAATGATGCCACTGCGATACATCGTTTTAGCATCACAGGCACTTGGACAACAGAGAGGTGAGAATTCACTTTACTGATAATGACGACAGCAAATGTTCAGTAAAAAATGTGCATAATCTTTATAAATTTAAAATTAAACAATTTATAAAGATGAAATAATCTCTAATCAGAAATCAAAACTGCCTTTTTAGGCAAATGAAAAAATAAATCCTATTTTTCCTGCTAAAATTCTGTTTGTGAAAATGTGTTCATAAATGACAGATGTATTTGTAACACATTTGAGCAGAATATTGTATATTAATCTTCATATTACAAGGCATCATGTACATAGTTGCAGCATGTAAGACCCATGGAGTAAATATTTAAATACACAATATTACAGGAACCAGGGAAAGGAAATTAAGTATTTCTGTGACATGGCCCCTTTTTTTTTAACCTTTGTATTGCGTTATGAAAAATTCCTGGGGGGTTTTCCCCCCCAAAAGAGGAGGACGGATTTGACACTTTAGCAGCTTTGCTTTTACCACCAAATGTCAATAATATATACAGTAAACACTAAAGGATAAACTATCCACAGATGTTACTTTCTGCTTGGTCCTACCAGGTTCTTTGGGTTTACTCCCTCTACTGCTGGTTCTCTGCTCCTCTCTCTCCTCCACCACCCTTGTCTCTCCAGCACCATCAATCTGAGATCCTGAGAGGAGTCACTTGTTAAAATATGATAGACAGATATGCATTATTCTTTTTGGTTTGTGCAGTGATGGAGCACATTGTTACCATGAGCTGCAGACACACTCGCCTCCTCCTCTGGAAGGGGAAGCCTGGGTACTGGCACCGTGGATCTGGTGTTCTCCTGCTGCTGTCTTTCCATCCTAGCACCCTCACACTCTTCCAGCTCTCCCTCCAGCCTGGTGGTCTCAGACTGGACCTGGTTCTTGTTGGGAGGAGTGGGACTTCTTCCACCTGAGTCTGAATCAGTGTCTGAGCCGGTCCAGAACCAGGGGTTGTGGGAGTGCTCCAGCAGCCTACGGGTCAGCCGGTACTTCAGCATCTCCTCATAACACTTGGTGTAAGTCTCCCATTTAGGATCTTTGAATTTCTTCATGTACTCAGAGCGGATCCTCTTGGTCACCATCTTCTACTGATTTTAACTGAATCCTGCAGAAGACACAAAGCTGAAAAAACGACCATCAAAAATAAACATGCATACTTTAAAACATGCAGTTATCTATACAACGCAAACTACATCATATTCTGAGCTAGAACCAAGTCTGTATTGTATACGTTACGTAGCGTCACCGCAGACTTTTAAACCCAACGCAAAGACATTACGAACCAATAGCGATTGAGCTGGAGAATCAAAGATCCTTGAGTACAAGATAATTAACCGGTAACCCATTTCCGGTGCAATGCAGAGAAATGAATGTGTTTTACAGATTTCAACTACTTTTTTTCGACCCGTGGAAGCAATAAACACATTTCCATAAGCCAGATACATTTTAAGAGGCTCAGACATTTTGAAACTCTCATTTTACGAGAAAATGGACCTTGCTTGGCGCATTATTTTTGTTCCAGTGTCGCAAGATCTCGAAACACAAATCTCGTTAGGACAACGTAAAAGAGTCGGTTTATTAATTTGTGAGCAAAACGTGATATTAGTTTTTCATTATTGTATTTCCCCATGTAATCTACTTTTAGGCATTAATAACACGTCAACAACTCTTTTGACCATGCTCAGTTAGAATACAGGAAGTGAATAGATTCAGTCATACGATGCACTATCTTGGTAAGTAGGTGCTCTTTGGAAGACTTACCCGCCTACATCCTCCTCAACTCGGCTAGAGTACACTTCTCCGGGCTCAGTGTGGGCTGAGGTTCACACTATATCGATCTTCCACAAAAGCCATCAAAGGAGTGACAGCTCTGGATGTGCAGTTATGTGAATTCAAGCGCCATTAGACTGACTAACGTTAACAATGTACTATGATGTAGCCGACCGTTGGGATGCTAACAGCAGAAATTTCTTCAACGTGAAGACGTAGTGTTTTACCCTCCTCTGATTGGTCGAATTCATAGTCATTCTCATAGTCGAATTCACCAAATTAAAGGTCAGTCATCTGCTATACATTAAAACACGTCACCCAATTAGAAATCACCCTAATGAGCTGTATTTGATTTATGTATGAGATAGTTATAATTTTCTTTTGCTTTAACATCAACCCAAACGCAATCGCCATTTTTGGGCTGCAAGTTCAATCATCATAACGTATTCGACTGCAGAAATTATCCATATTTGCTCCATATGACGAACTTCTAGCGACAAACTCGTGTTATTAATAGGTGCGTATCAATCAATCGTAACACAGAGTACAGATAATCGCCTGTCAGTGTCTCCTGATATAGCCTCGGCTCAATACTCCTCCATGACACTGACAATCCATCGTCAGTCATCTACAACAAAGCAGAGCTCGACAGTAGAAATTCAGCGTTGTAACAGGCTAATTTTATGTCCAGTAGCCTAAGTATAGTACTTACACCAGGGTCGGATTTCACGGAGGTAAAAGCAGAACAGATGGCGTATACGAAGCTGCTGTAATCACAGGCTGCGTCTCTTAGCTCCGCCCGCCCCGAGACGTGTTTTAAAAAGCCAAACACACCCGCAACAGGTGTCTGGAGTGGACAGAGACGGGAATGTAGACCCAGAGATTATAAACCCTAATGATTTCTTAAATGGTATAAAATGATGAAAAGGCAATCGTTTTGTATTGAGGTGTGAAGAAGGAAGGAAGATACTCAGGTCATTTATGAGAAAAAAGTGGCAAAAAGATAGATAGATAGATAGATAGATAGATAGATAGATAGATAGATAGATAGATAGATAGATAGATAGATAG
>JAPTYR010000018.1:49138033-49148773 GCA_029814505.1 Siphamia roseigaster | reverse complement strand
AATTGGGTCCTCATTACATTGCATGTATTGAGTGGGGGGCCCTTTTAGATGAGTTTGTCCCGGGCCCGACCAAACCTTTCAGTGGCCCTGAATGCAGTGCATGACTTTAATCACAAATTTTTCTTCAGATTTATAAAACCTAAAGTGACAGCCTTGTCATCTGTAATGTTTTTTTCTTTTTGTGCTTATGCAGCTAAATCACGTCCCTCACGGTGATCAACTTCGAAGCTGACTCCATCACAAGCAGTTTACATACATTAGTGTTTACATACCAAACCAATATGTTACTCTTGCCTTTTCATAATTTTGTCACAAAATGTATTATTGGAATGGGAGTTCCATGCAGACACAGCAGCAACACACAGGGAGACAACATCAATGAAACCATGTCCACTACTGGGTCAGAAGAAAAGGAATCAATCACTGTAAGCCAATTATCATCTTATAATATGGGGTGTGTGATCTTGAAAAACAATACTTAGACATCAGTTTATTGGCATTTTTGGAATATATAATTGTATAGATTTATCATTACAGGCTATGGCCAGGCACTCATCACATACTTGCACCTTATGTATGTGTATAACACCCCGTATTAATAGAAAACATTTGACTTTCAGTGATTCCTTCCATTTCTTGTGACCCTGTAGTGGACACTGTTTCATTGCTTGGCTCCATATTTGTTGCAGCTGCATAGAATTCATATTCCCACAATGCATTTGTCAGATTGTTATTGGTTTGGTATGTAAACAAAGTTTACATAGTTGTTCACCATGAGGAAAATAATTTAGGTTTGTAAGCACTGAAAGACTAATAGATTAGTGATTATTAACCTATCATTCAGGTTTTACAAATTTGAAGAAAAATTAGTGCTGAAAGTCATATGCTGCTTTACGTTTTTATTTAGTTTTATTTTCAGTTATGATAATGAAACTCGTGATCTACTGAAGCTGGAAAAAAGCTAACTAAAAAAATACATGATATGGATATAATTTAGGAAAACATTGTTTATTAAAGGTCTCATATTGCGAATAGTCATTTTATTCTTGTACACCTTGAACCGTTAACATTGAGAGCTAAATTAAAATAAATGTGCCCTAACTTGAAATTTAATTTCATTTTAATTTGTGTTGAATTTTTCATAGTATTTTGTTTCTGTTTTATATTTCGTTTTGATACCAAAACCATTAACTAACCATAATGACTCTGTAATAACTGCTCACTGGACTATCTCTCTTCAATTATTCACTCACACAAAGATGCACTGACAAAGAGTCATTTAGTTTTAATGAAACCTTTTTGTTTCTGCTTCCAGCTTCTGCTTGACCACCTTCAGGACCATCCAGGACATGGACCAGCAGTGTGTGTGTCCACTGTGCTGAGTGTGTGTCAGGGTATCCTCTCCTCTTCTGTGCTTTCATCAGTTTTCACCACCAAATTTGAACTCCTGGTAGATTTGGTGTCCAAGCTCTGTTCTATGGCCTGCCGTGAGCTTCAGGAGCCGCTGCTAACAAGAGCTGTTCAGTCCACCGTACAATGTGAAACTGCTGAGCCATGTGAACATCAGATGGATGCTGAGTCTGTTCATCTTCTACCTGTGGGTGATTCCCACCAAGTTGATCCAGTCACTGAAAATCCTCCACATCATCCGCCGTTAGAGTCCACACATTTTTCCTCCAAGGGAAATGAAAACCACCCTTCAGCTAAACTATTTGTGGTGTTACATCAGGCATTGGCATGTTATCTTTCAGTTCAACGACAACAAGCCAATCCTAACAGAGTATTCACTATGGTGACCAACCAGCTGTTCCAGCCTTTAATACTACTCAGACACCTTCTCACTTCAGGAGAGTCACAGCTGCCTGTCCCTCAGCAGCTGTGCAGAGACATTCGTGTCAAGATTGACAATGTCCTCCAGTTAGCTCTCTTTCCACCTGAGCTCCTGAACTCTTACAAGGACGAACTTCTACCATCTAAAGATGATGCTGGTAAACGGGGCTCTGGAGGGGCAAAAGGCCCTCTGAGGCCAGCTAATGCTGTAATGGACCGACTGACTGCTCAGAGCTTGTGTGAGCCACAGCTCCACTACTCTGTGAAGTCGAACACTGTATCTCTGCTCTTTAAGTTCTTTCTAGAAAGTTATGGTAAAGGAAGAGGAGAAAGTGAGGAGGAGCAGAGGATGTTATGTTTCTACTTCCTCACCAGACTGGCCTCTGTTTTAGATTTAGGTCTTGATACACACTCGCTTCCTCTTGCTAAAGTAGACCAGCCACTGTCTGAGTACGCCTGTTCCCCAGAGAGCTGGAGCCTGGCCCTGCTGGCTGTCGAATCTCTGCTAAATCAGGCTCTGTCAGCTGACATTTACAATGTAGCAGCAGATAGAATACGACACGGAGAGGTCCAGCTGAGATTTTACAGAGCCCTGGGACAAACGCTTTTCAATCAGGCCCAGCCAAGGTAAAATAAATACTGAACTCCTTGTAATAGTTTGAGTTTTAAGGAGATTTAAATTAACACATACTTCAGATGTATTCTGAACTGTGACTATTTTTGGGCACTTCTTTTCTTGTAATGGTACCTGTAGTTATCCACTGATACACAACAGAATGCTGTTTTGTTCTCTTCAGCATCCCAGCTTGGTACCGCTGCATGAAAGTGATGTTGAGTTTAAACCATCTGATTCTTGAACCGGATCTGGACCAGCTGTTGTCGTCAGCCTGGGTCAATGCAGATTGCAGTGAAGGACGAGTGCAGAAGGCGAGACAGGTGAGCATAGTGAGGTGGTCCATAACTTTTGTTCTATTGAAAACAGGCAATACAACAAATGTTAAAGAGAAACAGTCAAGTACTCTATCAGTACACTCAAGTACTGCAGTATTATGTTTTCTGGTACTATATCAATTCTCCAAAACACTAAATTGATTTTAAATCAATAACTTGTATACAAAGATTGTGTTAGGGAGTTATCCTGTATTTAAACTTGCAAACACTAGGTTGCAATGTTTTCATCAATTGTCATTGAGTCCTAATAGTGTAAAAGCACAAAATCCTGTTTACAATATTGCAATATATAGAATTACAACCACTATCACTGTATCCATCACCTTGTCTTAATACTAAACTATTATTTGAGTACAATATTGTTCTTCTACAAAAACGTTTAATGACCCAGTGATGATCTTTGTGCATGGATGATTTTATGTTCCCTTATCACACTTATGAAAACAGTCCACTAGCTCACAAGTGGCTTCAAGATGTTTGTTCTACCTCAGATCCTGTGGTTGAATTCAGTTTCATGTTAAGCACAATGAAAATTTTTTACTTTCTGCAAATGAAAATAACAAAGTCCTTGAAGGGTCAAACTCTTGTTGTGGAAATCATTCAGACATCACTTCAGACACTGAAATTCAAGGATAAAAGCAAAAAAAGACATTGAAATAACACACTTTTTTCAAATTCGTTTAACTACATTTAAGATACTGAATATTTGTTTTGTCTCAGATAAAATGTTTGTTTCCCAACAGCTCATGGTGTGCAGTCTCCTCCGGACATACACTAAACTTCGTCAGCTGCCGTGTCTCTTCTCAGAGCTCCTGACTGTCATCTGTCAACCCGCTCTGGATGAGCTCCGTCCTCCTCTACTGTCTGATGAGGTTGCCGCCTCCCTCCGGACCTGTCTTCTGGACACACCTCCTTCCCAAGCCACAGAGATCTGCTCTTTAGTCTTGGAGAGCATCAGGAAGTATATATTGCCTGACCTAGTGAAGGATGAGATGGACATAGATGATGGAGAAAATATGTCTGATGGAGGGAAAAAAGATTCATCCCTGAAGCTCTGTTCCCTCAGCCAGCTTTTTCACACTCTTTTATTTAGTCTGAAGACTCTGGACAATGCCTCTCCTCTTCCCTTAGTCAGACAGACTCAAAGACTGATGGAGGAGATGCAGCAGATTGTCAGGGAGTTATTGCAGCTGTTTACAGACAAGGATGAGAAAATACAAACGGGTTCAGGCCCAAAAACACCAAAGAAAGGCAAAAAGGCAGCAGGTCAAGACTCACAGAAAGAAACAGAAATGAATATCTTATGGAAACAAAAGACTCAGGAGGCTTGTCTTCTCCTCAGATACACATGGGTGGAGGTGGACACACTCTTCTGCATGCACTGTAGCAAATACACATCTCTTGATTCAGCTTTCACAAGTGACCCTAAAGCTCCAGCCCTGGTCCACATTGAACGTCTTCTCTCTAGTGAATTTACCTCTGTAACCTCCAGTAGTCCCATGAGCTGTTTGCTGTTCAAGCTTCTCACTTTGCAACAGATTAAGAAAGTCTTGTTAGACTCCTCCTTACTTGCTGAACACAATACTGCAGCCCTGCTAACCAGGGCAGCCCAGTTTATTTTAGGCAAAGATGAGTTTGAGCTGAGTGTGGGTGGAGAGCAGGAATGGGACAGGCAGGTGGGCAATGTGGACACCAGGTCCTACCAGGCTGCACATTGGTATCTTGTCACCTCAAATTTGCCTTTGATAGTTCCCTACCTAAGCAGGGAAGATGTAGACTCCATAGCAGAAGTACTCACCAGCTCACTTCTTATGAGACGTACAGGTGGAGACAAAGAGCAGTTGTCCAGCCGTCTGACCGTCTCCCTCATATCTTCACAGCTTCTCCAAAGTCCTATTCTCCCAGAGCTGCCTTCACTGTTCTCTGCCATGGTTCACTGTCTCACACAAAGGATTACTGGTGTCCTCATGGCAGCACATAAAAATAAGGCTTGCGCTGCATTTCAGGAGAAAGGAGCTAACACCAGTCAGGCTCTGCTGGAAAAAGAGGCTTTAGTTAAGGATATATTGGCATCCTCTAAGAATGGAGAAGGGTCTGTGCTGCTTAGTGACTCACAGACACAGGAGATGTTAAACCTACTCCAAATTTTAACAAGCCTCAAACCAGATGGGATGAAGACTGATGACATGTCGTCTCTTTTCCTCCTTCTCTTTTTCATGTTCACCTCGACTTCTACTCAGCAAAACATCACCATGGACAGGGATAATGGGGATGGGAATCATGCTAAATTCCTTAGAAAGCTTCTGAGAATTCTGGCTTGTCTCCTGGAGGGTAGAAACTTCCAGGCTGTTTTGAAGGTGGTTCATGGTGGCACTCTGCTGCAGGCCACTGTGTCTTCACTACTTGTTCATAAGTTTGGATCTGCAAGCAGCACTGATTGGTTGGATTTAGTCAAAGCCGTACAGGGCTTCATCAGGTCTTTGGTCCAGTTGATAATAATGAGAAACAGCAGTGTTCGCCTCAACCTGGACCAGTTTGCTTCCTATCTTACGAGTAAAGATATAACAGACAGGTATGCTATAGCTCCCAATGCAACAGTGGCAGATGTTTCAGGTAAATTAGATGTGAGAGACTCCATCTTGTCTATTCAACTCCTGCTGGCATCGCTGACCGCCTTTTCTCAAGCAATGGCCGGTGCCTTAGGAAAGAACAAACCACTGGATCAAACACTGATTCAAATGCTCACGAAAACAACTGCAACATCGGGACAAGCCATCAAGTTGGTCCTAAAACCTCAGACTGACATCCAGCCAACCAGCATTCTTGGTCAGGCCTTCGTAGTGGAGGTTGTCACCGTCATGCTGCAGTGTGAGCTGTCCTTACTGTCACTGGACGATGAGAGCAAACAGGACCGCACCCTCGGTCACATGGGGCTGTATCGGGGCTTCAGCCAGCAGATCCTCAAAGAAATCAGCTCTGCCCCCAGGCCCACCACCTTCATCGTTTCGTCTCTCCATTTCTTGTCTGCTTTTTACTCAGCAGTGGAGAGGACAGGAGGAGATGAGGAGTTGGAAAGAAAAGCGCTAGATGAGCTGTACATGCAGATACTGCAGACTGTGCACCACCTCCTGACAGGTAAAGCATAACATAGTTTTTATAGACGAAATTGCATGTTACTGATTCCATCTAACACACATTTATTCATGTACATTTGTGAATATAAACAGATCCAAATACATTGTCGTCTGCGTAAAATTGGTAGTATAGGTTTAATCTTGTAGCTTTGTATCTTTTTGAAAGTAGGAAGGACATTTTTCAAGAAGTTTAAAGGTTTCATTTATTGTCATAACATGTATATACATGAAACAAAATCCGTACCTCAGATCAACAATGTATATTATAAAAATTCCTATAAAAGTAGTCCTATATTAAAACAGCAGCAGTACAAACTTACAATAACAATAAACCTAATGATAAATAATGAATAAACTAGATATGCAGACTCCACCAAGGCAGATCAGCCCCCACCCCCCCAAATGAGTGATAGGTTTCACTATCACTTCTGTGAACAGCTGTGTGCCCCAGCCAATCGAATGAAGCACACGTGTGGACCCCCCTAAATACCTCCACCGATCACCACCAAAATTTCATCATTTGTTCCTTGTGCCAGTAAAAACTTTTCCTGAAAATTCATTCATAATGTTTTGAGTTATCTTGCTAACAGTCAGATGGACAAACACAGAGAAATGCTGGAAAAAACAAAACCCTGCCGTTCTTTGGTGGAGTAATAATGCATACATAGAGCAGCACAAGATTAAAGTGAGCAGCATGTTAAAACAGGATAAAAGGCAACAGTGTTTCAGATACCAGCATGATTCACTGCATCAGTGTCCATGGAGTTGAGCAGTCTAACAGCCTCAGGAAAGAAGCTGCATTTGAGCTTGGTGGTTCTGGCCTTAATATTCCACAGCCTCTTACTAGAGGGGTGGGGGCCAAAGCATTCCACATAAGTCACCAAAGCTTTAGGATGTCTGCTTTATTGACCAAATATTTAAAAATTGATGAAAAGTAATTGAGTGTATTGTATACAGTATTCTGAAAAAGTAGTTTTATCTTTTAGCAGGGTAATAATTAATCTGTGACCTGTTGCATATCAATGAACATAATGCATTTATGCTCCTACAACATGTGCATATCCATAGGTACGCATTCATAACATTTCTTAATGATTTTTTTAATGTATGTGTGGATGCATGAAAGTATATTAATGTTTTATCCTTTTTTTATTTTAATATTCAGTAGAAATACAGTGCACTGATTATATCCCAGCAGCACTGCAGATGATTAAACAATTACTATAATTTACAATAAGCATTACAAAATATGATGATGATAAAATACAACTAGAAAAGCATCCGGAGAGCGCAGACCTCCACCAAGGCAGATCGGTAATCCTCTGCCTCCTTGATTTATTTACATTGAAAATAAATTCCTGGACCTTGAAAACCAGTGCAGTGGGTGGTAACAATGCAGCATTTCCATTTGTAAGGTTTTGCCGTGGAACGCCCTGCCCCCTTAAACGAAAGTTTGCAAAGCTTCAGGAGGTAGGGAAAAGATAAATGAGCGTTAGGATTCACTTTCATTTCTGAGAGTGGTGGAACACGTGCGTGTACCTACCCCCCACCCCCCTCGATCACTACCAAAATTTAATAATTTGTTCCTTGTGCCAGTAGCAACATTTCCTGACAAATTCATCCAAATCCATCCATAACCTTTTGAGTTATCTTGCTAACAGACAAACAGACAGGCAAACCCCCGATGAAAACATAACCTCCACCGTTCCTCGGCGGAGGCAATAATAAACAAATTATTTGCAAAGACATAATAGAGAAATTACCAGATTTTACATCAGTTGACCTGAAACATTATTGTTTACATCAGCTACATATACTATAAGGCTCAAACAATCTAAAATAATTTATAACTCAACCAAAAGAACTGTGTGGTGAGACTTTTTGCTGCTTTCATGAGAGGAAGGCAGTGAGGGGAGTCATCGCTAAAAGGCTTCGAATCGGCAAAACATCTATTCATTACAATCTCCAGAAGGACATACAGCCTGAGTCCACAAAGATCCACAAAGGAGGAAGAAAATGCATTTCAATACAATGTTATAATTGTCTAATAATTATTTTGAAAACTGTGTGTGTGTGTGTATATATATATCTATATATATATATATAGATATATATAGATATATATATATAAAAGCCTTGCTCATGCATGATCCAAATGGAGCAAGTGTCTTCAATGAGATGAGTTCTCAATTAAAATGTGACTCTTTTCATTGTGTCCATATACATTTGTTGTTCCATTTATGCTTGGTATGATTTTGTAGTCAGAAGAGTGAAGTTTTAGTTTGAATGTTTTCTGATTTGTCTGAGTAGCATTGTGTGTAATATTGTGCTTCCAGCTCACTGGTTTGGTTCACATGATCTCTGTGAACTGGAGCCAGTTGTGCAGAAGCTCCTCCACCACCTGGTGGAAAAAAGCACAACAGGCCAGTTCAACCTGCTGCTGCTGCTGATCAAAGACGGACTGGACACTGGGAAACTGAGGGCTGGAAACTACAGGGTACGCCACATGTCACACCTGTTGTTTTTATGTCTATGAAAGTAGATGTACACAGATGGTGTGACTGGACTGTATTTATCAAAGGACAAAAAGTTTCCTGTTTAACATCACAAAGTAACATTGTGTTAGAAAGAACAACCTGATAGGCTTTCTGTTTATGTCTCTGCTGTAATGCTAATGCCCCCTTTTTCCTTGTGTTTTTCTCCAGGAGGTGTTATCTGCAGTCATCATCATTAAGCTGCTATCCTGCTGTCCCCTACCTGAGTCCTGCTGTAAGGCTTTGTGGCTCAGTGCACCCCAGATTATATCTGCTATGGTGGTGAGAAAAACACACAAGCCAGTCTGAAGAGGACACTTATAGTGCATGCTCCAGTGCCCACAGACACAACTGACACAGAAACACATAGAAAGTCTTTGAAAGTTTAGTTTCTAGGATTATGCCTTGTTTAGGACAGTGAAGTTTCTTTTCTCAGTTTTCACTCATTTGTGATTGATAATTGTGTAACTAAAGAAGGACAAAAAGAAAATCAGAAGAAACATGCTTGGTAATGTTACGACAAGCAGGAGGCAGCACCGTACAGTGTGTTCTTAGGCCTCACGGTAATAATTTTAGTGACAGCGAGTTGGAAAGACATGTGACAGCTGTCTTGAATGGCTCTGCAGCCAAATGACAATCACAGTCCTCTGATTTCTGCTCATTGAAATTTCCTCTGAGGCTCTTTTGGTCAATGTGTTTCCTATCAGGCCTGCTGGGTGGAGCAGATAGAGACGACACAGCAATTTGCTCAACCATACTGACACACACACATGCACATCTGTTTCCTCAACTTGTGGGGACATTACACAACCTGCATCATTTTACTGCACTTCACTTGACTGTAAAAATGAATGTTTTTGGGTTTGTTTTTTTTGTTTTTTTGCAGGTCGAGTATTTTGATTATCATGAATTGGTCTGAACTTGCACAGAGTGGCTCCTAGGACTCCTAAATATAGTCATAAAATTTTATTTACTCTCCAAAGTCATTATCTAACTTGCTTGTCCACTTAATGATTTTTCTGATGGACTCCTAACTGGTTCTGTGAGAAAAATATATCTTGGAGGTTGACTGGATTTTCTAAAGCTGAAGTACTGACGATGTTTGAGATTAGGGAAAGCTGACAGCTGATCAGTCAGCCAACATCATCCCTCTCTGCCCAGAAATTTTACACCAACACATGTGCACATGCATATGTGAAATGGACTGTGTTTTATTGTGCTAGCAATAGAATAACTGCATAACTGAACATCAAACACAAAGTAATTAAACAATGTGGATCTGAACTATAAAAACCCCAAATCAGTCAATCTGATTTGCATTCTCCTTTTATCCACATGATAACTTCTCCGTTTGCATTTTTGGTGTTTCCACTTTTTAGTGTGCAAATGAGAACTCAAAACAGCTGGTTGGAATCGCTCCTTCAGTCTGTGTCCTCATTTAAGTGGATGAGATCAGAAATGCATTGAGGTTTCATTTTCCAATATGGATTCTTAGTGAAAATCTAAATATGCTGCATGCGCTGCATTTCACATGCTCAGATCATACTTGGCATGCACAGTTGTCTATTTAAACAGCCTTAAAAATGAAACCTGTGAAATATACTTGAACTTTGTACTTTAGTGTGTCAGAGTAAGAGCTTGCATTAACTGCTATGTTCTCTGTTTGTCTCTTTTAACTTATTTTGTAACTCTTTATTTTACAGTTCTTGGTAAGATCATCTGGACAGGACATTTCTCTGACTCTGCCCTTCACCGTGCCCACAGTGATGGCGATGACATCACTGCTGCGGCAGGGGGAGGGGCTAATTTCCAACCCTCATCATGTAACACTGGTCTTTGGAGCACTTCAAGCGGTACCTCTGGACCGTTTGACCCCAACCATCTACCAGTCTGCATTCCTGGCTGTTCATGAGGCGCTGTTCGCTGTCATTCAGTGTCACCCTCAGGTATGAGTGACCAATGAGGAGACGTGTGAATTAACGAAAGAAGAAATAACACATATGTATATACATTAATAGAGAGTTTTATATAGTATTTTTCTGTTTAATGCGGTCAATGTACTAGTATATATGTAATCAATATATAATATAGTTTAACCAAAGAATAGGCTAGGAAATAGATGGATACACAGGGTCAACATAGTAACCAATAATTCCAGCTTGCAAGCAAGCAAGGTTTATTCGTATGGTACAATTCATACATAGGGCAATTCATAGTGCTTTACAAAAATAGAAAAAGAGACAAGTTAAAAACACACAATTACAGTTAAAACACAATCAATAAAACATAAA
>JAPTYR010000018.1:48918556-48929127 GCA_029814505.1 Siphamia roseigaster | reverse complement strand
TATAAAACTCCGTGTACCCCGATTAAAAGTCTCTCACGTATTTCCCTTAAGATAACTTAATTTGGCCTCAAACAGGTGGGATATGTTTGTAATACTGCTGGAATTCTCCTCTAATTAGAAACTACATAGTGCAACAGTTCTGTTAGAAACATTTTTATGGTATTTTTATGTATTTATTTATTTTTAACAGAATGTCCTTTGCAAAGAGCAGCATTTTTTAAGTTACTCTGTCAAACCTTTGTCCCCTACAGAGGACAAAAATGCATTGCTGGGTCTCAGGAGGATATGGAGTATGAAGTGCTGCAGTCCTCTCATTCTACATAGTCTCCAAACAACTTAAAAGTATTAAACTCACCTGAGAAAAAACAAAGAGCTGCTGTGAGCGGAGCATTAGTTCTTGTGGGGTGACATCTCCCTCACTTATTGGCTCACACCACTTCTGTGGAGCTGCCTTGTCAACTAGTACAAATCTACCCTCCCAGTCTGTCATAGCGCAAGCAAAGTATTGGCCATCGAGGAACAACAAAATCAACCACACAACAGCAGGGACGAAACTGGAGAGGGAAACAGTTTTCCTGCACCACGTATCGCATCTGCATCCTTGAATGATCAGCATCAAGGTGAAGGCCATAACAGCAGGGATGATGAAGAACGCTGAGGAAAATACTCCGTTCCATGTAGGGTTACAAGGACACTCAAACTCCAGCTCCACCAGCTTCTCTAGTCCCATGAGGATAAAGCCAAAAGCCACATTTGATACCAGAGGACTGTTGCTAAGTTCATTTTTCAGCCTGGTAAGCCATTGTTGTCTACTTTCCATACTAGATTGACCGAAAAATGAAGACAATCGTTGTAAAAAGCCCAAAAGAGGGTCCACCGTTGTGAACACATTTGCAACAGCTAAGTGATGCGTAATTAACTCATCCAGGGGTAAGTTTTCCCCTCAGGCAAAATGCCACACTTCCACTCTGATTGGTTTTGAACAAAGGAGGGTGTGCCGTCTGCTCTGACATTTTTCACCCTGATTGGCCTGTGCAGGGTTTCAGGTGGGGTTACTTTTTAAATGTGGTCTCCCTTGCACAAACTGGAGGGAGGGCTGTAAAGTGGAGGGAAGTTTGTTCTGCAGTTGAGCACAGAATGGCCCTTTGTAGTATTCTGGAAAATAAACACACATGGCAGTGTAGGTATATATAACCTGCAGGAAAAAGATCATTAAGATTAAAAATCTCTTTTTCAAGAGTGTCCTGGCCAAGGCAGCAGCAGCATAAGTTACACACAAATGGATATCACAGCCATATGTAATAATATAGCCAATAATATACAGAAATACAATAAAAGTCTATGATAAGTTGAAAGTTTAGTTTTGAATATGCGACAAACACAACAATCCAACTCAGTCCTCACTAGTGAAACAAACGACAAAAACAAAACCAAAAAAGAGCATATACATGAAAACAAAGCATAACTACCTCTGCATAATCGAAAATGAGTAGGAGGAAGTAAAACTTATTCACTCCCACCCCTTCTCCACAAAATAGTCTATGGTTTAGCTTCCTATCAACACAATATATATGAAAAATTAAGTCCCTAGGATCAGTTCACCTCGCTTATTATCTTCACATGCACATACACACATATATTGTCATACAGAGAAAGTGAAAAATAAATAAATACATGCAGGTAGACATACATCCTTGAAGGCAACACAAAAGTGAATACACAATAAAGTAAATAATGAGACAAAATGAACAAGAGCAATCAAACAAAACATAGACAAATCAACACATACACACCAAACAAATAAATAAAACCAGATAATAATAATAAAAAGAAGAAGAATAACAACTGAAAAAAGCATCAATATACAAACATCACCATTATTTAAGTATAATGGCAATGTTCCTTAAAAGCATCACAAAGGAAAAACATCTACATCCACATTTGTCACCTTCCCATTGATGTAAAATGACTTTGAATGTCAGAGGGCGTGTGTTTGCTATTTCTGAACAGTTTACAAGCATGGAATGACGAAAATAATCCAGAGTAAAATGGTAAATTCATTGAGTTGATCACATATTTAGTTGCCTAAATGTACACCCATCCGGTGCTCAGGTGTATGGGGTCATCTGTCTCAGCTGTGTAGAATTCAACCACTGTAGACCCACACTAATCTGTTGTCAGTGTGCCACCAGTGACCACATGAGGTCGCCCATGTAGCAGCACAGATTAAGGATAGAGAGGATTACAGGAGGCCATGTTGAACTTTCAAGGGGATGTGGTACACACAGAGCAGAGCACACCCAGGCCACTGATGGTGATGACATAATTTATAAATGACCTCAGTGGGCTCAAGAGCATCACCATAATCTGCCCACATTAAACCGTGACCAGGGAAAGTGTTTAGGCACTGTGAAGTGGGCCTGAAAAGATGTGACTAGGGAAAACTCAGCCTGGACTGCTTAAAATAACCTTTACAAGTTTTTTTTTATTTGTTTGTTTGTTTTAAATATAAGAGCTCAGATGTTTCTTGTCACTAAGAATCTAAGAAACATTGAGTGAAAATGCAAATATGACTCAAATAATGATGATGATGATGATAAAAAGGCGCACCTGCTGATCTTACAAAAAAATATACTGTAGTGAAATTAATCTTATTGGGGGACGTGATCTAAATTATGATGTGATTACAACAGAATGTAAAGTGGGGGAAGTGTGTGCAAAAAAAATAAAAAATTCCCACATTGCACTTGATAGTCCACATCCGATCCCGTGTGTATTTATCCACGGTCATGAGCGCATAGGGCACGCGCAGCTTGTCGTTGGTGCCGTCGGTGTCCTACCAGCATCTGTTCCTCTTTTCGGTATTAAAAATAGACCGGTGCTGATAACAGACTTATGTTTCGGCTACATCACTTCCCGTCGGGAATAATTTGTGCACTACTTTCATTTTAATCACCGAACCGTGACCGTGGAGGCGCAAATGCGCATCGGTCTGCGCATCTTTGAATCTTTGGAACTACACTGTGGACAATCTCCCTGACATCCGAAGACCTCTCCTCCGCAATCCGACGAGGCTTCTTCACCGCCTATGGCCGAACATCGGCATCCCTGAGCTGCTGGCCTCCTCACTCTGCAACCGTCCTCAAAAAGGTCTTTCACTTAGGGAGATATTTATTTAGATTTTTTTTCCCCCTTTTCTTTTTTTTTTTTTTTTAATCATCATCTTTGGTTGAGTATTTTAAAGAGCCCGGTGCTATGCAGGGCCCATCTCTCTAGATCTTGTGATCAATACACGATCTCTCCTCCCACATTCGTCCGACCCTGGTCCTCTCATCGAGCCCCGGTAAAGCATCCTAACGCAGAGATGCTGCTGCTGGTCCTTCTGGGGAACTTGATGCTGCCCTTCATCTCGGCGCAAAACGGTAAGAAAACTGATGTGACCAGGGCTTAGTTGTAAACATCGCTTTGAGGGAAAGTGACTTGACTGGTGAAATTACGCCTGAGATAAATGTTTCTGATGAGGATTTTTTATTTTTTTTTAATGACTGCATTAACACCACTAGTGCTGTGGAAAAACACAAACCTCATCCCCATCAGTAGGTGATGTACAGTCTGTTTTAATGTAAAACTCCGAACTAAGGAAAACAGATCAAACTGACGCTGCCATGACATTTTGCAAGGTTATTCAGATGATCAACTGACTGGACTATCCTGAAGGTGTAGATGGAAACAAACTGTCACTTTGGATGAAGTCTTGTTATAAAATGTATTTTAAATGGTGGGTGGTGAAAATAATCTGTATAGAATAACTGAGTGTTCAGGCAGCCTGTGGGTAGGCTTGTTTGTTTAGGTTGGGCACCAGAGTATGCCAAACAAGATAAACCTGCTTATCAGAGGCGTGTGAAGAAATGTTTTATTACCACCTAACTACAGACTCACCCAGTGGGTGTGCTAAATGCTGTCCTTAGTTGCACAGCCTGTGCATCTGGTTGACTGACAGCACTACCTGCTGTAGGCTTATACCCCCACCACAACAGCACATCCTTTAGCTCAGAACCATAGAAAGTAGACAAAAACACTAATGCATCTGCAATGACTAGTTTCGCAATCCAAATGCTTGTCAGTATTTTTTTTTTTTCTGGTTGTTTTTGTGACTGACTACATGTTTATTCTGACCAAACTTCACAAACAACAGCTGATTCAGCACATTGAGTATAGCATTAGTGTGTTAAATCAATTAAAGAATAGCATTGTTTATTAGTGATTATAAAATTAACAGTCTGTTTTTAATAAATGTCAGTGAAATGGAAAATGCTTTCAGATGTTCCTCCTCCCATATGACATCTCCTGGCTTCAGATGTTGTAGAATCACATCACCCAGAGGAGTACACAAATCAGCAGCCATTCATGAAGAGGAGCCCTTAAGGGTTGTTGTTTTTTTTTTTTTTTTTTTTACGACAGAAAGTTTTAAAATTGTCCTGAATGCTTTAACGTGCATCTGGAATCATCATCTGGTTCAGTTTTGTGTTTTAGCATCACCACTGCCATCATTTTGTTTCTGTTTTCCCCAAATGTCAAGGCTCCAGTGTTGACTAATCAATACCACCGACAGGATCTAATGCCCTATTAGAGAAAAAGAAGAAGAGACATGCTTCACATACTTAAATGCAAATATGTTCCTTGACTTCCTTGAATATAAATGCATCTGCCTTGACTTTTCTGTGGGATAAGCAGACACCCACTATGCAAGACTTAATAAGATGTGTATTTAGATGATTGGATGAGAGGGTTGTGAAAAACCTCACTTGCTGCTGCCCTACATTTTGGGGATTTACTTTTTAAGTATTTCAGTGGTAAAATTCAAGATTAATTGCATCTAAACAAGTCTATTATAAGGAGAAAGGTGCAGTGTTTAGTGCCCATAATTGCAATATGCATAAAAAAGGGAATATAAGGATATGTATAATGTAGATCATCCCTAATGTAGTTCATTTTTCATAGAAAGCACAGGCGCAACCTAAATCTTCAGCTGTTGGTACGGGAAAACTAAAATAACACAGCGGTTATATAACAAAATATTATCCCTAGAATTCCTTCCTTTCTTTGTGGCTAATTTCTTTGAGGTGCTTAAAGTGTGTGTGTGCACAGCAAGGCATTCAGTGATCATCTGGAAAATCAAATACCAAATAAGCCCTCTATTGTTTGAGAAAGCTCAAGCAAAGGCATTCCAAACATTTACTGTGGTCTTTGCCCAGTGCTGGTGCCCACTCACTGGGGCCTTATCCACTCCACAGAAACACTCAGAAACACAGGGGTCAGTGGGCGACAGAGCGGTGCCACCCAGTCAGTAAGTGCATCTGAGCTTCATTTGTCTTATGCAGAGGATCTAAAAATCAGAAATAACCCATAAAGACACATTGATCATAAATCCAGTCTGCTGCAGTCGGTGTTTATTTGATTTATTTTAATAGTTTACTTAATAGGGACCATGCATATTAATGAACATTGTTGCATTGAAAAAATACAATATGCAAATATGCCACTACTTTTCATCTGCAGTCCCAAGTTTAACACAAAGGTAAATGTCTGGATGATATTTAACGATATTCACATCACCTGAAATCACAAAAGCCATTTCATTCCTGTCCTACAGTTCAGATTAAGGGCAATTGGTGCAATGCTTCTTATGCAATCCTAGATTTTCCTGTGATATTACAGAGTTCAGTCAGTGACGTGAGGAGAATAATAATTATAAGTGCGTGAGATGTAATCACTGTATCGGGGAAGCAGAGGGGATTTATGCTGTCGTTTCCTCATGTTCAGGGAAAAGTAGGCCTACTATAGGTGGCCAGTTACTGCGACAGATATTTGGAGGACTGTAAATAGCATCCGTCCATTCTGCCTCCATTCTATTTTTACCACCGAGACACAGCACTGAGAACTGTGGCTTTAAGGTCCTTTTGTGAAAGTGAATCCATTAACTCTTAATGGACGGCCTCCTTGTGCACAGCTGCACTGTCTTCTGGCTCGCTCGTTGACTGTGAACTATTTAAGCTGAGATGTGATGTGAGCTTTGAGCAAAGAAAATAAAGACTGTAGAGAAGGTGGCTGAGGCTGACTTGAAGAAGTGCTTTTTGCATCTTACATAATTTCCCCCTACGAAGTATCGGAGCCTGCTTCTGCTGCCAGTTTTATTGTTATATTATCACTGCCTGCATGACTCAAACCATACAGTTCATTTCAACATAACCTTTAGGATAATGAGCTAATGTTTCAATTCATATGTTAAAGATGAAAAAAGTGAAATGACGTTTGTTTTCTTTTCTGTAACTGGCTAAAGCACAGGGGTCAAGTCAAGACTGAACATATAACAACCACATTTTAGTCGTTACTAAATTAACTTAACCCATAAAAACCCGGTGATGCTTTTGTGATTGTTCCCAAATGCATTTTTCCTGGAGATTTCACCTTTTTTAAGTGATTTATCAGCATTTATTATCATATCTATCCTCTGTATTTTGCAGTTTTTTCAGTGCATATCATGTAATTACAGATATTTATTTTACTGATCATGGAGATGTTCATACATGTTTAAGAGTAAATTCAAAAGTTATTAAATCAGAAACAGAAAACTGAAGAAAATGTTACTTTTTCAGCAAAATGATCAATAGCTTAATGTAAAAACAAGCATCTCAATCCACTGTCATTTGTGATACAATATCCTATGGATTTTACTAATAAATCATTGTTGTAGAAGATAACGGTGTTTCCAGGTTCACTACAGAGCCTCAGAACATCCAAATGAGTCATATTTGATGACCATGAAAAGATGTCAAACTGCATTTTACACCAAGTATCAACATGTATTGATAGGATTAGTGAATTGGAAATTATTAAACATTTTAAATCAGTTGGGTCTTTATGGGTGAATGAATTAATGTGTGCAAATCTACATTTCCTGTAATTGCAGTATAAAATCCTAGTTTAAAATGTGACCTTGTTGGTCTTTTTATGTCACAGTGCCCAACACTGTCATCAGAGACTATATGCATTTTTTACAGATTCTATCAATAGACAAATAAGATGCAGTAACTTACTGATTGTAATGTTTCTGCCAAGGGAACAGACAAAGGTACATTTGTGAGGCTAGAAAACGCTGTAGGACTCGTGCCAGCTCTTACACTGAGTCATGCTTGCACACTGTGAAATCTGATATGGACCGCATTGATTAGCAGCAGCATCACAGGGAATAAAACACAATGCGGCCATATTCAGACGCACAACTGTAAACTGAGCAATGTTTTTTTTTTTTAGTAGTGATTTGTCCAGGGAAGATTTTGCTGAGCATGCATGCTGCAGTTTTTGTAGCACTACCCTGTTTCGCATTCACATACAGTAGAGCACACACAGCTGGAAGCTCCCCAATTTAGCATCCTGTACCACCAGCTGCGCTAATGGAACAACTCGGGTTAAGTGTGCTGTAGCAGAGACACAGACTCCTCACAGAGGTTACATTATAGCAAGACAGATTTTTTTCCCACCGATCTGTGTAAACAGTGACACTACAGACGCGTAATTAATAGGCCTGTCAAAATTAACGAGTTAATGCAGATTAATAGATCATCATGGTTAATCTGATTAAAAAATTATAACGCTATTAACCCATGTACAGCTCAGAATGGCCCTGAATGTGTCTGCTGAGGCATTTGTGGCAGTTTGTCCAGTAGAGTTATGCATGTGCTAACGGTCAGATGATCTGGTAGTGATAGGCTGCAGAGCCAACTCACAAATATGCAAGAGCAGAAACAGAATGTTGGCCTCTGGATGGAAATATGAGGACAAACAAACCCAAAACAGAAGAGTCGACCCACAGCAAGTATTAGACACACTTTGCAGGAAGGAGCGCTAACGCTAAGGCTAATGCTTTGCTCAGTTTGGACAAACACATTCAGTGCAGATATATTAATGTCCTTCTTGAGTCTGTTTGCTCATGCAAAATACAATGTGACCATTACAGATGAAAAAAATGAATGATACTTAATCGTGATCAATCATATTAATCCACAGAAACCCAGTGATTAATCTGATTAAAAATTGTAATCATTTCACAGCTCTAGTAATTCCATCTACTTTTTCCCCCTCGATGTTCATACCAACTGTAAAGTCATTTAAGTTGAAAAATCAAAACATTTGAAGATATAAAGGTGATTGGAGTAGCACTGAAAAATAAATATCAGTGATGAGACTCTTTGAGGTGAGTTTCTGCTGATGTTAGATTGTTTTTTTTTAATCCTGCTTCAATGATGAGAATCTGCATCCCATGGTAAACCCAATTTAAATTCTGTACTTTTTACATCATATCATTTTAAATTCCCTTCTACTGACCTCTAAAACAGAAAGTGTTCACTGCTTGTGATTAGAGGATGGGATTATAGCAAACCCAGCACAGGGGTTATTGAGATTGA
The DNA here is from genome assembly GCA_029814505.1 of Siphamia roseigaster. Taxonomy (NCBI): domain Eukaryota; kingdom Metazoa; phylum Chordata; class Actinopteri; order Kurtiformes; family Apogonidae; genus Siphamia; species Siphamia roseigaster. Next base: position 48,920,662 of record JAPTYR010000018.1, on the reverse strand, counting down.
AACATTATTCAACTGTTGCCTCTGTCATCCGACTGACAGACAGATCGTAGTTTTTTTAAGGGCTGCCACAGTGACATCAGCTAAGTCGTATAAATAATGTTTTTTTTTTCGGATAATTCATTTGCAAGCGGTGCATGTTTTTGGTGCCAGACAGCAACCACTTTCATGTGAACAACCTCAAACTCACAGTAAAATGTTTTGTTTTGCTCTGAGTTTGATTTTCCAACAATAATGCTTGTAAATAATTTTTATACATGTACTGAAAAAACGGAATATTTATGCAGTATTAAAGGAAGGTTCCCCAGTAGTTTACCATTAAAAGTTTGACTGACAAATAAATAAATAAATAAATGAAAGCAGGAAATATAGTTTTTTAAAGACACATGCTTTGTGCTACCCTCTAGCATATGGCAAAAAAAAATTATGTAAATATATATATAAAAATATATATACATAAAAAAAAAACAGGTGAATAAAAAAAACGTTTGTATAAATTAGTCTCAATTTATTTCAGTTGCGGAAAACCACAAATATATTTCCACATGGGAAAAACTGCTGCTCTTACATAGACCTAATTTTGGCAGCATGTGGGGGTGTGCAGGTGATATTTGATTGACAGCTCTTGCTGACTCACTTTTTTTGTGTTTGTTTTGTTAAGGCACAGCAAGTTACATCTTTATGATGACAATGACATGCTCCAGAATATCAGCCAACATCAACAAAAAAAGTGGTGTAAACAGCTGAAATCATATGTAAATGTGGATGGCCTTTAAAGTGATACTTGACACGACAACAGGTTGTTTGGAATTTAATCTGAATATCATTTTGATTGTGGTGGGACTCATAAATAGCTGGTCACACACTATCATTTTTATGTGTATTCATATACACTTAAAAATAAAATGATAGTGATGATACTGCAAATCAACATGTTAGTTCCTGTTATGAAATCCTGTTGTGCCTTCCCACCTTGACACTGACATTAAGTCAGCCATTTTGTTCAACTACATCTCAAAATGTGTAAAACTGGATATTAACGTCCTTTAATCAGTATCCCATACACCATGTTTATTTTCTAATGGGAAACTAAAGCTTTATTTTGCTCTGAATATCCATATTTGTTTGAAACACTTGTAGCTATATATATATTTTAATGCTATCTGCACTGTTCAGTTTCTTTGTTAGTTTGATTTTATACCAAAAAGTTAAAATACTAAATACAAGTCAGTTTTGAAGACCACTTCATGATATTAAAGTGAAACATTGAAAACATTTTAAATATACTTTTTTTTTTCTCCAGGTGGGACTGTTTTTTAGTTAATCAGGACAGAAGTCCAAATGAATGATTTCAGACCTTTATATAGTTTTGTATTGGTAGACACAGACTTACATTTGTTTGTTTATTTTGAATATTACATTGAAATCAAAACAAAAAATATATATAAAAAGAAATTCAAACATCTGGAAAAGAGCAGGATGAAGTGCAATTTATAATCTCCTGCCCCCTTACTCTATCCTTCACCTACTCTAAATTCCTATGTCAGATTTCCTAAGTAATCAAAAACTAACTGATTTATTGTCCGGCTGATATATGATGCCAATATTTCCACTTTTTTCTTGTATGGGTATTGGCCTGTTACGTCTGCTGATATTTTTCCCTGCCATGATTTACTAACGGGTGAAGTTACGGCACTGCATTGTTCTTGAAGATACTGCTGTCCACACAGGGGGGGGGGGATTGTAGTAATATTTATTAGGTTAACTGTCATATTTTGCATTTTCTAATTGTAAGCAAAGAAGATTTTTTTTTACACTTATCATTTAGCTGCCCTGAACTCCTGTAGGACTCCACATGTCAGACACTCCGGACACTAACGACAATACCTACAAGCAATACCTTCTGTCTATGAAAACACTCTAAACAGTGCAATATATTTATATACTTTCAACTTGAACACTACATACATTATGGTATACAGGTGTATACACCATACTTGTATCTGTAAATAACTCAACAAGATCGTACATTTGTTTATTTTGTAAATATTTTATTTATTTTAGATCCTTTATCTCTTATGCTGCTTTTTTTGCACTGACATTGGTGGT
>JAPTYR010000018.1:48896899-48907231 GCA_029814505.1 Siphamia roseigaster | reverse complement strand
ACACACACACACACACACACACACACACACACACACACACACACACACACACACACACACACACACACACAAACATAACCAAACAGAGGAAGTGCTGTTGGGAGTCACCTGCACAGGGGGGCAGCCACCGTCCTCAGTGACCCAGTATCGCCAACATGGAGCCACCCCCTGACCGATGAAGGAGGGCCAGACCACCACTGCATTGCAGCGACAGTGACCCCCACCTTACCTGGGAGGAGCAGACCCCAAGGAGGCACAACAGCCACTGGAGCAGTCAACTTTCATTCTTGTTAGTGGAAACTACAGTAGTGGAAAAAAGTTTTCGTGCACCTTACCACCTTACCCAGTTTCCAATATTATCATGAACTATTTGCAGAAAAAATATTTTTTGTGTTTCAAAAGATGTGGCTGCATCAGACAAACTGTTGCAAACTATTTTTTTTTTGGTTTGTTTATTGTTTATAAGAAAAGAGAACAAAGCTAAATTTCAACAGGTATATCCTGGATGTTTTTCTGCTGAACAGAACATGTGCAGGAGGGAGCATGTGGGTTTGGAGAAGGGAACACTTGGCAGATTTCAGTGACTTAAGAATTATTCTTAATGCAATGTAGCACAAATACATAGGATGTGTAAAAACTTTTTTCCACCACTGTATAATGCAACTTTGAACTTACTTCTGATTTAAAGAAATAATTACATGACAAATTGCAGCACCTTCAGGTAAGTAAAGTTGTGTTGACATTAAAACACAGTGGGTGGTGATGAGAAGACTGTCTGATACATAAACCTTTGGGAAGCAGAAAACAAACTGATATGTCATGAACACAAAGGCTAAAAAATGCAATATGTTAACATGTACTCTACTGTACTAATGACTGACTTAATGCACGATAAGAACGCAAATGTACACGTAAAAAATCATGTTGTATTTGTGTGTAAAATGTACGCTTCAGTTTGAGAGACAAAGAGATGAGGAGTACAGGGTAATACAAGGTACAAGCTCTTCCTGGAATGAGCTTGGATCCGCTGACTGTGACTTCGTCTGACAGTTGTTTGGCCTCATTGGGCCAGGGAGTGTTGATACTAAACTGACTGGATTTGGACAATCATTAACCTTTTTTTCCCCCCACCAATTAATGATTTCAGGCTTGCTTACTTTTCTTTTGCCTTTAATCATCTTCTCTTCTTGTATGTACTCTGATCTTATTTAATTTCCTTCTCCATCCCTTTGGCCTTTCCACACCTTCCTGCTGCTCTAACCCTCTTCTACCCTTTCCTTCCCTGCCATCCCGATACGCTTTTCCTCTCCAGCTGGGTTTGAGAAGTCGCCAATGTCTGAGACTAAGCTTACGGGGGACACCTTTGAGCTGTACTGCAGCGTGGTCGGTAACCCCACTCCAGAGATCCAGTGGTGGTATGCGGAAATCAACCGAGCCGACTCCTTCAAGCAGCTGTGGGACGGAGCCCGTAAACGACGGGTATCTATCAACACAGCCTACGGCGCCAATGGGGCCAGTGTGCTTGGCATTACGCGGCTCACACTGGAGGATTCTGGGACGTATGAGTGCCGGGCGAGCAACGACCCAAGGCGCAATGACCTTCGGCAAAACCCTGCCATCGCGTGGATCCGTGCCCAGGCCACCATTTCCGTGCTACAGAGTGAGTGGTCTATGTCCTGTAGTACCTAGATGGTGAACGACCCACCAATCCCCTGTCCCAACCACTCCAGTCAGTAAAACCTGTCAAGATCCCACCCCCAGCACAGCATCACTGGAGAGTCAAAAATAAGTCAATCACATTATTATTATTATTATTATGTTTTTGGAGAAATTGAATCAGACTCTTCCACATGTACAAGTCCCTCAAGCCAGTTTTCCTTTTAAGTTGTATTTTATTTTATTTTATATTTAGGAAAAACCCTTTTCCCCCCTCAAATATCTTACTATAAATGACCACAAACCCAAGAACGTTTCCCAATCTTTATCTATATCCCCCTCTTTCCACCCCAACCTTTGTTCTTATTCTATCTCATGTGTCTTAATACAGTATTCTGACCACAATCTTGTTCTCTGCATCCTAATTTCAGCCATTCTCTACTCCTTTATTTATTTGTGATGCGTATTCCTTATGTAATAACATTACGTCCGTGTCTCTATGCGTGGATTGTTTTAGTTACTTCAAAGCTCTTCTTGCTAAATGCAGCACAAACCCAGTGGTGCTTTGAAGTAATGATGCTTTTGATTTGGCTTTTCACTCAGAGCGAAGTGCAAATGGGACTGTAAGAAGACACAAGGAGGGATGTGTAGAGCGTAAAAAGTGATTCCCATTGTTATCTCTTTTATGACCGGAATAGGGAAGAAAAAAAAATTATAATCCAATAAAGGATAAGACCATGTGAGGGCATGATGAGGCAGATCTAACTTCTGGACTTTATCGTGCACTGAGTAACCTTGTGCCTTCTCAGCCATTAAGCGTGTGACTGTGAATCAGTAATGACATTATATCCTTTAACCCTCTGCTCTATGCACACAAACATTCAAACAAACTGAATTTCAACTGGGCCCTCTTAATCTGTACATGCTTCAGTGCTCTGCTCACTGAAGCACAAGGAGATGTGGAATGTTGTTAGTCATGGTGACGCTCTCTGAGAAGCTTAGAGGAGTCGGATCCTCAGCGACTCATTTGATTGGACAGTCAAATTATGATTTCTCTTTAGGTGCTACTTGATTAACTGTAGGCTTTTGTAATTTACATCTTCCAACAACTACAATGGGCAGGATCTGTCCAATTGTCTCTTTTTCTTGTTTCCTACTTTCATGACTACACATCAGTCCTGTACTCCAAGTATACATGTATATGAATATATTCTGTCATTACTGAGAAGTAAATATCTTTCACATATACATGTAATATCTATATTATTACATGTATACAAGAGGCTATACATAATAGCCCCTTTATCAGAATGTTTACTTTGTAGCTGGGTCTTCTTTTGGCCTTCTAGTTTTGCTTAAGTCAGTTTGTGATTTAATATATTCTAAAGTCAGTACCTGTATGCAGTATATTGTATGTTGCAATGCATTGCTGTTATGAAGGCTTTTTGGTTTGAATAAACACTTTTTAATAATTAACATTCCTTGCATGGATAAAATCTGCTGAAGATACACCTTTGTGACCAACTTAAGTTCATGCGCTTGAAGTGATACTTCACCCAAAATCTGTTAATTTTGTAGATCTCATTGGAATATTAGAGGTTTTCAGCAAGATAAGTATAAAGATATAAAAAAAAAATCCTCTAACATTATAAACAAGAAATATGGCCTTTCTTTTTCACTGTGACAGTCTCTTTCAGAGTATTTAACTTCCCACAGAGAATGTTTATTCCATTGTTTTTGGTGGGCTGATTGATAAATTACAATTTACACGAATGCAACAAGGCATACAAATGGGACAGTAAATATGATTATTTTACACTGTACATTATTTTTCACTGTTTAATTTATCTCTGATGGTGCTGTGATGTTTCTTTTCCATTATAAAACATGAAATCTATTATAACCAACACTAATTTGTGTGTGAAACAAAAAAGAGTAACATGTTCCCAGTACTGTAAGTATATGTCCATTTTGTGTGTGGTATCACTTTTTCCTGTCAGATGTGGATTTCAGTAGATTTTGAGAGTACAGACATACTGTACTCTTAAAAGCAAAGCAGCTGGTCTAAAGTAAGCATGTGCTTGTGTGACTTTGCTTTTTAAGGCATTAATAAGAGTATGTTAAGTTCTTCAACTTGTATTGAAAAGTAACACAAATGTGCATTTTTCTGGGGTTGACATAGTAATGCACTGAATAATGTATTGTTTATCTTTAAGTATGAGTGGCTCGAAACATTTAGCTCAACCTCGTGCTCAGGAGGCCCACTATTCTCTGTGCCAAGACAGTTACTGGTACCACCGTGCCTCAGAGTGCACTTATTCCATTCACTGTACTGCAATGAAAGGCCAGATTTGCCTTTGCAATGACATAAAGCTCTCCTAAACACACATTTGGTTGCTCTGGCACAGACTGTTTAGTTTGGATGTTTTTATTCAATTTGGCAATAGTACTTCCCTCTCCAAAAAAACCTGAAAATGAAAAGTTATTTTAAAAAGCAACAGTTGATCAGACCCAATATCATGGTAACATTGTGTTGGAAAGGGGAGGTCAGGGGTTTCACAGCATCTTGAATCAAAACATCAATTTGGTCACAAACTGATCTGGTGTTACTGCATTTTAAGTTGTGACATGACGTCCTACAAACAACCTTCTGGTTAAATTGCCTGTGGACCACTACGCCATGTTAGCTAAATGCTAATTTATGTACCACATGTTGTGTGTATGCATGTCTCAGAGATACTATTAATAGTACAACTTGGTTTTGCTTGGTGTTGGAGAGAGAGAGAGAGAGAGAGAGAGAGAGAGAACGAGAGAGATGTGAGGGGGAGGGGAGAGAACGCCCCTTAGCTATATAGTAGACTGTGTTGTAAGAGGAAGGTGACATGATGGCTAATAGCAGCCTAGCCACTAGTCTGCTTCAGTAGCCCTTCCTTCTCCTCCTTTACCTTTTGCTAGAGGCCTTGGAGCAGCAGCAGCCTGTAGTAGGATTATGATCCCTCGCTCAGCTCCTCCCCTCGGGGGCTCCTACGTTACCATGGCTGGCCTGCCCTGGAGGTGGAGGAGGGGCAAGGTGAAGGAAGCGTTCCGTTCACTATTCAACGCAGAGCAAAGGGGTCCCCTCTCCTTCCGATGACACTTCCTGCTTCCCTGAACATCCTTGAGAAATATACCTTAGTACTGTTTAGTTTAATTTGCACTTAGTAATTTGGATGGCGATGTCATTTAAATCATGTCACAGGAGTCATGCAGAATGTCACAGGTCTCTTCAGTGTAAATTGCATATAAATGTATGGATAGGCTTTAAAAGCGTATCCAGTTCCATCTGTCACATGTTAAAGGTTCATATTCCCATTGTGCATCCATATGCATATACAGTAGGCGTACATACTGGGTGACAGTATGAGTCATTTTCATGAATGTAGCGACAACCTAATAAGATAAGCAATATTTTATTCACCTACTCAGCCTCCTTTTCTAATCTCGTTGATGCAAGGCTTTCCAGTTTTGTCATGCACATTTGTGTTTTGTTCATTTGTTGTGTTCACTTTTGTCTTGACTTCATAGACTCCCTCCTACGCAGATTGTGTAAAAACAGCACAGCCTAAAGCTGCCACTGGGTAGGAGAGAGGATTTAAAGATGTTGAGCCCCAGTTCTGGGATAAGGTTTGACTGTCTCTGTTTTCCAGAACCAAAGATCAATGCCTCTGATCAGATCATCCTGCCAGCGGACAGCTCAAACAAACGAGTTATCCTGCAGTGTAACCTCACAGCTGCCCATACTCCCCACAAGGACAGCTTCTGGATGAAGAATGGACAGGAGATCCCCAGTACACGGACAGAGCTAAGAAATACAACATACAGGTGACAAATCACTTTGCCTCTGTTTAGTAAGTAGGACGTATTTTGGGACAGAGGACACTGCAGACAAAAAAAATGCCCTGAGCTATGGAAAGTAAAGTAATGCATTCAGGTATTGGGTTTATCTGAAAGGATTTACCTATAGAAGCTAAGCTAATGCACAGGTAGTTTTCAATAGTCATATCTGTAACTCAAATAGTTTGAGGGTCTGTTAAATTCCTTTTAAACACTGTTTCAGAACAACATGCTGGATTGGCTCAAAGGAAGTCTTGTTCACATTTCCAGAAATAGTAACTCAGGTTAGGTGGTACTTGCTTGTAAATGGGTCAGACCACAGTTTGCACATCCTATTTGTAGTAATTTCTACCTTATTATAATGCACATGTTAACCAAGACCTAACTTGCATCTGAGGAGAAAAGGACCCATAAAAGCTCTAAATTGTTCTGACATTTTCAAGTACAAACTACTATTATAGTAGTACTATATACACTTTTCCCAAACTTTTAGTGAGGTTTATTTGTTGGATTAGGATTTATGACAATTAATTTCTCTCCCTGCAGTTTTTCCAGTGTTGACAAGGGCAACAATCATTAGTAAACCAAAAGATAGGGAATCTATATCGTAAAAATGAAAACTGGGATCAAATGAATATTAGTGTCACTCTAACACAACACTGCAGAAATGTCTTAAAGCTGACTAAAAGTGAGAACTATTTAGTAACTAGAAAAGCACTCGGAGAGCGCAGACCTCCGCCAAGCATTGCTATTCCCCTTTGGCCGCAATGTTAACGAAAATTTCAAAGTGATCCAGAATCCAGGATCTCTTCTGGATCTTCACCAAAATCTAATCACTTCCAGATATCCCCATCCCCGACCTTCCCTGAAAATTTCATGAAAATCCGTCGATAATTTTCCGAGTTATTTTGGTAACAGACAAAAAAACAAACAAACAGACAAACCAACGCCAATGAAAGCATAACCTCCTTGGCGGAGGTAATGATGTACTCTCAGTTTTCACATTCAGCTGAAAGACATATAAATATGCAGTTGAATAAAGTTCTTTGCTCATGTGTTGGATGAAACATGTAATTAGTGAGATTGTGAACTGAACGGGATGATACTTTAGACCGCAGTGATCACTACAGAGAGGGAATACATTCAGCACATGCCAGATTAAAAAAAATAAACACGCAAAATAAAAATGTGACTATTAAAACTAGTAATTGGTCAGGGCCCATAAATATATTTCACAAACTTTCATCATTAATTTGTCCTCATGTGCTAAGGCGTGTATTACAGGTTGAAGTCTTAAAGCAACAGCCTCAGAATGTGTTAATTGGCCATAAAATCTCACCAGAGTTTTCATGACTGACCAGCAGTAACATTAACTACAGTTCAATCCAAGTGATTAAAACAACTACACCTACACCTCACTAGACATGCAAAGCTATTTCATAGCCTTAAGTACCAACTAGTTGTTATTTCCTGCTGTCACACACTATAACCATTGGAGCACAAAGCTACTGTCACCCCTGTAGACATACCACAGACTCTCCCTAGCCACAAGATAAGACCAATTGGTCACTTCCTTGTCACATTACATTAATGATACTCTGAAAATTTCAGCTGAAATGCCTGTGGTGCCTTTCTCTGCAGAAGCCAGAACTGCTGTTTTGTAATATAAAAGCATAAAGCCAACAATTCGTCTCCCATGGGTTTATAGGTCCTTCCAGCCATTACTGCTGCAGTCCACACTAATGAATAAAGTTAAATCATATCAGCTAGATGTGGCTGACTTTGCTTGACTGCTTTTAATGATGATGTTATTAAAGTTCTAAAATAAAGAAATTAATGTTAAGTATTTTGTTACAGAATCACTAAACCACGGGCAGATGATTCTGGGGAATACATGTGTGTGTATACATTTAACATGGCACCAAATGCAAACGCTACAATTGAAGTCAAAGGTAAGATCTTTTCTTTTTTTTTTTTTTTGCACATCTGATACAAATGTCAAAACTTTTTAAGTCTAACAACTGATGCCGTCCTTTTCCTATCCAAATTTTTTTTTTAAAAAGCCACAGCTATGATTTGACTCTTTTTATGTCGTCTATTTCTTCAGCGAGAGATGATGAGATACAGGTGTCTCAGAAAGTTAAGCACCTTAAGCTGTGTAAAGAGAGTCCTTGTTGACAAAGATGTTGGAATTGATCCTGTGAAGTGGTGATGACAGGGAGCAATCCTGAGGCTGCTGTCACTCTTGGCTTTTCACTGAGACAACACTCAAATGCAAAATGGACAGACACTGTACACGTTTGCCAAAGCATGCGCCACTGCGAGGCATTCTGATGATCAGTTAGACATGCTTAGAAATAATTATTAATAGATGCATCTTATTTTATTTCTATGCAGACACATGTGGCTAATAATCAATATAAAATGTAGAGAAGCTAACCAAAGAACTACTCTGTTGGTTTCATTCAAGCTGACAGTGAAGCCATCAACTTGAATAAGGAATCTTCTCTAAGAAAGGGCAAGTGAAACCCTGTTCAAGAGAAGCTTGCCTGTGTGTAGTGCTTAAGCCAATTTGCTGTGGCATGGCGACGGTGCATACTGAGCATGCCCTGACTCGTATTCCGTGGCTGTCTTAAAGCGGCGCCTGATTGCATAACATGGGTGATGACCGTGTGTGTTGTACTTTCACTGGATTGTGGAATGACGGAACTCATCGCCATTCAAACTCGTGTGCCGAGCCATCACCGGACTGCAGGCCTGTGACTGCTGAGGCTTGCTATCTGTCCCCTTGAGAGGAGGCCAGTATTCACTGATGATGCATATTTTTGTCTTTTAAATAAATCTGCATCACTTGACTTAAAAATATTCATACGCTGAATATTTCAACTTAAAAAAAAAAAAAAGGTGCCATTTTAATGTCTAAATAAGGCATTTTCTCCCCTTCTTAAATGCTCTCTTGATTTTCTTGAGGTGTTAAAGATCGCTTGTGACCCAGGTAGCAAGCCCACTGCTATGCTAGGCAGCTTTGCATTGCGCTTCTGGCAGCAGTTCACTGAGATCCCTCGCCTACAGTGTCCTTGGCACACTCATCCTTGCAGGACTCAGCTCAGAGGCAACAGATGGAGGGTTCTGTGATGTTGTAGGATTAAGGCTCTGAAACTGGTCCCAGCCATCTCTGTGGCAGGAGTAGAGTTTATTGTCTGTGATACTAAGCTCACTACAGATACATACTGGGTGCCTATTTCTCAAATTTTTAATAATGTACAGGGCTTCACATTTTCCTCAAGAATAAATGGGATTGTTTATATATGTGACAAAAATAGTCACAACCACAAGATCTATCTCCATAACGACTGATAAAATATTAAAACGTAGTAATTTAGGTAATGATGCCTTAAGCGATCTGGTGGTTTTTACTGTGTTTTTATTCTTTTTGACAGCTTTGACCTTGTTCCTCCTCACACATTACGCTCACATTCATACAGCATCAGTGACTTCTGTCCTGCACACACTAATTAATAATATTCACAGCGAGGAGTGTGAAATGGAGGTTTCTGTCTGCTTTTAGCGCCACTCAGAGGGCTGTGCTGTCACTCACTGGCATAATACTGTAAGGATAAAGCACAAATGAGCTTGGCCACGCCCCTGCTCAGGGAGCACGTGTGTACCATAATTAGAGTGGGGTGATGTCACTAAAGAGCTGAAACCCCTCCTGCTCCATTATCCATGTGCAGCTGAAAAATGCTCACTCCGGGCCTCTCCGTTATCCTGCTTAATTGCATGGAAGGAATTATTGTAATTTTGAGGATTAGTGGAAAAGCAGGAACAGTTATCTTCCCGATGCTGTGCAGAGTTAAATAGAGAGCCTGTGTCTGAAAACACCAAGTCTCACCTTTTAGAAAAAAACACTTCGCTATCGATGAATCATTTTGACATCTGTGCAGTGCTTTATAACAAGTGGCTTAATTTATTAAATTCATATCCTTTTGTTGCATTTTCATTATGGGTTTATTCATAAATCAGATCCAATTTACACATTTGTCTTTGGTTCTTAGGCTGTCTTTGTGGAATTCACTATGGAATTATTTTGAATGAGAACATCTGGAGCCTCTCATATCGTTCTGGTCCCTCTCTTCCATGACCTCATTATGAATTTTATTAAAATGCTTTTATCTCTTCCAGAATGATATTCTCTATTTCAAGGATTGAGGAGAGGGAGGATCCATGCTCATAAAATTAATGTACACCCAAACAGTGGTTTTTATTGAGAGATATTAGTCTGACCCTCTTGGGAGTCAGTACCATCAGTCTTTATTTGGCAATGCAATTTTACATTTAATCAATGTTTCCATCAGAGAACAATGTTGTGCTATGGTCTTTGGTCTATATTTTAATTAAAAAAAGGTTTTTCAATTACTTGTATTTACTGTATCGCTACTAAAAATTGTATTAGAAAAGTAGACTTGCATTACAGTATAAGATTAGCTTACCTTTCAATTATCATTATTCAGATATAGCTTCCATGAGAATTGGAATACGCACAAGAACCATGGGAGTTGTAGTTTATAAATGTGTGCTTCTATGAAACTGGGTTGATTTTGGTTTGGTTTTTCCAGCATTTAGACCCAATAATAAAAGAGAAACTTAAAAATATTTTCTGACAGGATGTACCTATTGATGACCTCAGATAAATAAAAACAAAACAAAACACTCTTGCTCTGAGCCATCCCAAAATTTATTTTAATCAAATATCAGGGCCAAAAATAGGACCAAAATTGAGATGTGGAAAAACTACCTCGGTGT
>JAPTYR010000018.1:48808240-48820224 GCA_029814505.1 Siphamia roseigaster | reverse complement strand
ACCCCCAGGCTCTCTTCTGCATGTGCTCTGTTTTGTCCCGGTCAAAACTGGATTTTTCAGCATAAAAACAACCAGAACATAACATGGGGAAACTGTCAATAATTTTGTTTTTTTTTTCTTATAAACAATAAACAAAAACAAAATCATTTGCATCTGTTTGTCTGATGAACCCACATCTTTTGAAACACACAAGATATTTTTCTGCAAATAATTCATGATAATATTTGGAACTGTGTACACTTTTCAGGATGTGCAGTAAACATTTTCCCACTACTGTAAAGGTCTGAACAAGATAAAAATATATTCTGTTGCCTATTGAGTAGCTTCTCATTTCCACTGAGATGTACAGTGTCTTCCTTTCCAAAGCCAAGTTCCAGGGAACAGAAGCAGATGTGAGGTATTCTTGCTTTCACAGAATTTGCCAAGGATCCTTGTGATCCATGACACTGTGCAATTTTTAGCCGTTGTAACATCACGTAATGCCATTCAGCGTTTCTTGCCACTCTAAATATGGTCCTGTGGTGGAATGTACTTTCCTGACATGGCAGGAGGTGCAAACCTGCGATGCCTGTGATGTCCTGATGTCCTCCAACAGGCAAAGCCGATTTATTTAACTCGTATTTCAAAAGTATCTGCAAGCTATAAATAGTGCAGTGCAAATTCATTTGGTTTGTTATTGTATGAGTTTCATGTTCTCCTCAGTAAAAAGTCACACAGAGGACACTTCTTCTGGGAAATGTTGAATACAGCTCAGTGAACTGTGCTGCATGGTTTAATGCCTCGAAGAGTGATACTATTGGGAACAAATCTTAAAATTAGAATATTTTTTTCATGCACCCTTTGCAGTGAATAAAGCTTTTTAGGAATTAAAAGCAAGTCAAAGGAATAGAGCAATATCTAGTTTTCTGACGGTATTCTGAAGTCGCCAACACCAAATCCAAACGGAATATGCAATATGAGTGAAGCCTCTATAAGCAACTGCCCTGTTGAGTAGCAGCTCTGAAGAATCATCTCTGCCACTTTCATTGAGAGTAAACAAGAGCATCATCTGATTACCTAGATGAGTCTTTCCCTATCTCTGTTATGACCTGCACTCATACTGCAAAAAGCTAGTCCATCATGTCATAAATCTGTTCCATCATCCTTTGGGGATAGTTAGCTAATGCCCATAAACAGGTCTGCCCTCTACATGGTGTCAGTATTTCATCAGTAAAATAACCAAGTGGTCTGTGAGGCATAAAGGACCCTCAGACTCAGATCATTTAGTTGTGTATTTTAACCCATAAAGACCTAAACAGCAACTGGCGACCAAAACCATCTACTGATCTGAAATATTAAATAACATCTGAAATATCAATACGTGTTAATTGGTGTCAAATACAGTTTGTCATCTTTTCAAACTCTGTAGTTACCGTGGAAACACAGTTATTTTCTACAACATTGTACAATATTTTGGCTGCTTTGAGTACTTTTGATTTTGCCTTTATATACTATATAAAGAAGTGTATACTATACCAATTTTTGGTATCTTTCTTTTCAGCACAACTTCATCTATGTCTATGTCTATTATTTTTCTCACTTTCACCTTCTACATCAACATAAAAGGCCCCAAAACAGAAAAAATCTTAAATCAAATTTGCATAAATAACACAGACTTTTTTTTTTCCAGACTTTTTGAAAGACTTTAAAACTGAATATTGGTTCCAAATATTTGGCATCTAAAATTAAAAATTATAATAATTTCAAACTATATTCAAATATTTGACATAAAAGCACATCTGTACAAAGGCATTTTCTCCAGTTTTCTCACTCCTCCACCAAACACTCTGCCACAGGTCTTCCCGGTTTGCACATTCGGTTCAGGTGGAGGTCATTCTCGCCATCTCACCATTGCAATGCTAAAGCAGTCTATGGATTGCAATTCACAGACTCAACCTGTTTTTGTTTTTTTTGTTTTTTTTGTTTTTTTCAGTTAAAAAAGGACAAAAAATGACAAAGATATGGTTAGAAATATAACACCTGCACCTCCTCATTTTCATACTTCTATTCATGTTTGTTTGCTCCAGTTTCAAACCGTCATATCTCCGCTTGTATTTGTGCTATCAACATCAAATAAAAAGTGGGAGAGTGTTTCAAGTCTGCAGTTTCAAATGCAATTATCCCCAGTGTTCTATGTGACTTATGACGCTATGATGTGTTGACAGTGTCATGTGATTCAGTCATGGGGCCATGACCTTGGACCCCTAAGGATTAAGAAAGGTGAAATCTAGGGGAAAGATTAATTTGGGAACTGCTACAAAAGTAACCCTGGGTCTTTATGGGTTAATGAAAGAACATGTTCACAAAACACTTGACTATTTCAGTACTTTCACAAATCAAACATATATTATACAGAAGTCCCTTTACGTATCAAGTTTGTTTGTTTTGTTCTACAGTAGTTGTTTTGGTCTATAACCACAAAAGAATAATTTATGGTCCAGAAACTGTTGAAGTGTCCTTGAGCATTGTGTTTGACCTCTCCTAACCTGCCTTAGTGAGGCTTCCCAGAAGACAGCAGAGAGGTTTCTGGGTCAGCTCTGAGCTACATTATTTTTTCAGTAAATTGTCATTACACATACTACAGCTAAATGAAGTGGACGCCTGGTACTGAATACTAATGTCAGTTTAGCAGGTAATAAATACCCATGTGTTGAATCTGAAACTACAATGTGTCATAGTGTAGGAGTAGCTTTTCCAGTTTTTCAGATTCATTATTTCTAAAAAAAAATCAGTACGGAAATATTAACATGATTTAAACCTAATGAGATTCATTCAGGTGTATTGCGATCTGTGTCAGACAGCGCAGTAACAGCAGCAGGCAGTCTCACAGCCTGTCACCCTTAAGGCTACAGGATAAGTATACGTCCTCAACACCGACGCTACAGGGAACTGACAAGTGTACGTCTGCTTAAACACATATATTAGAGTGTATGATATATTTCCCAAGTGCAATATCTTCAGGATATTATGGTTAACATTGAGAAAGAATGCAATACTCTGCATCTACAGCACAAACTGAATTCAGGGAAAATAATGTTGTGAATTGTGATGCCATAAACACACCTATATAGTTGGTTTGGGCTTCGTTTGAATATCTAGTATTTTGCACCACAGTCTATTGAAATATCCATAAAAACTTAACTTTTTCCCCCAGCTGTTAATGAAATTTAGGCAGGTTTTAATGCAGGGGTGTCAAATTTTAGTTGAGGGGCCACATATCCTAATATAAAGTGGGCCAGACCAGTAAAATAATATCAATAATAGGATTAGAAGTTTATGGTGAATAAGTGAAATTCCATAATAAAAATGTTTACATCTCTGAATTGTTCTTGAATATAACATGAACAACCTGTAATTATGAAGAAAAATAGGTGCAATGTTAACAATATTACACTTTAGTCTCTGTATACATATGAAATCACAACTTACTGATCACAGTGGATCTGCAAATACACAAAACATCTATCTAATAATTCAAGGAACGTTTGTCTGTGTGTCAGTCTGTTTGTTTGTTGGTTTGTCTTTTCCACACATAACTCTCGAACCACTTACTCTATCGACCTCAAATTTGGTATTTATCTTCCCAATGGTTCGCGGGAGTGCAGTGTAAAGTTTCGTGGTTTTTGGACCTCAAACACTTAAGATATCATTAAAACAAGCATATAAATACGGGCTCTGCACTAGTTAAATAAAAAGGAGAATAGTATTAAAATTCAAACTTCTTTTAAGACATCCCAGGATATTCACATTTTTTTGTAAAAGGCTACTCTGTAAATATAAACATTTCTGTGTAATTTTTCCTTTTTTTTCACTAAAACAAAGTGGAAAAACTTGCAGTTTTCATTATTTATAGGTTATTATGATAGTATTTTACTGGTTTGATCGACTTTAAATTGAATTGACCTTAAAGGATTTTAACTTCTTTTAGCTTCAGTGTAATTTTTCTATTTCACATCTCAGGTTCTGAAATGAACCCTTTGGTAATCTGGATTTGGCCACCGGGCCACATGTTTTACACCTGTGTTCTAAAACATGCTCGTTATGCTTCATTGGAAGTATCTAGTATGTCACAGAAATACAGGTTTATTTAAAAAGAATGAATCGATTTCATTGTTCAATACTTACATTTTAAAAAAGCAATATAAAACTCCAGCCATGTCACAAGTTTTCTACTGATAATTCTGTCTTACAAATATTCAGTGTGGCCGCCACCTGCAGCACAGTCAACATGCGATAAGAGCTTCCAGGTGCATATCAAAATATCACAATCCACTGAGTTGATCGCTGTTATTTGATGTTTACGGTCATCAAGATTAGCCATTAAAAACTTAGACAACTCCTTTTTCAAATGGTCACTGACCGCTTCATGAAATTGGCTAATTCTTTGATAAAAAGTCTGTTTTAGTAAATTTATTTTTGGTACAGCTGGATGCATGAAACAACATCTGAACTGACCTTTAAAAGAGACTATATACATATATGCACAGGACACAGTAACAGAATTAGATTTTTTATTTTAGTGATTTATTCCAAACATGCCATGTAATTCAACATACATGTGAACAAGTAAAATATAAATAATTCAAAAATCATAAATCAAGACAATCTTAGAAGACCAGCACAATAGTTTGATTTACATGCCCAAAAAGTGTCGGCATCTGACAGTAATTAATGTTGTGGACTGTGCAAGAATTTATTTCTCTAATATATGACTGAAAAGATTAAATATGAAATGCATATCATTTAAACTTCAGAAACTGAAAGATTCTGGGAAAGATATGGCGAATTAAGTACATTTGAGTAAAATTAACATTAGCTTTCATCAGGCAGGTTTTGCATTACATGACCTTTATGGGACAATTCACATTGGTCTATTGTGAATTTGATTTGACTTGTTTATAAATTGAGGATTGCCCCTTTTTTTTTTTTTTTTTTGCAAATTTGCAAAGACAGGTTGAGTTTCCATGAATGTACGAACATTCCCACATTTATATTCCTGCAAATGACATAGGCACAGCATTGACACACACTGTTTATCAGTAGTTTGCAGTGAATTTCACCTTTTGCAGGTGTTTTGTGAGTTACACCTTCTAAATATACTGCGCCTCATTTGTATCACAGTTGTGTCTGCAAAAGCAGCACTGTCCTTTTGTAGATGTGGCTGAATGACTGTGTAATAAAGTCATTCAGCCAGATCCATTTGGCCAGAAAAATATACAAAGCACTCATGATGGCAAACACTATCTCCAAGACCTTAATTCTAACACCACTTCCATCACGAGTGTCCTTTTGCATAATCAAAGCGATGTCCCGATCCCCCACCAGCACACAAATCCTCACTTCATATGTCCTTTTTTCCCCCCACAGCTGTCATAAATTAGCTATGATTGCTTCCTTTTCTTCATAAAACTCTTCAGATTTGAGGGTGTTATTCACACTGCCATGTTGATCAAATGTTGTTTACAAACAGGGAGGTTTTGGCATTGGTGGCTATATGCCAGTGATAACACTGCCATGCGTAATGACATTCAACATGGTGTGCAGATATCCATCACACACCCACAGAGCAGACTGCTGTTATGGCACCTCCCCTGTCTCCCTCTTGTCAGCTTCCTCTTGTCACTTTTCATCGGGATAAAAATAAGACTGTGACCGGATATTCTCCTCATTGGAGTTGTCTCCTGTTGACGAACCAGTGACTTGGATGAGATTAGTCATCCTGTTAAATCAGATTCAAGGCAGTGCACTAATGACTAAGCTCTGAGGGCTTCCTCCCTTCTTGTCTGATGCCTACAACATAACCGTCTCAACTGGCCGACCCCATAGCATGAAAGAGATGCTTTTGTTCGACAAAGACTGAGGATTTAATTGAGGCCGGCAAAGAGTTTAAAAGACACAATAAGATTTTTTGTTTTTTTCTGGTGAGGTGAGATTGACTTCAGGTGTAAAGAGCTAACTGTGTTTATTTATCGCAAGGTGGCAGAACGTCTGTCTCTATTAGGTTTGGCATCTTTGATTGTTAAGATTTATGACTCTGCGTACCCAACTGTCTGTGTGCTGCACTTAGGGAGAAAAAAAAAGGATTCAGCAGTACAATGCTCATCTCCTTTGATAGAAGTCAGCCATGTGGTTGCCCCATGGGTCCAAAAAACGTAAGAGAGGATGCCTTTTATTTCCACCCAGTAAATCTATACAAAATATTTAAATAAGCTAAAGCACCTAATCAGTGCTCCACTCACTGACCCAATACCTTGGCCAAGGATGGTCTTTCAGAGATAAGAAAAGCAGGAATAATAGATTTAATAGCCTATTATTGAGCGCACAATGAGGCTTGCCAGCAACAGTGACAGGTCCTCAAAAACTCTGAATAAGCCTTGTGTGATATGAATACCCATAATGGATTTGCTTAAATACTATTACACTTAAATGTGTAATCCTGCACAAACCCAATGCTGCATCTTGGTAGGAAGGAGAGTGCGTGTTTTTTGTGATTCAAGCCCTCCAGGCCTGTTTAGACAGATGATGGAAAGGTGTTCCCTGTGGTCCACTCCCAGTCCTACTTCTCATTCTCCACATGTGCTTTGTCCACCATGACAGCATGCATGAGCATGACATTTCTGTGCAGGCATTTATAGTGGGAAATCTAACCCCCGCCTACTGTCTGCTCCCAGAATATCCCATCATGTGTGATGATTAACAACACAATGAGATGCATGGACTGATTTGGATAATAAACCACATTATTAGTATGATAATGTTCTGCTCTGTCACAGGGAAGATGAGGTAATGGAAATCGCCACAATGCTTTACAGCATAAAACACGTAAAGTATGCAATCTGTATTGTCCAAGGAAATTACTCATCAATCATAGATTAATACATGAAAAAATAAACATGCATTTATTCATAGAGATTTTGATGTTAGATTTTAAAATACGTCTTATACTCTTATATATAGTTTTCTATTGGTCAAAAAAAAATTCTATTAATTAATTTTATGTCAGTTCATAATGCACTCCCTCTCATTAACTAACCTGCTAATTGCTCAATTTATCAGTTTACTATTTTATATAAACTCTTCTTATTTTGTCTCTGTCCCTCTTCTTTTGTTTGTGGTACAGACAAAAAATTATTGATTGTACTTACAGAATACAATTCATTGGTCAGTGAAACACTTAAGTGCTTGTCTTTGTACACTGATCAGTCAAGCAAAGGTTCAAATAAATAAAGAACATCACAGGGTGTATTCCGTATTAGAAAATGTCCCAACTTTTCTAAAAACAGGGTGTTCTGAAACTTTCAAATCAAACTGACAAACTGATCAAATAAAATCTCTACTTTGTAGCATAATTCCACAACAAATGAATTTAATTGCAGATTAGTTTTATATGAAATAAAATCATATAAAACAAATGTCATTTGAAGTAAAAGGAGGTTTGAATTGAGAATTGTGTGTTATAATGGCACAATAAGAGCGAAGACTTTTGTTTTGTCTTATTTGTTGTGACACCATGATGCCAAACATTCATCATCATGAGCAGTGTGAGCTGTGAACAGCAGATGCCTGGGTGTAGTGCTACATTGGCTGTGCCTGGGCAGCTACATCAGCACCGTGGGACATGTGTCTATTCTCTCACCTGGATTGCGCTCTTCTCACTCCATCTGTTGGAGATGACTCAGCAGCTGCCTCCATCCACTCGCTGCCTGTCTGGGCCTGATCGATAGCTAATGAGGATACAGATTCATTTATGACTTGAGCGTATAACCCCCATTTAATCCACTGTCATCTTTATTGATTTGTATTTACCTATTTGTCTTTTAATTGTTAACTTGTTTGGGTTGTTATCTCTTCTACTGCTCTTTTAACAGAAGTTTCAAAGGTATTCACATTCATTACTCAGGTGGAAGTATACAGTTGTGGAAAAAATTATTAGACCTCCCCTGTTTTCTTCCATTTCTGTTCATTTTAATGCCTGGTGCAAATTTGTTTGGCCAAATATAATCACAACAAAAATAGTTCATAGTAGTTTAATTTCAGAACTGATATTAATCCATTTTCCATGTTTTCTTGAAAACCAAATCACTTCAGTTCTTACATCAATATCTATGTCATTGTACTGACAAAACAGTGCCGTTAGGCATTCTATGTTTTTTCTGTCTATTTTAGTCACATGGTACACACAGGAGTTAGCACTTGATTACAAAACCATTGTTTTTGATGACTTTTGATTGTCTAATATTTTTTTTCCATGACTAGATCCTAGGGTTTAAAAAGACTTCTGTTGAAGTTCAAGTATCACCTCAAGCTTTTTTGTAAGTCAAAATACTGGTTTCAAAACTGTTTCAAGTAAAAAAGCAAATGTAAGGGGAACATGCTATCTGGACAAAAGCTTAGCTGGCACCACAGGGGCGGGGCCTATAGTGCACAACTAGGCCTCCCCAAAAATAAATGTTTCTAACGGCCATAATGACTGTAATGTGGTGGGATTCCTCTCAGACTGCAAGGGAAGCTCAGCTTCCACTAAAATGTCAAAAATGAAATGGTCAGATATGCACGGTTGTGTTAATATTTCACTGACTCCATATGTGTTAGAACACATTCATCTCTTAGATGAGTTCATTCAGAATCAGCCACTTATCAATTTGTTCACCTCTCATACATTCCCAATGGAGCCCTATCGCACAGTTGTTTTCTTTGCCTTGAAACCCGACGGTTATTGGATAAATGCCACAAGTTTTTCCTGCCCCCAGATGCTAAGCATCTCTGGGGTAGAATGATGCTGTGGGTGGGGCCTTGGCTGGCCTGGACGATAAGCTTCTGCATGATGATTGGTTCCTGTTTTGATTGGCAGGTATTTTAAGATATGGCACCATAAAACCAATAGCATGTTGAAATGGTATATGTTTTATACTTCTCATCCAACCACAAACAAATTCACTCTATCCAAGAGGTGCAGTTTATCTGGATATTTATTTATTTATTCATTTATTAATTTTTGAATGGTGACAAGTCAGAATGAAAACAAACCAAAATGAAAAAGGAGTAATGAGGCTATTTCTAAAATGTAAGGAATAGAAAGCGACTGTGTGAAAATGTAAGGTATATTAGTACAATGTTGGCTAAAAAATAATTACTCCAGTAAATTATACATTGAAAAAAATGAACACAGAATTAACACCAAAAAGTTATAAAAAATGTAAATGGTTCCAGCATTCATTTTGGCCACAGTGGAATCCAGGAAACTTTCATCCTCAAAGATTAAATAACCATTTGGAATCAACAAAAAAATGTTTATTTGAAAAGATGTTTTTAATGATTAAATCAAATATAGCGGTAGTTTTTACTGGAAGAGTATGTAACAAAACCAGATTTATATGTAGAAATTATGTATTTATATTTTTTGGAGAATAAAACTGGAAATTGAATAATAATGTGGTGCCATTTTAATTGCAAGACTATAATGTTAAAATGACAGCCTAATTGCTTTTTTTTTTAAATGTTAAAAAGTAATTTTAAAAAAGCAAAGTTACCAGTTTAACATTTTAAACATGTGTAACAGGCATATGTGGCTCATGTGGTGAAGGGTTGGTAGTTCAAATTCTGGCTCAGACTGTCTACATGTCAACACAGAACCCTAAATTTCTCCCAGTAGACCCCTGGTGGCATTGGACACCATGGAGATGTATAAACTGTACTGTATGAGTGCAGTCCATTTACCATTTAAATCCAGTGTATACATGTTAAAAAAAGTTAAATCAACATGTTACTGTTGTAAATATGTTTACTGTTTTATTGTGGTTTTTTACAGTATTGTAACCACAGCTGCCATTTTTTCCCATAAAAACAACTTTTTTTTACTGTGTAGATAAGAAACATTTGTACTTCAGTAAGGTAACAAAGAATTTGTACTAAGTTACTTGACAGGTCTGTCCTTTACGAATGTAAATATGAGTTTTCTGACATTGTTTAGCTGGATGAGGTGTAACTGTAGTCATTCAAGCAGCAGTTTAGTAGCACAAGTGTTATTAAAAGTGGTTTACTTTGGTCTTTATTTATTGCCCTGGTAAGATTGAATGTCATGTGAATGCTTTTCAACTCAATTATTGTTTAATACAGGAAAGTGCTTGCAACCATGTAATTGCCATTTCATTATTTGCAGTCATGAAACCACTAAATTGAGTTGACTTACTATAGGTGACATGAACCGACCCATGTTTTTGATGGGAAAAAAAAAAGAAGTGGATATCAACACAGTCCCTACCCCTATGTAGTGTCCTAATGAGCGTAGTGTGAGTAACAACAAGTCTTGGAAGAAACTGTTGTCCTGTGTCTCCCTGCCCTCATCAATCAAAGCTCTCTTGTTTATGCTGATACTAATACTGCAAGGCTCACACTGTGTCCCCATCAATTAAGAGAAAGTGGTCAGCAATCCATCATTCGCCATGTAATGTGCCATGTGTGTACTGCTTTGTTTGCAAACACTGTATGTGCACTAAATACATATGTGTTAATGTGTGTTAATGTTTCTATGTGACAAATCTTCAAATGAAAGGAGAGCGAGGGATGCAGGGAGACAAAGACTACATCATTTTGCTTTACAATAATGATCCTTCAGCCGCTTTCTAATGCAACCAATCTTGTGAACAGGTTTTCGTTACTATAAATTCTATCCTTGCTTGCCATGAAGTGTTTTGGAATTGATTCTAGCTGTGAAGGGAGATAGAAGAATCACCTTTCTCCAGTGACAGTACAGTTTTGGTTACAAACTGGAGATTTGCATGGCATTACCTGTGTCAGTTCTCAAAGGCTTTATTCTCATGCATGCACTCAGGTTAAGTGCCAGAGGTCTTTTCAGGGCATACCTATATAAGAAATGTGGCAGGAGTTATTGTTAAACAGTAATGAGTCATTCAGTTTATGTCAAAGAATACTGAAAAGAATTTAGTCTGCTGCAGAAATACACTGTCACTGCTCAGGGTTTCTTGGTGTTTCATAAATTGAGGCATTCAAGGACAACCTACATAATGCACAGATCATTTCACTTGTCATGAAGGGAATTATATTCTGAAATGAGCCATTGTGGGGGACAGAGATAACACTTGTTTATTGTTTAAGGTCAAAGCTGAAGTACTTTTATATACTGCATAGTTTTTTGGGTTTTTTTTGTTTTTTTTTTTACAGAGAAACCTCATTACAAAACAGATAAAGTTATAGCATCTATCCCTTTAAAAACACTCAACATATCATAGTTTTATGCAAGAGAGGTACCGATGGTCCGAGGAAGATAATTTCGATACAAATAATACAGTGTGCAGATGTACTCTTGATGGTCCTTTATGGGTCGGAAATTGCTGAACTGAGCTCACACATTACTCAGAACGTTTTTTTAGATAAAAATGTAGACGCTTCCTGTGGAAAAATTCAATTTCACAAATGAAAAATATATCAGGCTCAATATAGGAGATGGAAAGACGTAGCTCATTATTTATTAATTTCACACAGAAGGAATTTAACACTTTAATGTTATGGAATGCCATTTTGGCCTGTGAAGAAAATGTGTCATTATACATGTCGTGTAGAGATTACATTACTTATGTATCTCATAGTGATATGGTTCCTAAAACAAACAGTTCCTCGCGTTTAATGTGCAGGAGTGCAGAAAACGAGGTGATTTGGATGGTGAAGCGAGAAAGGTGCAGCTGGAGGAATGATTCAGTGTAGGTGATGTAAAAGTGCCCAAGGCTAAATGTTTTGAACCAAAGGAAGGGACGCAGTGAGAGAGACACATCAATTTTCAGTTTTGTTATGCATGTGGACGCACACAGAGTGAGTGAGTGAGGCTGTCTCATCCACTAAGAGAAAACCTGGCCTTGTTCTCCACCCTGGTACACGTTCCTGGATGAACCTTGCTTCACGCTAGTCTGATGACAGAGCTAAAATGATGT
>JAPTYR010000018.1:48764533-48775122 GCA_029814505.1 Siphamia roseigaster | reverse complement strand
GGATTCTGGATCACTTTTAATTTTTGTTAACATTGCGGTCAATGGGGAATAGCAATGCTTGGCGGAGGTCTGCGCTCCCCGAGTGCTTTTCTAGTTATTCTTTAATGTGGCATCAGGTTGTAATTGTTCCTCATATTCAAGCCAGTGTTGAGCTTCAGGACAGTCGCCTGCCCTTCGACACTCAGAGTCCTCTATTCTCTTATTGTTTAGCTCTGGGCAAGTTGCACCAGATTCTCTCTCTGTTATAGATTTTTTTCCACACTTGTAGTTCAGATGGCACTGGTAAATATCTGGGCTTCACTTGCCTTCTGCAAAGACAGTTAGCTGAGGCCAGAGGGCTCATTGCAGCTCACCGCCTCATCTTGGCAGTGTTGGCTTCATCCAGAAAGCCACGGGACAAGAGGATTTAATACAGAGCTGCAATGCTCCTCTCCAGAGGGGATTACTGGAGCTGTGCAGCGGGAAATGGACCCCCAGCACTGCTACAGCCAGGGCTGCTCTGAGAGCACACACTTACTGTATACACACACAGCCACATGTGCAAACAAGCAGTGTGTACGCACAAACACAAAATGGTGTCTTTACTCTTTCAGGTTCACGCAGCTTTTTTGCTCACGTGGCTACTGTCCAATCATTAATGCTGTGTCACATTAAAACACACACAGACAGTAAGACTTCACTCATCGTGTACATCATGCTTCGTATAGAATGCAGATTTATCACTTCCTGTTCTGTCAAATTGGGCATTTATCTATTCTCCTATATCATTTTTCAAACCATCACACATCCTCTTCCACTCAGTGACCAGAAAAAAACACTTTCCTTTGCCATCTAATGTAGTTCCATATATT
Source organism: Siphamia roseigaster (assembly GCA_029814505.1). Lineage (NCBI taxonomy): Eukaryota > Metazoa > Chordata > Actinopteri > Kurtiformes > Apogonidae > Siphamia > Siphamia roseigaster. The sequence continues at coordinate 48,774,271 of JAPTYR010000018.1, read as the reverse complement.
CATCCTACTCTGAATCCTGCATTTTGCAAAATGTTTAATCTTTTGTAGATGGGTGCACTTGGCTGAATGATTTTTTTTTTTTTAAATCCACTTTTAGCTGTGGCTGGGCTACTGTTAGATAACTATTTTTATATTATTATAGAGGTTAAATACATCACAATAGCAACATCTATAATATTTTCTACAGTAAATCACCTCTGCATTTGGCTAAAGACCTTTTAAAAAGCACATGTAGCTTATTTGTTCTCACTTTCACACAATGAATTGTACAGTACATGCATTAGTGACACTAGGGTGACAGAGAGAAGATTAACTATTAGTACTTCGAAGCATCTGTTACAGGCAAAAACAGAGATGGTGTATGGAGCTTTCCCTCTCAGTTGATTAACTCCCAACACTATACAGGAAGCTCTCCATCTGTATTATTAAATTTCATTTAGACGTACCAGATCCAATGTGGCTACTTTGATTCAGTCTGTCATTAACAGCGTCCGACTGTGTTGATGTTCTTCACAACTTCAGTTTTTTCATCATACATCACACTGTCACATTCATAAACACATCATCAAAGTTTTCAGTATCTATACAGTGCAAAAGGGTTGTTGCTGTAGGGCTAGTTAAAGTCAATAAATTGTAGCATTTAATCTGGTATATGGATGTGGAGAAAATGATAGAAAGACATTTACAGGGAATAGTAAAATTATGTACAAGATCATGGATACTGTTTAAGGAGCAGAGGACATTTTGCAGGAGATTTGAGAGTATCTTGAGAGGATGAAGTGGAAATGGTAGTAAGACTAGATGTTAGGAAACATGTTGAAAAACAAGGGCTCTTTAAAAAATACATATATCATTTAACCCAGGTCCGTACAATTTCCATTTTCTTGAAGCATATTAATGTATACAAACATATAGAATTTAAAAAAATATAATGCCAGTATTTCAGCATACTGCCTCGCTGTCATAAATAAAACACATATGCATATATATATATAGTGCATTCACACACAAATGCAGATGCAATTTTCTGCAGACACTACCTCTCATATGAAAACATTTGACTTGGATAGCATGTGCATGACATGCAACATCTATGTGCAGTGCAGACACATTTGCGCCCACACACAGTCTCTGTGTTTGAGCTCAACAGCAGTGTGACTTGCTAAATGGAGCATTATTTTTCCTGAGCTGGGATGGCAGATGAGGGCTGGCAGACCTCTAAGCTTAAAAAAGGGCATTAAGAGCTGTACTGATGGATTATAGGAAAGTTGTAGTTTTTAATGCCAAGAAGTAAAAACAGAATATGTTCAGATTGCACATTTTGCTTAGAATGTTTAACATTTTATGTGTCTGTCTCTTGTGATATCTTCCCAAGAAAATACCTCATGGTTCTTTGCTTTTGATATTTTGGTGTATATGCGTGTCTTTATACCTTACATCATCACCCAAAGTACAAGGAGAAACGTTTTTTTGTCTACTAGCAAAAATGTGGCAGGGTAAATCCCCAGAAACACAATTTGGTTACTATTAATACAACTCTTTTTTTCAATGAGGTGAAATCCTTGTTGAGATTGAAAGTATCTTTTCTAACAATGACACAGCAAAGGCAGCAGCACAGGCATTATTATAACGATAAAGACAGAACAAGCAAACGTCTTTCATACAAATAAATGAATACAATTAAAGAAGGTGATGCTTAATAAAGGATGAGTTCAAACAAGCAGTATGTGCTCTCAGTAAAGCATGTATTGTTATTTATAAATGTGCATTCAAAATATTATTTTAATATAAAAGGAGTGAAAAACTGATTTTACTTCCATTGCTGGTAAGTATTTTATTGTAGAGAAATGGAAGTTATTAGTTATTATGGAAGATAACATTAGAGATGTTAAAACACAGACACATTTGCATAATTTACAGGTTTGTAGTGTTTTATCATGCTGCATCTGAACATAGCACCAGCTAAACAACCATTAGAAATGTAGTGTTTATGAATGTGATAATTTTATTTATTCAGTTATTTATTTTACAGTATTGGAACTGTCTGACAATGAAGAGACCAATAATATTGACAGGGATATTAAGAATCTGTTGTGTATTCTTGTCACAAACAAGCTTCTTTTTTCAACTCACTACTGTCTTTTTTTTCCCAGAGATTTGTTTGCTGACACGAGGCAGAAGGACGGCCAGTGTGCGAGCGGATACATACTGTCGCCTGTATTCCCTGTCTGTAGACAACTTTAATGAGGTACTGGAGGAATACCCGATGATGAGAAGAGCTTTTGAAACTGTTGCCCTGGACAGACTGGACCGTATTGGTAAGAAAATAATGATTCGAAGACCATTTCACACTCAAATTTGCAGGCTTTTTTTTAATCATTTAACACCGGATACCATCAGTCATTGGACTATTTAAAGCTTGGTCTCTTCAGTTTGACAACTATGCTCCTTATTAAAATAAATGACTTGACTATATCTTCAAAGTATAGCTTACTGTCGATATTATTGCCTCCTATTGCTTATTTTATAGTTATATTAAGTGGAAGAGTTAGTAATATTTCTTCTTGCTTGGGGACAATTTTGGAAATCAGTTGGTCTGTTTAAGTTCTACACTGGAAATTTCCAGTATTTGCATATAGAGAATCAGATTTGAATGTGTTTCCATAAATTAAAACCATTATATAAAATGTATAGTTTTCAGACATCAAATAAAACAAACAAATCACATCCATATTCATGTAAACATGGACAAACAGTCCAGAAATGGGATGAAGTCACAGCTTTCATGCATCATGTTCCTCTGGGACAGTTTTGCATGATGCTATCGGATGCTTTATGTCACTTCTTGCACAAAATGCAAGTAACTGTGGCTTATTTGATGGTTTATCATCATTTATCGTCTGAATGATTTTCTAGCTCAGATTTTCAATAGAATTTAGGTCTGGAAATGGTCCACATTTCTTCCAGAGCTGTACTGTATATATTATGATATGAAGTATAATATCTGTGAAATATGATCTTTTGTAGGCACTGCTTCCAGATAAAACTTTGTGGATGTGAGAATGTTCACAGTAACATTGTTCACACTAACTGAAATTACTTTCAAAGTCATCTGCATATAAACATGCTGATGGAGCTCTTGGTTTTGAAATCCCTTCGTGACATCTCTTAAGCATACAATTGATATTCTCTGCATATCCATCACTTCCCAGGCTCAGCCTGGGCAGATGAAAAATTCACAATGAAAGGCACGCTTGTATCATCACTCAGCCATTGCTGCATGCTCTGTTTTATTCTCAGCTATGTTTAGAATGGAAGCTAGAGAAATTGCTTCAGGGAATTTCTTTGTAGAAAATGGCTGCTTTGAAAAGATATGGTGGGCTGATAGTCATATTTCTCTGCGATGGTCTCCTGCATATGTCCTCTTTCCTGAGCTTGATGATCATGAACAACCCTCTTTGCTAATAAAGTCACTCACACGGCACTGATTCACAAAATAATTACTGTCTTGATGGAACTTATGCAATCTGATTGGAAGTGTGTGGATGATAAAGGGTCACATGGTACTGGGGTCAAGCTAGATGTAGATACAATACTGCTGCTAATCTGCTCCCAGTCATAACACAGAATAGAAAGATTGATCCAGACTTAATTGCATTTACAATATCTTAAGATTTCACAGCTTTTGTTAGTGACAAATTGGAAATGACAGACGTGTGAATTAACCTTTTCACTGCTAGTTGACTATTCAGCAATGACTAATATGGTATGAGGTCAGATTTTCAGTCTTTCATCTTTGAGATTATCTCAGCAATTAGTATGTGACACCCCACCTTACCTCGTTAACTTTTGGCACAGCTTGTGATCACTATATTTATTTGGAAATAATATTCATCCTTGCATTTTTGTATTGCATCTCAAATATTTGTCCAAAATTAGTGCTAAGCAATTGCTTACATGTATACATAACTACCTACAATAATGTGGTGTTTGAAGTACCTTTTCATGTATGGGCCATTCTACCAAATTGGTTCAAATCCATGGTTGGAAAGTGTGTGATATTCTTATGCTATTTTGGAAAAACTTTGACCACATTCATGTTGCACCGCATCTAAAGGACACATATTTAGTAAAAGTCCAGTCAGTTTTCATTTTTTTATTTGTATACGGTACTGAAATACATTTCCTGTCCCAAAATGTGTCACATTCCCTTTAGAAGTAAGAAAATTAGATAAAACTATAATGTTTTCCCCATCCCCCTATGTACAAGCAATTTTATAAATTAATGTATGTGGTTTCCACAGTTGAACAAATTAAAATGAATATTTTGTCACATTGAATTTTTATGACGCCTCAAAATCAAACACTGTTTTCCCTGTTAAATGTATAAAGTTTATTATATTGATTTCACAATTAATGAGAGTTGAAATTACATACACCTAATCACCCGTATTATAAATTATAGATAGATACTTATAGATAGATAACTAATTGTCTTTTATTTTTTACAAAACAATTGGCGTTTTGGTAATGACAGCACTATTTCATTTGTGACCTTAGCAATAATACAGAAATTCTGAACTATTTTGGCTAAATATTAACTCATCATGCGTTATGTTATAAATATAATAAGCACAGGACTAATAAAATATGGTAATCCATTATAAAAGGCAACAACTCATCTCATTTTGTTTCCATTTATCTGGAATGACAAACAATAATTTGTATTTCGGTCAGAAACTGACAAATAAAATGAACCAATATAGAAAAAAAAAACACTCGGAGAGCACTGACCTCTGCCGAGCATTTGGTTCGTACAATTATTTTGTCTCCATCTTTAGATACCTCGACCATGAAAGTGTTCCTCTAGCAAATGGATTCATGTTGTTAAATTATTAGTTCAATAGTTATTCACTAAATTCTCTTTTTCGATAACGGCGGTTTTCGGCTCATCACCAAAATCTAATCATTTGTTCCTTTGACCATCCTTGAGTCCCATTCCCTGAAAATTTCAGCAAAATCCATTCATTACTTTTTGAGTTATCTTGTACACAAACAAAAAAACAAACAAACCATCACCGGCAAAAACATAACCTCCTTGGGTGAGGTCATTATTATTATTATTATTATTATTATTATTATTATTATAGTGCTGCCAAGTGATTGCAGTTTTTAAATTAGATTAATTAGATTGCTGTGAATTAATCTGGATTAATCAAAATTAAATATCATTAATTTTTTGATCTATATTAATTGCATTTTCATTTTATATGAGATAAGAGATTCAAAAAAGAAGGGAATATATCTGCACTTAATGTGTTTATTCAACACCTTCATCAGTTTCAACTAAAAACACCTTTAAATAACTGCTCTATCTTGGGGGGTTTTTTGTCCTCATATTTCCATCCAGACGACCAACATGTCATTTCGTATCATCCATCTTTATGGGTCCAACTGACCATTTGTTCATGCGTGACACTAACTCTACTAAACAAACTGACCCAAATGCGTTGGCAGAGATGGTCCGTTATTCTGCACTGCAGATGAGTTAATTGCGTTAAAATTTTTAATCAGATTAATAATGATGATGGATTAATCTAAGTTGATGCATTAATTTGGACAGCCCAAATGTATTTATTTAATTATTTATTTTAAAATAGCATTTCCAACCGATAGCAGGAGAGTAAATAACACACCAGACATCGTTAACTTCCCCAATTACCACAGTGCTGCTCAGTGTTCCACAGTGAATCTCCAGCTTGTAGTACAATGATTGCTTTATGTTTCTGTCTTAATACCTCAGAAATCATTTAATAAACTAGTCAACAATACACCACCTACACCTCAGGCTTTCATGCAACCTAATTGTTGCGTATGTTGCTAGTTTTCATCCACCTACTGGATTTGTATCTTTTATTGTCTTCCCTTTTTCTGATTCACCTGCTGTCTCTTTTTTTTTTCCCTCTCCTCTCCTACCTGTGATTTTGAGCTGTTGCTGTGCTAGTTTCAAATATTTAAATCTCGTTGGAAAATAGATTCATTACCTAACTTGGATCAAACACGTATTCTTTTACTAACCTGTCACTATGCATGTGTGTTTCAATGTATGTCTGTGCTTTTACAGGAAAGAAGAACTCCATCCTTCAGCACAAAGTACAGCATGACCTCAGCTCTGGTGTCCTCAACTACCAAGAGAATGAGATCATCCAGCAAATTGTTCAGCATGATAGGGATATGGCCCACTGTGCCCACCTAATGCAGAACGCCCCACCCCAGAGCCCTCCATCACCTACTCCTGTCATTTGGGCTCCTCTTATCCAAGCTCCTCTTCAAGCAGCGGCTGCCACCACTTCTGTAGCAATTGCCCTGACGCACCACCCCCACCTTCCACCAACGCTCTTCAGACCTCCAGTTTCTGTTCTGGGGTCCCTAAAAGACCCCCCCAGCAGGTTTAAGAAATTCCATACTTTTGTTCCTTCCTCCACAGCATCTGGATCTGCTGGAGAGTCTCCCTCTAGCACACCGTCTAAAGTGCGCACTGGGGTGGACATGCCGTTGTTGGCCACTTTTCGGGCTCAGCAAATGATGTCGGGTTTAGGGGCAACTAGCTCTAGTCAACAAGCCTCAGGTAGTGGAGGCCATCGTGGGCCAAGTGGAACTGGATCTGTGTCCAGTGCAGGAGGAGCATCTGCCTTCCCTTTTGGACCATATTCATCATCTGGTTCACCCTCATCTAGTACGGCACAGTTGCACCCTCAACCCCAGCACCAACAGCCCTTTCGCTCCAGTACCCCACCTCTCTCAAACCTCTTCCACCAAGGCTCCATAGGTGGGAGCACAGGGTCAGGAATAAGTGGAGGGGCAGGTGGTGCTTGTGGTGGGAACACAGGTTGGTCTTCAAGTGGAGCATGTGGAGGTTCTGTGGATGGCGCCACTGGAGGTGACACTGTTTGGGCTACGGAGGACTTAACAGTTACCACCACAGAAATCGCTCCAACAGGACACTTTGGGACTGGAAGAGCTTCTGGAGGATCAGTAGGAGGGACCTCAGGGGAATCAGTGGGTGCCATGTCTGAAGGATCAGTGGCATGTCCTGCCAGTAGATTAGTAGATGGGTCATCACTTGGTTCAGTGGGTGGAGTTATAGGAGATGTCGTCAGGAGATCTGTGGGAGGGACTTCTAAAGCCTCACTGGTGGTGACAACTACTGGAGGATCACTAGGAAGGGCCTCAATTGGATCAGTGGGAATATCTACTGGTGGATTTACAGGCGGAACCCCTGGGGGATCAGTTGGAGGGGCCTGTGGGGGACCATTAGGTGGGGTTTCTGGAGAATCAGTGTTAGGAAATTATGGAGGGTCATTAGGAAGGTCTTCTGGTGGATCAATAACTAGCCATATAGGGGGGAGTTCTATGGGTGGGGTCATTGGAGGACACTTTGCCAGACCAGCAGGAGGTGCAACAGGAAGTCATTTAAGTGGATTGACAGCTTGTCCTATAGGAGGGACTTCTGGTGGAATTACAACTGGACTTGTTGATTCCTCCCGTTGTCAGAGTCCTGTATCTACAGGCTCATCCAGTCCTATGGCTGGGCAGCTTCACCACAGCCAGCCACTTCCCAAACCTCCTCAGGTGGCCCCTCTGCAGCAGTTTGCAGGAGGAGGTAGAACTACCAGTGGCTTAAACCTCCTCCACTCCCCTCCACAAGGTTCCCCATCTTCTAGTAGAAGACAGCACAGTCAACCACCTTCTGATGGCTCCCCATCTTCCCTCAGCCACTTTAGCCTGACAGGACTCCAATCTGGCTTCCTGCCTCACCAGATGTCCCTGGAAAGATCTGCCTTGGCCTCCTTGGCCCAGTATGGTTCGGCAAATGCCTCTCCCTGCCTTACCCCAGTGGCGCCTAGCCCCACTATTCAAAGCCCAGTTGCAGGGAGGACTTTCCATTATAGTGATCCCTCCAGTGCCACAGGATCCCATAGTTCTTTGCTTATGCCTCAGTCTTCTCTCCCTTCACACCATCCCAACCAGCCTCATACAGTAGGGAGAGATTCTCCAGTGGGTCGCTTTTCTGAGGACCTAAAGCTTTTATCCAGCTCACACCCATCACTGCCCCAAGAGTTGGGCCAGTCCTTTGAACACCAAACTCCTCATTATTCTATGGAAACTGCTTATCACCCCTCTCCCTTTTCCTCACCCACGCTTATGCCCAAACCCTGTAGCTCAGTACCAGGGCGAATGACTCCTCCAGTCCAGATGTCTCCTGGGCATTCTCACCAGACTCAGTCCCCAGGGGACTCCCCTCTACAAAGGGGCACTGCTGCTCATGCATCAGATCTAGAACCTCAAACTGTGCGCTCAAAACTCCCTTCCAATTTGTGAGGATTGATCACACCCACCTGTGCTCCTTCAAACTGAAACACACGCTACTAGTGTGACTTTGCTGTTTTTCTGTCTTCAGACTTCACTGTGTTTCACCTCTCATTTTACCAAGATCTTAACTTTACTGTGATTTAAGACATTTTACTGGTTATCTCATATCTCTAGAAGACTCTATTTGTTTTATCATTTATCCCCTTTTCATACATACTGTATAGAGATAGAGATATATTTAGATGATAAGTTAATCAAGAGACAGGGAGGGTGTGAAAAAATATCTCATTTAAAGGACTGTCATTTTGTTTATTTCTATAACTATGCCAAATTTATCTGGTGATGTTTGGGACTACAGTTTAATGGACTACACAATAATACTCTTTTACTGCGGGAACCTATGCACTAATACCTGCATGTATAAAGGCTTTTTGTGTGTTTAAAAAAAATATTTACATTTTTAGCAAAAGCAACATGCTTCACAACAGGCTTACTCTTGTACCATCTAATACAGGATCACATATTGTTGATCCTTAAATGTATCTATTAGATTGTACTTATTTATCCTCTGTAAAAAGTTTTCAAAACCTTATGGGAGATGGAGAAAAGATTTTAGGAAACCAAAAAGAATTTTCCTGTGGGGTAATAATTCTCCTTGTCTTGGCCCGTCTTGGTCGATTCTTTTTTATACCATGTTATCGTAATAATACTGTTTCTGATGCAGGGGAAGAGGGGTTGAGCGAGCTACCCTCCATCTCAATATTGAGACGTAACAGTATGTGAGTGACTGGCTTTTGGCAGAGTCCTCTACCATGCCCTAACAAGCTCACTTTGTCTTCCAAGCTCATGCCGCTAATATGTGTAGAAAGCATGTGTTGTTTGTCTTCCTGACTGTGTGCAACTGTTAATGTGTGAGTGTTAGTGAGAATAATGTGTGAGTCTGTAGAACAGTCAGATGTAAGGCAAGTCTTTTCTCTGGACTAATCTAAAGATAGTTTGCCTTTTACATACAAACACTAGGACTTCCATTAATCCCAGCTTGCATGTTAGATTGTGTAGCAGTCAGATCATTCAAAATAAAATCAAATAGGCCCTAAACCTGACCAGTTCAGGAATGCAGCACAGATGCACTGGAAACAATCAAAATCTTACCAAGTGTATTTTTCTTACTTCTCGTCAAAATATGTCATTACCCTTAAAATAAGACATAGGCCCAATCTCATTTCTATTTTGTACCCTTATCCCTTCCCCCTCCCCCTTGCCCCGTTAAATGCAGGGATAAGGGGTTGGGCTTGAAAAGCTACCCCTACGAAATGGGACACCCCTCCAACACTCACGTACATCATCAGTTCGCGCTGCCAGTTG
>JAPTYR010000018.1:48558131-48569559 GCA_029814505.1 Siphamia roseigaster | reverse complement strand
AGCTGTTGACTAGTGTGCAGCAGTCAGCAGCATGACGGCGCGCACTAGAGTTTAGATTCTCTGCCCGAGCCCGACCCCCTCCGATATTTCCTGGCACTATCAGCGGGTCGAACCGGACCGGGCATTATCAAGCTTTTATTTTTTTTTTTAAATCACTTTATTAGCTTAATTGTAGTTGACAAAGTCCGCTATAACGGCCCACATATTAAGAAATGGTCGGGTTTAAATTGGGCTTGGGCTCATAATTACAGTTAATGTCTCGGGCTGGGCTCAGACACAATGTGCACAGGCTTGGAAAGGGTCGGGTTTAATTTTTTAGGCCCGATCTAAGCTCTAATTTAATCAACCATTCATTTCCAGAACTGTTTAGAGCATAATGGTCAAACATGTGGCCCTGGGGCCAATTTTAACCCACCAGAGGGTCCAATCTGGCACAGGGTATGAAGTATGGAATGCAAAAACTAGGCTTAAAGGGATAGTTTAGGATTTGCCATGAGTCTGTATGACATCTGTCAGCACTGTCGTACAGCCTCACTGACTTACCCCAGACAGTGTCCTGTGAGCACAGTGCTGATCAAAATGAAACTAGTCCGGCAAGTTTGCTGGGACACTAAAATAAAACGTTCTCAAAACAAGGTGTTCAAAAGAGTAATTTGCTTCACAAAACCAGCATCTAGGAAAAGTTACCTCATAATCACTTGGCCCCAATTTCTCTCATTTACTATCAGTGTGTGCTGTCATGCTGCTGACTGCTGCACACTAGTCGGCTGTCATCTTGAGGCAGTGCGCAGGGATATAAAGAGAAAAGGTAGGGCCAAGTGATTACAAGGTGTGACTTCTGTGGATATTGGTTTTGTGATGCAAATAAAAAAAAAAAATCTTTTTTGAACATGTTTTGAGAAGAAAAACGTTGTTGGAAGCCATGGCTAGGGGAATATCCTCAAACACCCCCAATCCTTAATGATATACATGACGTGAGGCATCCACAAGTCATGACCTGTCATTTGCACTTGGATTTAAAGTCAATCAGGCAAACGGTTGCAGAGATAAAAGTGTTTAGTGATTGTAAACTTCTGAGCGCCCCCTTGTGGGCAATCTAGAAGTGATAAATCATCCACAATTGAATCAGTTCTTCCTCTTCATGATCAATATGGAATTTCAAAACCCAATAATTGAGTTATTGGCATGCACGAAGTCATTCTGCGTACCATTATCACTCTAAACGTATTCTTTGGTTACCACTGAGAAGTCATTTTATTTCTCTTTACTATCAAAGGATCTCTGTATGCATTGTAACTGGATCTATGATTGCGAGTTTGCATCCTGAACCACAGGAAGAATAGCCTTTGTACATCGGCTCATGGGGATCATCAAAGAATAAACCGTAAACCAAGAACATCACAGCTGTCGTTTATAGGTTATTACGCTGTTCTTTAACATTAAATCCCATTGTTCTCTACGATGCCTTTAAACTAAAATGAGTCCCTCTGCTTTGAAACACTAATTTTTTGCAGTTCTGAAATCCATTCAGACTGGCTGAACTGGACCCTTTGGTGGACTGGTTTTGGCCCATGAGCCGGATATTTGAAATCATTCTGTGCCACTTACACATGGAACCTCTTCTACAAACTGGTTTTACCTGTAGTGTTGAATAATAACCTGCCAGGGCTCTTCCTCAGTTTCTCCCCCTCCCTTTACTGTTCCAACAATGCACTGCTGGTGTATCTGACATCACACTTCAACACATGCATGTGGATTTTGTCTTTTTTAAGGTTAATCCTGGTTGTCCATCAACTATGCATTAACTTTGGGTTGTAATGGTTTGATTTAGACAGGTCATAAACTCCTGTTCAGTGAACATGTTGATATTTTCATACACTGAAGTTGTAATGTTTAACACACCAACATGTTATTTCAGATGACCTCGCTGAAACTACATTTCCTTTAGTTTGGACAGTCCAGATGAAAACTAGTACTTTCAATTCAATCCTGTTGGAAACAAATACAATCCAGAGTTATGAGACACTATAAAAACTGAATGTTTTGGCAATAGGGTCAGTCCATTTAGTGTACCTCTATAGTTTGTTTCCCCCACTGCAACAAATGTCGGCAAAAGCCAAAAATGCAGGACTAATTAAAGGAGTGGATGCTATGATTGACAGATGAGTGTGGTCTGTGTTTTCTGTGTTGTCTGTTTAACAACTATAAGCTTGGTTCCCGTGTTGGACACAGCTGGATTTGGAGCTTTTTTTTTTTTTTTATTTTAAATAATTTGTGTTTTCCCTGATAGGCAGGTCTGCAGTAGTTGTACTCATGTAGTTTCACAAGGGAAATTGTCAAAGGATAATATTGTGAAATTTACAGAATCTTAATTACAGTAACCAGTGTAACTTAGCTGTATAAGCTGATGTTGGCATTAATTTGCATCCAGTTACAATATATGGTCTGCCATCTTGGCCATTAATTAGCTTGGGTTAAAATTACTTCAGTTTCATTTCTTGCTTGTCTCCAACTACTTGTTTCTATTAAACCAACATAATGATGGCCATATTGACCATCTCAAAGCTTTAAAACTACATGAATAGGCCAATGGGTGACACCAGAGAGGGCTTGTCTGATATTTATATACAGTCTGTGGGACTACTACAACCTGTGCTTATTCTGTTTGTATTTACTATCTTTGCCAGGTTGTTTCTACTGTAGTAAGGCCAAATGTCATATTATCATAAATCCTTTTCTTTGTGCTCAAACTCAATTTTGTTTCCCAGCACTCAGTTTAAAAATGTATTCAATTGGTTGTATTCTGAATGGGTTTTTTCAGAGGTGTGTACTTGTGTAAGTTTGGACAGTACGCTGGTAATAGAATGACCGAGATTGTAAGGCTTATAAGGGTCTTCTGGGGTTAATGGATATACGGTCCTATCTGAGATTGGTTCATTATTTCACAGAACATCAGCACCATGATACTGCAGTCCAAGTTATTCAGCCAACACTTCGCTTATTCTGCTCACCACTGCAATTCTGCCACTGATGCTGAGATCTGGAATCTAAAACTACACTGTTCTCAACTGTACAGAGTTACAGATGAAAGGATCAGAAACACTGAAAAAACTATGGTGATAATGATGATGTTTCATTGACTCGACATTCTCTGCAGTCAGGAGACCAAACACGATGTAGTAAAAATGAAGACTTGAAAGCTTTACAAGCCAATTAGCCTCCAAGTAATCGCCATACTCTGTGTTGTTTATATAGTGTGCAGCCTCTTGCCCACTGCATCACTCTTAAGTTCTTGCTACCACAAATGTCCATTTGAATGAAAGCTTTTTCATTTGTAGTTCAACCAGGGTCAACACACGGGACCCTCTCATGGACTCATATATATGTAAGATTTGTTCCTGTGCATGCACAAACAAAACACTTACACTCAGACTTTAGGGAATACTCGGTATAAGGGCAAGGTTGTACTGTAGGCAACACATTAACAAGATGTTCCACTTCCCTCTCTGGCTTAGCTGTTTGTATGAAAACAGCTCCTATGTGCCTTCGTTCTCTGTCTACCTTCTCTTTCCACCTTAGGGTGCATCATTTTTCTCTGCTTCTTCTCACATGTTTTCATTTGCGTTGTGCTACAAAGAGAAGGAAAAAGCCAGGTTTGTACTAGTGCAGCATCAAAGATAAGAGTAGAGAAAAAGAGAAGAAACCAAGAGTATTTTTCCTTCTTTTTTTTTTCTCCCTTCCTTATACTTTCTTTGTGTGGGTTTGTGTGAGCGTGGGATGCCTTGTGAAAAGTGCCTCCCCAGAGAGCACGACTGCTGGCGTGTCATTCAGAGTGGACACAAGAACTCTAGGGAACGATGCTCCTTCACTACTTCCAGGGAAAACTTGTGAAGAACTGCTTTATCAAACTATCCCCACGGAGAATCCCTGCTTTTCTGTTGCCTTTGTTTTTATTTTGAAAACATGTAGATGGTAGTGTAGAGAAAGAGATCAGAGCACATGAAAGATGTGAAATCTTTTTTGTTCTGTAAAGATGCCATCTCGTTGCAGATAGTTCAAGGATATGCATCAGAGACAGCTTCATGTTGTGGTCTTTGTTGTCTATTTTACGCTTCACAGCTAATTACGCTCCCCATAGAAAGTTATAGCCTCTCTGTATCTTTAAACAGTAAATGCAACCATCCTGTCTGTGTTGTACTGGATGATAGCCTCCCTGCAGTGGCTTTGGGTGCTGTCTGCCTATCAGCTTTGTCCTCCACACATTTCCTTGTGTGCAAATGTCCTCTGCACACCTTGGAGCTTCGCTGTAATATGATTAACGCAGAAGTCGTCCCAGCAGTGGCCCATGCTCTGGAGCACCGTGCCTGCCCTTTGGACTGTCTACAGCTGCGGTGATGAAACCAAACACATTTATCAGCAGCGCTGATATTAAACTGCACCAATTTCATCATCCTACTGCCAGGCACCACACCCAGGAAAAATAAAAATAATAACAGCGAAATCCAATTTGATAAACCAATAATTGGATTTACAAACATCTGAGGAGAGATGTGATCCCAGATTATTTGTTTAATGAAGTCTTGTGATATTGGTCATATTTAAGTTGTTAACCATGGGAAATGTTTTAATAAATCCCCTGGCACGTTTGCAGGGAAGTGGTGAAACAAATACTTTATTTGGGTCTTGAGACAGTGCAGCCCTCCTCCCGTGGACTGTCAGTGATGTGGGGTGCTTGATAAAATTACCAGCTAATTGATAGTTATGAAGGAAGCCCTACGCAAACTGGAGCCCAGGCACGCCGAGAGGCAAAAACCCAGGTCTGTTTGAATGCTCCGAGGCACTGAGCCCATGAATGAAATATCTCAATAAACAGCCCTGGGTAGATCTCTTGACAGCTCTCTGAGGTAACAATGGAGAATGCATGTGGAAATGTGGAAACGTCCTTTTTCTGCCCATCCATCTTTGCCACTGTTTCACTATTCAGTCCTTCTCTCCTATCTAGGAGTTGAGATTGCATGGCTTCTTCATTCTTATAACTTAACTCCTGATGAAACTTGTCCCCAGTGACTGGAGGCTCCTCACTGGCTTTGATTAAAGCCATCGTGCCTTGGGACAGCCAACATCTATATAATGGTAGCTCATTCTAGACAGTCTTATAATGGCATAAGGTCTGTGGACTTTATGGGGTCCTTGGTGTAATATACATTAATCGGCCAAATAGCAGCGAACACAGACACCCCCTGCAGTTTGTCTTATGTGATAGGCCTTGAGGGACTGCTCTAACACGCCCTCAACGGCAATCTGCCTTGGAGCTCAAAGCTTGTCAAAGAACTCTAAAGTGAAATTTTAATGAGCTACAGTATGCATTACCCCCTAGTGTGATTTTTATACATTTGACTTTAAAAGTGGATGCCTGTGAGTGCTGTCATTGAAATTATCAGCCATGTGGAGAGTTCGAGTGCTCGAAAATCCGACCTCTGCTCAATAACAGAAATGAGTCAGAATTCTCGTGTTTCTTCCATTTCTCAAATAACTCTCCACCGATTTTTCTCATTATGCCCAGGATGGACAAACAGACACAACCATCCATTCCCTTCCATGTTGGTGTAACCTTAGGCTGTATATTGGAAGTGTGACCCATTTTTATCATCACATCCCTATCCAACCTCCAGGCCAGTTGCACAATAGCTCTGAGGTACGTGGAAAGAAAATCTTCTCTTAACCAACCTCACTCTCCTTTCATGTCCTCAGTAAAGGTCACCAACTGTTTAGATAATGCAGGTTGTATTTGTGCTACATTCACTTTCACTTTCCTTAATAAACTTCCCATGTATAGCTAAAGTACACTGGTGCTCATGGAGCTGGAATACAATCTTTTCATTTCTTCTCATGAAATGACTGTGACAGAGTGATTTACTCTTGATAGATAAAGTGTAACTGGGTCTCAGTATGTAATCATTGAACCTGGTATAAGGTAATTACTGATGTGCATAGATAGGAATAAAAAGAGGAATCTGTCTGAAAACAAAATTATTCCAATTTTATGGCTAACTGTGTATAATATTCAACCTGTTTGACCACAATTTTCAGTCTAAATGTATATGCTACTCCTTGACCTTACAGTTCAAAAAGTTATGTATATCTACATCAGTGTCACGAAATAATGATGGAAGAAGGTGTCAAAATAGTGTTTGGCCCTGTGAATTGGTATTTTACATTATTATACATTATTTTACAAAAAACAACAGAGTATAGTTGATAGGAGCAGCCTCCTGTGTAACTTCTGCACTAATGAATTTTCATACCATTGGAGTATTTCAAGCCTCAAGTATCACCTCCACACACAGCACTTAGCAGTGAGATCATAGGTGAGACATCACACAGCCCATGGTGCTAAACTTAAAAACAGAAACCAACATCATCAAACCACACTCAGGCATTCGGAGGAAACCTGAATCTTTCGGTAATGGATTATCTAAATAGCTTGCAAAGGATTTCCGGCCAATATCTGTGGTAGAGAACTGAGAGTCACTGAAGTTTTGACAAATTGTATCTACAGACAAAATTTAACATTTTACAGCCCTTATGTATGTATTTATTGATTCTTTGAAAATATGTTAATGCTACAAATACTGATATATGCAAATAATACGGATTAATGAATCAGAAAAATGGTTTTCGCACAACAGTTTTTTCGTTGATTTATAGCCCTAGTATAAATATACATGTTAAAAGACTTGCTCAAACTTAGCGCTTGTTTAATTTCTATGATTTTTACAAGATTTTTTGTTGAAAAACTCTAAACTGTTCCATGAAGTAGAAATTCATCTTGAAGAATATTCAGAACTGAACTTCTTTGGCATTTTGAGTCGAAGTGTCTTCTGTCATATGTGGGTCTGTGGTCCATTGTCTGAGTACCGAGACTGAAGTGCAGAGACGGGCAGAGAGATGAGTCTCACTTTGTTAACAGTCCCTGGCTACAACACAGCCCTGTCGCCTGCTTTTTGAGGGTGATTTTTCAGCCTCCAGGTGTTTACCTGCAGGATACGCATCCCTCCGGAGAAACACATCAGTGTCACACACTAGCTGTGGGCAGGCACATCGCTCAGTGCTGAGTGAGCGAGAGAGCAAGACGGTGAGGGTGGGGCTGGTGGTGGCAAACAAACAGAGAATCGAGGGCAGCACTGCTTTGTGTGCAGCCCTGCTGGAGCTCAGACTCATTAGGTATGAAGCCATCTCAGAGCAGGCATCTGTATCCTGTGAGAGATCCCACTAGAGACTGCACTGAGAGAGCCATCAGATCTTCTACAGCAGGCCCCTTTGAACACAAACTACTAGCCCCCCTTCCTTCCCTCATTCCAGCTCCCATCTAAACACAGAGACGGGATGGAAATTTAATGAGAATTCTGTGCTGCTTAAGCCTGCTGCAGCTGCTGCATGGAGCAGAGATAGGAATGTTTTGTTCACTTATTTTGCCCTCTGTGTGCCGGCTGTGGGGTGAAAGTTGCAAATGGAAGGGGGAATAATAGATGAGTATCTGCTTGCATCTGATGAAAGGTCTAAGTGATACAAATGTGTCCCATTTCAGTGATCCATCCAGCCCTGTGTCATCACTGTGATTTGTGGGAAAGGTCGTGCAAGAAATGACTTTGGCTGAGGAGGCGAATCCCCTGTTTATGTTTGTTGTGCTTGGTGCGGCGGCCCGCAGAGCGATGGGATGGGGAGATGGGCGTCTGGTGCAGGTGGTGTTTTTGGAGGATAGGGCTGATATATCATTTGCCAAGGTCGTACTCAATTAGGCTATTTGTTGAGCATAGCTGCATGAGGTTGGTTTAATCAACCGAGGAATGGAGACAACAACGACAAAAGAGGAAATAAATTAGGCATGGCCAGGCCACACTCTCAGGCATGCAGCAGCATGCTGGAGAAATGCTCCATTTAGCTGGCCATCTCACTTCCACAGAAACCCACTGTCCTCACACTAACATGAACCCACACACATGCTGCATATGTATGCACACACCTTTCATTCCTTTTACTATTTTCTAATACAACTGAAACAACCTTTTTGAGCCACAACAGGCTACAAACAAAAGGTCAATTATGCCAGATGGGCACAATTAGTAAATAATAAAAAAAAAAATTTAGGGAGAAAAGTGTGAGTTCCAATAATATGTGGCATACATCAAACAAAGTGGTGCTGCCATGACAAAGAAACATTTGTTTACCCTGATTAAGCCAAGACCTTGAGGGGTGCTGAAGCACCTGTGTAAGTGGGTACAGCCCTGGAGGAGAGGAGTCAGACTGTGTTAATAGTGGAGCAATCAGCGGCCATTCAGGTTAATGGGCTTTCAGCTAGTCGGCCCTGGCTAATGTGTGATTTGGAGGGTCAGCCCATAGCTCAGCAGCAAACACCGGTCACATTCACCGTCACCACACGCTGCCAATGCATACTTTAGCTTTCCCACCACACCCTCAGGCTGCGAGGCAGCTTATGACAGTAAATATTTGATTAAATAAATGAAGGTTGATTAGCTCTCAAAGGCCTGACAATGGAGTATATTGTGCTCAAATGCCAGCGCCTTGAGTTTCTTACCAAGGGGCCGTCTCTAAATTACCCAGTGTCTACCCTGTCATCTGTTCAGCCTGTAAACTAAGTTAAAAAAAGTGAGCAGGAGTATTGGAGGGCAATGCCAGATGATTAATTTGATTATACAGAAACTCCATAGATAATGTGACAGCCTCGCTACAAAGATAAGGAGTAATGCATCGATCCTGCCGTGTCTGTGTTTCCTCACACTTACCTGGATCTTTTTGCTGCCTTTCTCTCTGCCTCTCTTTTCCTCACTTGCTTTCTGTGAGACCTCTTAAGCGGTGACATTTCCGTTTCCCTGGAGACAGAGCATGCCAGGCGGTTGCTATAGCAACTCCCAGCTCTTTAAGGCCCGCACAGCATTAGTCCACCCCCCTACCCCATACCAAGGATGGGGGGTAAGGGAAGGGGGGCTCCAGAGAGAAAGCACACCTGCTGGCTTCCTGCTAATTGGCTATTTCTCTTTTTCACTACTTTCCTGTTTCTACTTTAACTTTTTACCCCTCCCTAGATTTCTTCACTGTCTTTAACTTATATTGTTCATTATAATCTGGGGGTATTGTTTCTTACTATTGTACTCTTCTTTGACCATCTACTTCTTCCTCATGTCTCTCTACAATTGAGGCTTCTTCTTGTAGCCCCAGAACATGACGTTGGCCTCCAGCATCTGGCATTTATCTTCATCTAAGGCTGTCAGTACTGTCTTCCTCCGCTTCCTTATTTCATTTGATAGTCTGGTCTATATATTTACATTGTCATCCTATGGCCTTGTCAGTGTCCTACTAATACTTGCTAAATATTCTTACTGCAAGTTTCTTTCCATAAAAGAGACAGTATAACTTAAGCTAATTCTAAGGGATCATTGTGGTCAAGATCACCAGGAAATTATATAAAGTTAATTGCAATCCATTCCTTTTCCATCCATATCAATAACATTTTAAAGATCTGGATATTCTCTCCTATACACCATTGCACACTTCACTATGATTCAGGCTCATGTGTGCTGTGCGTGAGTATAAATTATGATTGAGTCGAGGATGGTGGGTTATGGTTAGCTGGTTAGGTCCACCTCTTACTGGTGACTGAGCCTTTCATACCCACAAATTAGAAATAATCATCGCTCTCTCCCACAGGCCTTTCTCTGTCCCTCGATCCCTCACCTTCATGTCCCTGTGGCTGCTCTTCCTATGCACACCTCCATTTGGCAAACCACACATCTGCTATTTCTCATCTTTCTCGGTGTGCCGCGCTGCTTGAATGCACCTTCTGATTGAATGACATGTTTGTAAAATGATATTTATATTGTAAAATGTGTTGTTTGTCCTGTGCTATCATTTTGCAGTGAATGAAAAAATGATCCTGTGCCCCTACAACACTGACTGATGTATATATAGTTGTACAGTGTGCTTTGTTCCATAAAGAAAAAATAAAGAAGAAACTTTTATTCTAGGTGAATGTACTCATTTTAATTAGTGTCATTATCTCTTTTTTTTTAAAATCAATGGGCTGTTTTTATTGCTAGGTTCAGGTATTTGTCACAGGGAAGCTTGATGGGTAGCCGGACTGACCTGACACCCCATCGCCTAGTGACATTTGAGCGACATGAAAATGACTTACCGTGCATGACGCCAGGGCTCAGCTATTCCTGTTCAATTAAGTCCATGAACAAGGCTTCTGTGTGTTTTCCCGCTGATAAAGTCATAGCTATTGACTCGAGGAGCACAAGTGACGATTATGAAAGCTGTTTGCTGCCACACAATGAATGTCGAGCAGCGTTTTTGTCTATTTGCCAGGAGGAAGATAGGCAAATAGATGGTTATATCAGGGGAGATAAAACAATAATAACCGAATCCAAATACATCATATGCAGTATGTTGCCTGAGGCAGGCATGATAGCATTCATGGCACAGCTCTTTATGCTTTCATACTTGCAATTCTTAATAGCAAACAACAAGATTTAAAACAATACGACTGAATGTGAGCCGAAAAAAGGCCATGTGACCTTTTTAAGTTTGCTCAGGTTCAGGCCCAGTCCACCTGGGCCATTTAGTTCCAGCACCTGGAGCTCACGATTACACTATTGATCCATTGACTGGCTGGGCTTCATCTGTCCAACCCATCCACCTTTGAGCACTTCAATTATCAGAGCCATCACAGCTACACTGCTGCGAGTGGCAGCTTGTCCAACACTGTAATCTGTCAAGGAATGAGATCCTGACCGCAATGTTATAGCGCCAGACGCTCCTCCATAAGTCACCTTGATCGTGAAGGACTGTCAGGGGCTGACAAGGTTGTGAAAGGGTGTGACTGGTCTTAAAGATCACAGTAGCTCAGCTCAGCTTAGCTGCCCAATCTACCCAACCAAAGAGCTTGTGGTTTTAGAATTGACCTATGGTGGCTCAGTGTGTCATGCTAACTCTGCAGTTAGCCTGAATACTGACTCCAGAGGACGACGTGTTCTGTGTTTATTTTCAATTTCTACTTGGAGACAAATATTGCAAATTATTTGTGTAGCAAAAATACATTTTGCTGAGTATTAGACAATAATGCAGACTGTGCCACTATACACAATTTCCTTGAATAACAGCATAAGTAATAGCATAAGTGAAAGAGCAAAGAATAAAATGCAATTAAAATATGACATTCTTCATTTTTAATTGAAAGCAAAATCAGTTATTCCTTAGCTATAGATAATTTTGTTATGTGCAATGTTAGTTATTACCATTGATTATAAGATGTCTTTTATTATCATTATTTAAGATAGGAAGTGTTTTTCATTTGTATTTTAATATTTTTACTTCACATCTCTGACGAAGAGAATCAAATTATAATCAT
>JAPTYR010000018.1:48488153-48502153 GCA_029814505.1 Siphamia roseigaster | reverse complement strand
ACCATTCCAGGTTCTACCTCACGAAGCTCATTGACAGAACACCAAGGGTTTGCAGCGCTATCAAAAAAGCAAAGGGTTGCTACATTGAGGAATTAAAACATATTTAGGGTCATTTCACACTTTTTTAAGTGCATAATTCCACATGTATTTATTTATAGTTGTATTGCCTTCAGTGAGAATCTACAACGTCAATAGTCATGAAAATAAAGAAAACGCATTGAATGAGAAGATGTGTCCAAACTGTTGGCCTGTACTGTATGTAAATATATTAAAAAGAAAAAAGTCAGAAATTTTTCAAACTGGTAGTATTGATTGGCATTTCAGTTCACATTTGGAGGAGCTGGAAAACGCTCCCCTCACAGACAACACTGTGTCATTCCTTTGAACATCAACAAAGGGTCTATATTCGATCCCCAAACACCAAACATTTCTTGTCACTTGACCTTTAGCTTGCAGAGACCTCCTGGCTTAACTAACCCTTTCACATGCTGATGTTCACTTCATGTGACACACTACAGCACAGACTGAGGCTTTATGAATCAAACAGCCAAGCTTTGCGAGCGCCATCTATGGTGCTACCGCCCTTTGAGGCTTGCGCTACAGTTGACATACTCTAATAGGGGCCAGCCTGGCATTCCGCTGTGTCTGTCTCTCCTGGTTAGTGAGACGAGAGAGTTCCAAAATGACCCATCCAATCTATAGATACACACGAATGGGCTGTCTGAACTGGCAATCTGATGGGACACTGAAGCACAGGTGGTTCAGACTTTGGGGTGTAAATGGCGTTGAATCACAAACAGTGTTTTGCTCATATATTAGTGTGGTTCTTGGGTTGAATGGAGGTCCGGACACACATGCCCTCACATGGATTCCACCACACGCACTTTGTGATGAATAGCTGCCAGACTACTCAGCCTGTCTATGCCCTAGTTATTAAACCCTGCTTAATTGGACTATCAATCACGGAATTTCATAGGCCACTCAGAGGTCCGCCATTCCAGTCACATCAACTGGCCCTCAAAAACTTTGAATATTACTCTGCTACAAATAAGTTGTAAACGCAGATTCAAATGCCTATCCTGACCAAAGGGCCAGGTTCTCTAAGGATTTGGAGCCCGTTTTTAAGGCGTAGATGTGGCGCCATCTGACCCAGACATGCCACATATTTATCAAATGAGCAGTTCATTTCATTTTAGCCTGTGGGTAGGGTATACCTCTCATCGCTGCTTATGAATTCAGGAGAATGTCTAGCAAATAGAGATTGATACTTCATTCTGATGTATTTTGGAATGGAATTTTCACCTATAGGATTTGCAGCCTAAATGATTCACCTCCAAGGAAGTAGCGTAAACAAAGTTGTTTTTTCAGTTTTATACTAAGCAAATACTTGCCACGCAAACTGATTCTTAAAAAGCAAATGAAGGAATGAAACAATTACTGGTGGGTACCATATATAATAACGGTAACAGAAACAATAAGTGAGCAGGCAACTTTGGTTTGTACCATTAAAACTGAAATTTCTAAATTGGCCATGTGTAAACTTTTTTTCCCCCCCATTTCATTCCATTTATTTAGACAGGGACAATGCACAACACACTAGCCTTAAATAAGACAGATGCAGTGTGCCAGGTTGTAGTACCAGTGCTAATCTCCACCAACAGTTCCTGAGCTACAGGTGGCTGATAGTTACCAAACCATCAGACTGCAATGAAGTAACATTTCTTTAATAAAAACATCAGTGTGTGTGTGGCTCCAGTTAAATCAGTATTAACTCACGGACACCAACACCACCTGTTCCACAATGAATCCTCTTAATTGCCTTAAAATTTGCTTATTTACAAATTAATTTTACTTTGATATACATCTAGTAGCCTATGCAAGTTATGTTAAGCCAGATTTCAGAGGTTGAGCAGAGGTCAAAGTATTTTTCGCTTCTAATTTTAATGCGGTAGCAACGAACACTCTTATTCTTCATAGCAGTTGAGAGGTCAAGTGTGTCATTAGCTGCATTTTCAGTAAACATATCCTCAACATACACATACAATACAGCATTTGGGGCTATAACCACACTGATTCTATAATGGTCTGGGGGTGATTGGATTATGACAACACTCATCAGGAGTTGAAGAAGTGACTATTCCAGCCCTGTGGGAGCAACATTTCCAGAGTACACTTTTCAAAACATTCACAGCAGCTCAGCACATACATGTCATGACTCATGAGGCTGGAAAAAAAAAGTCACTTCAGGTTTCAGCTAAATCAGAGCAAGCATCCCCAGTATGTCCACAGCAAGCTACAAATTCACTGTGTGTGACTATTACAAAACTGTATTTTGTGGAACTGTATTTTGGTGTCAAGAATGTTGTGTAACAACGTTTGATACAAATAGTCATATACCCTTGGTCTCCATGAACTTTTGTAGCATTCCGCAGCTAGTAAAATCTTCATTAAAATCTAGTTGAGATGACATATCAACCTTTACTCAATTGATTTCAAAAGCAGGGACAACTGCCTCTCACTATGAGCTGGGCATTGGTATCAAGTTGCTGAAACACAGTTGAGTCACCAGGTTGACACTGAAGAAATCGAGTTGATGGTGAGTGGGCAAGATTAGCAGCAACACTTTTTCTGTTTATTTCAACCAGTCGCCCTTAGAGTATTCCAAAGATAAATAAACAGTTTGCCGTTTCTGTTCCTGTTAATGCTACAGTTTATGTTCCAAACTCCTAGACCTGAAAAAAATATTCTTTCATCTGTTAACAGGGAATATTAGGACTTTTATGTTTTGTGGGTATGAGGTTTGATTTTTGAGTGGTGTGATTTTAAATAATGTCTCCGCCAGGGGACTGTATATGAGATTACCTATGACATGAGGAAAAACTCCAGTCTGTGACATCATTTTCACCTACAACCACAGAGGTTTACACATTCCCTCTCCCTCAGGCTCTTAAAGGCTTCTCAGCAGTGCATGTTATGATTTGATTATTTGGATTTTTTTTTTGTTGTTGTTGTTGCTTTGTTTTTATCTTTATCGTACTCTGGACCACAACTTCTCAGACAAACTCATTCTTCCAACTTCTTTCAAAAAGGTCAGAAACCTCCTGCTGACCTGCAATGTTTGGCAGAGCTGAAAGCCCCTGAGCACAGCTTGAGCCATGAGAACCAGAGGCAGCCACAGCAGTGTTTCACCAGCCACAGACTTCAGCTTTTACAAATTTCAAATTTGTTGTGCTCGGTTCAGATTTATCAATTTCCATTCATGCATTATGACAACCTTAAAGAACATGCTCATTCACTACATATAGTTTAACATCAATTGTCCTCTGAAATCTGATGGCGGACGCTGCGGTGTATATTTTTAAAGAATAGAAAATCATTTCAAAGGACGATTCTAATTTAGTAGAAATTTTTGTTTACTACTTCGTCTTTACCTGTGTAAATCTTAGATGTGACGCGAGATAGGTCAATTCGCCGAGGGGGGCGGATGGGCATGGATGTCTTTGCTGTGTTACTTTTATGCCTTTCCAAAGGTTTGCTTATCTTGGAGAGAGGCGCAAATATTCCTGTGAAGGAAAAAGAATACAAATTAAACTTTTCCAAAATAAGAACACAAGTCCAAAAGGCAAACAAAAAATTAAATCGAGTTAGAATTTAACAAAAAGGGAACACTACAAAATATGTGGAAAAATACCAATGGAAACCCAATTTGCCACTTGAAGTCAAAATTGGTACAAGTAGTTAACAAGAGTGTTATATATGAATCCATGACCTACCATGTCTGAGTCTACAGGTGAAATACTGAACCCCTGCAACAGATCCATCATTCTTTCCCTCTGGTTTGTCCAGTTCCACTCCAGCCCAAAGGCCTCCAGAGAACTCTGTGCTGCCACAGAACCGCAGTGTCCCTACCTGCACCCACACCAGGAAAAAAAAAATTAATACAAGGATGGACACTCGAGAACTGCACAGGACTGGTTTTCTCATCCCGCACCCCATTACCGCCTGCCCCTGCAGCGTGTGCACAATTTGTCTGCCCAATCCTGCAATGTGTGTGTCCACTCCTGCCCACTACCGTGAAACTTAATGCCCACACTGTAATAGAGATACACACACCTTGTTTAATGTTGTTCTCAACTTTGTTGGTTGACCGACTCATCTTGTAATAGCTGGGCTAGTCGCCATTTAATTCCCACACAATCCCACTGAGCTTTATTTCCACCACCTGCTCCCGCCCGTAGTTTCGCTCAAACCGCCCGTTCCCGTAAGATTTGCATTGGGTCCCGCAGGACCCGGTCTCAATGCAGATCTCTAATAGACACCATGTTTCATAGCTTTAGTGCAAGACCAAAGAGAATGATGATATCCAGCAAACAGATTGGCCATTTGAAAGCAAAGCAATATATTATACCTAAAGGTGAGCTATTAATCAGAAATGTATAATTTTGGTGAGGGGTTTAAAAAAAAAAAAAAAAAAAACAGCAGAAGGCATAAACAATTAAGGACTCATCTCATTTGTGTGAAGTCGCAATCTATTAATGGATCTATTTGACCATTTTTTTAGTGTTTACATGTTTCCTTTTGCATTGTGTGGTTCCAATTAGTAGATCAAACCTCGATCATGCACCATGTGGACTTGACATACACCAGACTATCACAGATTTAAGGCAAAAATTAGAATAGAGCAAATTCAGACAACAATCCCTGAATCAAAGCAAAGTCTTTTGGAGTCCTCACTTTTCCTCACAAGCATTAAAAGGCTATGACCGGTTCTTTAAACAATTTGTTTCTCGTGGTCTTAAATTCAGTAATGTGTTACAATTTTTAAGCCTCATTCAACTTTAATACTCTCCTTGACCCTGAGAATAAAAGTAAAAGGCAGAGTATGATTTACGGAGTGCGGTTTTTCAGGATCTTTGTCATAAAAATATAGTTACTATAGAACAAATCTTTCTTGTTGCCACAAGGTAAAGCTTAGGTTTTGGAGAGTTGTGAGATTATTACAATGCTCATAATTATATTGTGATAGAATAAAATACAAATACAATACATAAACATTAATCTTATATAATCAAAGTGTAACCTGAACATATTCTAAATATACATTTGTATTTCCTTGTAAAAAAAATTTTTTGAGACCCTGATATTAAAACCAAACTGAACATAATTTTTTCTGACAGCAGGTGGAGCTTTCATTACTATTGACGTGATAGGAAGAGGGCTTATAACCCTTCCAATTCTCAAGCACACTGATGAAATCTTTATGCTCCATCTATGAGTTCTGACATTTTTAAAATGTAATTT
Organism: Siphamia roseigaster; assembly: GCA_029814505.1. NCBI lineage: Eukaryota > Metazoa > Chordata > Actinopteri > Kurtiformes > Apogonidae > Siphamia > Siphamia roseigaster. Next base: position 48,496,852 of record JAPTYR010000018.1, on the reverse strand, counting down.
TCCAATAGTAATCTGGAGTTTAGGAATATTCTCAGAATTTAGTTAAAGTTTGTGTTTTAAAAGTCAACTTCAAGAAAGGGGAAAAAAATGTCACATTTACAGATGAAGAACTTATTCGTGCCAAAGGGTTCAACAGATGCTTTTAAGCCAACTGCACAAACAACAATGAGTATTTTCCCCCAACTCTGCTGGATCACTAGACACATTCAGGATGAACTGGGCTCACGCTGCCAGTCTGATGACTAAAGGCATGCATCCTTGACTGTAAAAAAATGGTGGTGTTGCAAGATTTAAACATAAGTTATATACACAAAGCTCACATTCTTCAGGTTTTCACTGAATACAAGACAGGCGCACCGTGTAGTAAATTGGCAAAAATTGAACTGTGTCATGAACACAGAGTGCTGTGAATGTTATTTGACCTATGGGCTCAAACTTCACTGCTTTTGAAGCATGCTTAATGTCAAAAAGATTACACATGGCTTACACCACCACTCTGAAATTGAGTGGCTATGTTGAAAGAGCTGTACTCACCTTTGTGTATGAGGACTTGGAACAAAAAAATAGTTATGATTAAAAAATAATAAATGTAGGTAGTGATGCATTATAGCGGTGTAGTGTGAATTAAGCATGAATGACCTACGACCTACAAAACAACGGAGACTTTCAGAGACTCCACACTAAAATTCCTCACCAACCTCTTTAGAAATAGATTTTCTTTACAGATGCCTAAGAGCATAACTTGGTTATTAACAAGAATGTGTATTATTCATTATGTTTATGATAATTCCGTCATGTTTGGTCTTTTTTGAAAGATGAAATTATGAATCTTTGAAATATTGACGTTATTTCACGTTCTGGTGCAAAAGAGAAAGAATTCATTAAGTTAGTTTAAACCCTCTTAGTTTCTTATGCATATTAATTAACTGGGCAGATACAATTTCTGCCACCCAAACTTTAAGCTTGCCCTTAGGCATGCCCACAAACATAGTGTTAAAAATGCCTAATGCCCTTTGTTCTATGCGCTTTTCCTCATTTGGCTCTTTCATAATTTGGCTTTTTTCCTAATTTCATGCTTCCTAAACTCATCCATAACTTCATGCATGTTGGGTGTGACCGCACCCGTTTTTCAACTGCTCCAGTGAGAGATTGGCTTCAAGGCCCAACCTCAGGCCTGAACTTCCACAGCCACAGGCCCAACAAACCAACAAACCTCAGTGCCAGGACAAAGACACACTGAGAAGAACTTCCAGGCTGATTGTTGCAAACTGCACATCAGTCCTGAATGAGAGAAACAAACTCGCCGATTGTCACATCAGATCCAGAACCGAGACCAGCGCTGTCAAATCTCTGCCTCCAACTGCCACAGACCCCAGACGAGCTCCGTGTGCCCTTCAATGGACCCAGGACGACTACCGTCTTCCCGGTAGTGTGACCAGACCATTCCTCACGGCTCCTCCAGCCTGGACCCGCTCCGTGTGGCCTCCAGCGGACCGACTTCCAATCGCTTCTGCCCCTTTCAGCTGATCCACAAACGGCATCATTTCATCTCGTCATTGTCCCATCTCCAGGACAGCACAGGATGGCGTTTGTCCTCCTTCAACAACGCCATGTTCGTTGCCCGTCATCCATTCGTGAGTCAAACCAAGTGTTTTTCAGCATAGAGGTTGATGCCGCTTTAATTTAAATAACTTAAAATCTATTCCTACATCTTTCTCTTTTGCCAATAGAACATCAGAGCATACTGTTTATTTATCTCTGTCTCTTTATTCATCCAAAAGCTTTCATTCGTTGATTGTCTGTGTTTCATGTTATTATTCTGTTTATACTGTGTATAGTGTAAATAACCCCCTTTACTTATCAAGAAGTTGTGAAGGTGGTTTTTGAATGAATAAGGATGAAATAAAATCACTGTACACCTGGATCACAGTATTCACAAAAAATAATTGTCGCACCTTCAGATTATGTTGATTGATTATAATATTAATAATTTGTATTGATATTCAAGTCTTTTCCGTTGTTTTGCCTACTTAAACAATGGTTTTACCCCAACGGGACATTTAAGCTGTAAAGATTCCATCTTCATGTCTTAAGCTCATAGTAAAATACAAGTATTTTGCTACTAAAATTATAAGCTAATTAATTGCTCATTTGATTAATTAATAACCCCAATTAATGCAACAGCGGCATTTAAAAATAGTTGTGATAAGGTCAATTAACATGGAGACTGGTAATACTATGTTTCTCTGTTCTGAGAACAAAGCCTCACAGCTCACTTCTAAATGCAGGCTATGCGCAATATGAAGAGAAGATTAAAAACACCAGGACTTTTGAATAAAAATTAGCAGACATTTAACAATATCACAATTGGAATTGCACAAACCTGGACATGTCCAGATAAATGTTGATATGCAAGAATGAACTGTCAGACATAACCATGAATACTGGAAGGATGCCAAAATGGTGTTGCTTAGCAACTGGAAATTGTTTTTTTTTCCATGGTTCAGGGCTGAAAAGTTTTAGAAAAATTAAGCAAAGCTTTGTCCTTGTTTTATGAAGAAACTCCACAGATTGCACAGACATGATATGGTAGTGTAGAACAACATAATAGAAGACTCCTTTTATATATAAAAGGCTCTTTTGAGGGCAATGAAAACACAACAAATCATATTCTCATGTTATGACACACTACTGGAAATAATATATTTCTTTTCTGAGTTAAGATACTCTTAAATCCCTCTAAAACTTGTACACTGGACCTGTAAGTAAACCCAAATGTTCCCACACACCTTCTGTCCAGCTATCACCACACGGTCACCAAGTCGGATACCCATGTTGGCAAGTTGAATCCTGGCCTTATCAGAGAGAACGGGAGGGGACTGAGCTTGCAGTGTGAGGGGCAGAGGGGAACTGGGCCGGGGTAAAGCCTCTCTCAACAAAGCGCGGAGTTCCTTGGCCACAGCAGCTGCATCTGCCATATCCAAGGGCATGTCTAGAGGATCAGGCACCACATCTGCAGGGCATTGGCCTTTTTCATTCTGCAAGAACAAACAAGAAAAAGAAGCCGAGATGGTGAACAAACAAACAAGTAGAAGTGATTTTGATATAAAAGTAAATATTTTGCCATAATCTAGAGAAAAGGAATGTCAAATGGTGCCAATATCAAACACGATTATGATGATGGCAGACTGCTAGCACGACTACTGCAACTTTTAGATTTTGCCTTCACTACCAGAAAGTTCTGCCTTATCACGTCTGTAACAAGGATGCAAGTCCTACCCAAATGTTTAATCTTATCTTTGCTCTCACAACAAAATCCCCCAATGGTGTGGTTTCAAAGCAACTGATCAGCAGGCGCACAACACTGAAGTTTAGTCAAGTGGCTCAAAGAAACTGCAGTCAGAACGAGTTGAGACAGAGCCAACAAGCTCAAGTGCCAGTGGAGGTAGGAGGAGGAGACGGCTGTGGAGGCGTGACAGACGAGGGGAGCTCATTTGGCACTGTTGTGGCAGAGTAATTGGGGCACTCTCATGTTCACCATCCCCTCCAGCAATGATATGAGTGGTCTTTGATAAACATCAAAAAAGAGCTTGGCTTTCATTGTCAGTGCCTGTTGTTCACATGTTGTATCACGATGCTAATGTGAATACCATTTATTCTGCATTGGTGTGTGTTTTGGCCTTTGTGCAAGGGATTTTGAGATAGAATACCAAAGCTGTGGTCTAAGGAAAGAAATGTGTGGTAAATTATGGATTATAGTAAAACTATAGTATGTAGTATATACAAACAGACTTAACAATGCACTTAACCCATCTATCCAGCCAATGGCGGGTATGTTGCATTCTTGGAAAATCAAAGATTATAAAAGTGGTAGAAGAAGCAAGAAAGGGCTGTGATGTTTCTATTTCCCCCCCATTCTTACACAACCTTCTACTGCTTAAATCAAGGGGTTGTTGTATAGAATCTCTGTAGGGCTAGGAAGAGGAAAATATCAAATTAAACCACTACCAAGTTTGACCTTTTACTCAAAAGGAAAGATATTTTAAACTTGCAGTTCTTGGCTGGAGAGCAGGTCTAACAATCTCCTGCCAGCCAATACCAGCATTATTTAAAAAGGCAAGAGACAGTTTGGAAGAGTACATTTCAACATCAGGAATCAATGCACATGCCTAAGCCAATGTCACACGGTTAATACAGGTATTTAAGAAAATCTGCAAACTAAATATGTACAAATATACTACTTTTGGATGATTCTGGCAGCCTTGGATTTATAATTTTTCCATGTTGAGTCTGATATACTGATTCTTTCAAACAAACAAGATCACCGCAAATAAATGAAGACAAATCTCAGGACTTGCAGGATCAGACTCGTACATTATTCATGGTTATTTGGTAGCAGTCGGGACTAAAAACAAATTGAATTATAAATAAAGCAGATTGAAACTAAACTCCTCTAAATGGTCATTCATCTCTTTAAAAGATAAGCTACATGCACTGGTGTTTCTAACACATCAAATGAGGGGTTAAAAAGTAATGTTATGCATGTTCACAGGATCTCTAAGCTTTGTATCCTCACACTAACAAAAAAAAATAGATCTTCAGCCCTCAGCTCTGTACAAGGGAATCACTGGATTAATGTGTGCAGTGCTTTGGTGACCTCCAGTGGGAAAATTAGTACATGCAAAAAAAAAAAAAAAGAAACAGAATCCGAAACACCTCTAACAAATATGGAAACGCATTTGTTTAATGAAAGAGATTCTGAAAATCACCAAAGACAACCTCTATAGATGGGCTGAGTTTTCCCCTACAGAATATGGAGGTTGTGACAGACTGAATAAATTAAAAAAAAAAAAAAAAAAACTAAACACAAACCTAAAGAATAAGCCATGTCAAGGTAATCTGTATTCTATACAACTGCTTTCTCATGTGTTATCTGCCAGCTGAGTCAGAAAATACCAAACAGGAAATCTGTGCAAGAGAAAATGCGAAATGAAATAAATCTTGAGCCTGACAGAGAAGCTAAAAGATTGTAATCTGTTAAATGATTTAATGCAGTAAATAAAGGATCTCAGAATCCCTTAAATACAGACTCTGAAGATGGAATAGTTGGTGAATTTAGGACTGAATTTTCCATTTGGGACTGATCTAGTCAAAACTGAGCATAGAAGCTGTATCCAGAAGAGACCTAATACAATAACCATGAAATTCAAACTATTTCTGTGAAGTTTCATCAGTTTTCTGAAAACTTCATGACAACAACAGCGGAAATAAGCAAACCTTTTGCAGTGTTCAGTAAAGTCTGCATATAACACAAGTAAAGAATGAAGTAAGGAATTTACTGATTGGTGTATTTGACAAGATGCCATTAAAAAAAGAGAGCCATAAAAGCAGAGGAGCAGTATTTTTCCCACTCTTCCCCTTCTGCTTTGATCCAAGTTCCAAGCATGCTCTTTTATAGGAATTAAATGAGCCCACAGTACATCAGCAGTCCAAGCTTGTAATGTGGTGTCAAGAGGAAGATCCTATCCTCTCAAGGAGGTTCAAACTAGGACAAACTAAAGACAGATGCATAATATATAAGTAAGCAATCTGTGACAATCCGTGGTCTGTGAAGCTGCACTAACACACTAATCGGTGCAGCCTAATAGCTGAGTGGTAAGAACACAGCATGAAAGCAGTGCCCCTGCTTCAATTCTACGTGACCTTTGATGCATGCAATTTTCTACCTCTTTTCCCCTGTATCAACATATATCTATGACCCATCTTCAGAACTGAGGCACAAATATACCTCAAAAACAACATATGTACATTCTGACTTGATTTTCATTTGTCATGATTAACCATTATATTATTACTTTAGTACTTGATAGGCATATTTGGGAATTTGTAGTGCATGCTGACTCAAATTAAGAAAGAAAAGTTGCACACAAAAAAAAAATCTGTAAGTGGGTGATGGCACTGATATATTAAATCACTTGATAAAAAAAATTCCACTTTTTCCAAGCTTACTTGAATGTTACAATTAACACATCAGCTGGGGTGTAAGTTAGAGGAGACCAGAACAACTTACTCTGAAAGCAGGGTTTGCTCCCAGCTCCAAAAGACATTTCACAGCTGAGGTGCACAGATTTGATGCGGCAATGTGCAGGGCGGTGCCAAAATCAAAGTCACTGCAGGTAGCATCTATCTCTACAAGGGAAAATTAATTAATTAAATTAACAGGATGTACTGGCATTTTTCTTCTGCACACCACTTTTTAATTCACCTTTTACAGGTACCTCAACTTAAAATACAATTAATGCAACAATGACTACTATTTATACTCACGAGCCACAAAATCAGCCCCAAAAGAATAAGGATAGGTAAAGACAGGTACATGTGACATCAATTCCACAGATGTTAGCTTGAAAACATTACTGAAATTAATCCTTAAGTGAGATATCGTGTGTTACAAGTTGATAAGGGTGCAAAGCTTGTGGGCTTTTAAGGATCGAATGCTCAGACATAAATAATGAATGGACCTTGTCAGAAAAAAATAATCAAGAACAAGGTTTTCTCAGTTATCTTAATATTTTTTACTGAACCAAAGCAAAACATAACCCAAAAATATTATCGAAATACAGGAAAGGCCTGTGAACCACTATGATATAATCAATGGACAGAAACACAACCCCCCACCAACCATAAAATAATATAAAAACATAACACCACTCAAATAAAAGATTGTCGAGCAGTACAATAACAAGACACAGGCTGCAGGTCCTGGTCTCTGTACACCATCAAATCCACTGCACTGAAAACTTAAACAATAAGCATATATAGGCTATGTTTTAATTACATTCATTATGTACACAATGAGTATAAATGCTTAATCCGAGTTCTGTGTTCAAAACTGAGGTCATGAACACTTAACATGTATAGCTGATTCTGAAATATAATTTATTCTCTTAGGTCAATCTTTTCCCACATCAGCTAGAAACTGTTTGTTTACAGATATTGTTACGTAGGATGTCTGCAGTTTTTTTTCACAGCAATAACTGCAATCATTTCAGAAATTTACAAAATTGTTTAAAATGGTGAAGAACGCTTTTTTTTTTTTAAGTAAACATACTGTAAATTGAGCAATACCCTTGAGAAGTAAGAGTAATGATGTGAAAACACTCCAGTCTTAAAAATATGTAATTTTGTACAAGGGGAAAAAAAATGTTTCTACTTTTTTAGAAGACACTTTTTGCAGATGTTTTTCTGCTCATCAGTACTATCTGCTGCTCAACGGGCATTTTATGTTATGGACTTCATAAACATACATAAACTGTGCAATAATCCAAAGACATGAATTCAAGCTGGAGCCTATGAACTAAACAGATCAGTCAACGTTTTTAATTAGTATACCCATCCACACCAGTGGACATAACAACCTCACCCCTCAGATAGTCAACATCTCAAGCACAAACTGCAAATGCTGAACTTCAATTTCACCACTGATGTTGGTAAATGTAGACCAAACAAGTAAAAGAAAAGTAAGCTCACAAAAAAATTTAATAAAAAATGACTAAACCCTCTTGTTGCTGCAGCTAGTTTTGATAATAGAAATGTTTGCACTGTGCTGCCTGCCTAGGTGAACTTCCTCTGTGCTCTGCTTTTACCTCCAGGCAGAGATGCCTGCAACACCACCCGGATAAGCTGGGGCACATCAAAGTAGGCAGCGTAGTGCAATGCCCTCATGTTAGTCCAACGAGAGCGGAGGTTAGGATCAGCACCAAGGGCAAGAAGCTGGCGGGCAAAACCGGCTGCGGTCTCTGCGTCACCTGAGGAACATTGCAGCAAAGCATAATACATTAGCACTTAAGAGTGTAATGTTGCTGAATTAACGGTTACTAACAATTATTCAAACAGCATTATACTGAGTGGACACAAAAACAGAATACAGTGTAAATGTCTCTCCCATTTTACATTCCTGCTACATTTATTCAACACGGCATTAATACTAACCAATGCCTGGAGCCCCGGCTTTGCAGCAGTAGTGCAGGAGGCTCATATCTGTCAGGCCATCACGATCATTCACACCGCAGCCTCTCTTTAAGATCTGTACAAAGAAAAGATTTGTAATGTGCCACTATACAGGATTATTACATAATGTGTTATAAAGTGAAACTCAGGGGTGTTACTCTGATGAATGAAAAGCATATTGGGACTCTAGAAATTCTACTCAACTGAAAATGTATTTAACTGTTTTGCAAATTGACATCAAAATAAGAGTCATTTCTCAAGGCTGGGACCTATAAATAAGAGAAAATAAATGTCTACTTTTACCCTTGAGACAAGTGCGTCCCTGCAGAATTTGCTGCATTGCAGGTACTTTGTATAACTAAGTGGAGATGGTTTGGGAGTGGGTTAGCAAGGCCTTCACCAGAATCCAAAGAACAGATGTGTTTTATTTGGGAATAAGATGGTAGGGTTGTCCCAATCCGATATTGGGATCGGATCGGATGCCGATATGAGCAAAAAATGTGCATCGGTATCAGATCGGCAGCCGAGAAAAAATTCCGATCCATTTTTTAAAAGAATATCCGGTCCGGGTTTTCTATCGCACTGATTTAGATAATCCATTCCAGTTTTTGTTGTCGTTTCCCTAAAATCCGGTCCGCATTTTCCAGCACACCTTCAGCACCAACATTAGCGTCTTACAATTGACCTCA
>JAPTYR010000018.1:48477713-48488053 GCA_029814505.1 Siphamia roseigaster | reverse complement strand
TATCTTGTCTTTATTTCTCTTTATGTATTTAAGGTCAATTGTCTTGTGCTGATGTACAGTTGAATTTCGTCCTTGGTGGATCCATGAAGTTGATCTTATCTCAATGTTTTTATTTTATTAAATGACTGGATTGCTTTTTTCCCACCATTTGCAGAGCCTTTGTACCAACTAAGAACAGGCTAGATCAAAATTCACCAAGCCCTTCACAGTATAAGACAAATAATAAGAAATAAAAAAACAACATAAATGGATCAAATTAATTAAAAGCAAAAGCTTTCACATGTGGGTCTTAATATTCTTTTTAAAGGTATCAGTAAAGTCCAGTGGGAGTGAGTTCCACAATGTGGGTGAAACCAAACCACTACTGATTTCTTCATCTCAGTAGCACCGACAAAGCAAATAATGGTATTTCCTGTATTGTCAAGACTTTACCTTTTTTAAACGAATTTGATAGAAAATGTGATTATTTGTGTGTGTGTGAGCTGTCACAGTATGAAAAATAACTGGAATAATAAACAGGAGTGTTTTATCTCCACTGTCTTCCTCGCCTAATTTGACTCTTGTCAGCCACGCAGTCGTGTCAGACATTTCACTTCCATCTTGTGTTTGTGTTTTTTTCCCTTTTTTAATGTGTGCGTGCAGGGCTGTTACCCCCGGCCCCTGGCAGCGGTATGGTGATGCTGCAGATGACGGCGCCCCCCTGCCAGCAGCCTCGGGCCCCCTCCCCCTGCCAGAGGAAACAACCCAGCCACAAACACCCAGGCCCTGAACACCAGCGCGGCCGCAGGCCCACAGAGCTCCCCCCGCCTCCAGACAACACCCAGGTACAAACGCTGTCCAAATGTGTGCAATGACAACAGGAGGGGGGGCACTGGTTTTTAACTTTTATTTTTTTTTTTTTTTTTTTTTTTTTGCTGTTAATGTCTAAACTTGTAATTCTAATCTAACCTTTTGATTTCTTCTAATGGTTTTGAAAAGATGTAATTAGCTTCATGGCCCACAGGGTCTACATAGACAACAGTAATTTCCAAAAAGTTTTACATTTAATTATAAATGTAGTTGACGTTTGCCACATAAGATAATATAGAACATGTCAGAAAGTTAAAAGGCTCTCACAAGAAAGCAATTTTAAAGCTAATTTAGTTTTGTTGTGTGACAGCACCTGACGTGAGAATCGTCCCCTTGAGCCAAACCCTGCTTCGCTGGTGCTGCCGTCAGGTTAAATGTCGTAGCAAATAGGCTCAGCGAACGAAGCCACTGCTGCCGTAACCTGAAAATGAGGAGAAAATAGTCCTCAGCATTAGCCTGTAATGGTACATTAGGGGGGCTAATGGGGATCGAATGGTACATTAAAGCAACAACTTGAAAAAGGGAATGACTTTGGGAAAGAGAAAAAGCCGAGGTGGCATTTTTTTTGAATGAAAGTGTTTGTGTTTGTCTCCTCTTTCTCTCCATTTCCACAACCGCCGGGGTGTTGTGTGTAGAGCAGCCTGCCCTCATCCCCAGCACTCACACCTTCGCCAGGCCAGCAGCCCAGCGTCAAGGGCCTCCCACCAGGCATCTCACCCATCCCTGTCATGGCCCACCACCCACAGCTCCCTACAGCCTTCTGCCACAGTGGACAAGGTCGGACACACGGGTCAAAGGTCACAGAGCAGTGTTTTTAAAAAGGGAGATGGTGATAGATGTTTGATCATTAACATTAGCTGTGTTGCCTCAGGTGAAGCGCACTACTCTCTACTGGGCCAACCTCTGCAGTACAAACCCTCCATCAGACCTCCCCTGATCCACACTGCCCACATGATGACAAAACACCAGGTCAGACACACACACACAGACACACACACACACACACACACACACACACACACACACACACACACACACACACACACAAACTCTTATAAACGTGTGTATGTGGCCAGACAGATTGTAGTTCTGCTGTCCACAGTCATCTGTTACCATGGAAGCTAAAGTCACCTGTTACCATGGCAGCCACAGTCACCTGTTACCATGGAAGCTACAGTCACCTGTTACCATGGCAGCCACAGTCACCTGTTACCATGAAAGCTACAGTCAACTGTTACCATGGCAGTCTCAGTCATCTGTTACCATGGCAGCCACAGTCACCTGTTACCATGACAGCCACAGTCATCTGTTACCATGGCAGCCACAGTCATCTGTTACCATGGTAACCACAGTCACCTGTTACCATGGTAGCCACAGTCACCTGTTACCATGGCAGCCACAGTCACCTGTTACCATGGTAGCCACAGTCACCTGTTACCATGCCAGTCTCAGTCATCTGTTACCATGGCAGCCACAGTCATCTGTTACCATGGCAGCCTCTCTCTCCTCCCTCTACATCTTGCTTCCTCTCCCTCCTCTCGGTGCAGAGCGACAGTGTGAGAAGGAAAACTGGTAAAAGAGAGAGAGAATAATTGTCCTTCCTGCTACTAGAGCATCAATAAATCTGTGTGTGTGTGTGTATGTGTGTGTGTGTGTGTGTGTACAGTGTCAAATAGAGAGAGAAAGAGAGAGAAGGAGACAAGATAAAAGTAAAATAAACTTCCAGATTTCTGCAGAGTCAGTTTAGAACGCTAGACACATTCTCTCTGTTTGCATGGTGAAATGCCTGCTGAGGACACTATAAAGTGATTCAGGAAAAAAAAAAAACATCTTAACTATATCCATATACATACAAGAGCCACTCACAACTCCGCAGTTTGGCATCAGTCTGAACTTCATAATTTGGCAGGGAGCTGGAGCAGAAGTTACAGAAGACTCGCTCTGAAAACCCATTGTCACACTCACTAAAAAAGGGACATAAAAGTGGGACATGCTGGAAGGTGGGAGTTGAAATCTTTTTTCCTCCCCTCTCACTATGACCTCTTTGGACCAAGTAAAGCAAAAAAGAAGAAAGAAAGGAGTGCCAATTGGTTGGCTAACAGCCCGCAGACTAGCGGCCAGCTTGCCTTGCCTGCCTGCTGCCTCCGCTTGGTTGCCTAGCAACCCCAAGTGTACTTTTGGGTTGTCTAATGACTCTTGTTGCTGTAGTGGCTCAGGGGCTACTAATGAAGCCTCCTGACCATTCGTGCCCGTTTAAGACCTGGAAGCTGACTGATCACTGGACAGGGATCTTGAGACTTCAGGCTACCCTAAACCTCTTATGTGTGACAAATTCTGCCCCCAACCTGAGCTGCCATCAAGTCACACACATACACACAACAATATGTGCACACATCATACCCAAACTGGCAGCTTATAATGTTCCAGCTGACCTTAATTCTCTAACATATCAATGCCTCAACCTACCTGAACTTTGTCTGAGACTCATATAAACATACTCGGGCCAGTGCTGATGACCAGCCACAGATAGTTTTTTTGTGGTTTGTTTAGACCCAAAAAATAGCAATTATAGCGATACAAAGAGCTCCTTTCAGCTGTTGACCCACATTGTAAACACAAACCAACAGGGTTCCCTATTCACTCCATTCTGTCAGAGCTGCATGGTGAGTCAGTCTCTGAACAGCTGTAGGTGAATTATCTGGATTTGCAGTTCTCACATTTGAAACATGCTCCGGCTGCACTTTTTCATATTTTAAAGAAGTATACATTTTCTTTAATATATCGCTGCCAAAGAAAACAATGACCTGTCTAGGACGTAGGTATTTATAATACATTTACACTGTACAGGTTACTTAGGGAGACTTGCAAATTATCACTGCTTACTTTAAAAAAAAAAAAAAAAAACATTGCATAAATCATGCAGAAAAACTGTATGTGCTCATGACCTCTTTGTTTCAGTTCATCTGCAAGACTGTCATTATGATTGCAAGGCAGGTTTGAAAAAAGTATGACAAGCAGCATGAAAAAAAATGTGTGGAAGTCTGATTTTAGTTACTGATGGCCTACAGTGTTTCTTTTGTTTGTTTTCTGCTTGCCTTAGGAAAAACAGTTGATGAATATTTACTTCCTTGTTTTCAAGTCAAGTTTGGGAGTGTGATTGTGTTGTGTGTGTGTGTATACAGTCTGTGTGTAAGTCAAACTTATATGCTTGTGTTTATGATGGGTCTGTCATTACACTAAGCTTTGTTCCAGGGTCATTACATATTGCTAGGCGAGTACATTACATCCCCAGGGTGTCACCATGTATATGCTTGTCTATACATGTCCACCAGCCTTAGGTCTATATTTGGCCACAGTCTGGGCTCATGTCAACTGCTGTCAAGTGCTGCATTGCCGGAGGGCCCAACACCCACTGTGTTGCCCGAGCTTGCTGATCTGAGTGGGCAGTACCTTGTGCCACTCACTGGCATTCATGTTGGACCTGTCCATATGGCCTAGTTAGAAAGATGGGCCGACGGACACACAGTACAAATATAAAATAAAAAAAAATATATAAATATAACAGGATGCCCAATATGGCACGCGTGGGCAACATCAACAAACAAGGGTGTTTCAGGGCGTCTCTTAACCACCCACCCTTCTCACGGAGTAAAGAGGGGATATTATTCCTGTTTCAAAGAAGGCACAAGATTGAGTGTTTTTCTGTTTTCATATTCAAACTCCGGGGAGTGAGAAAAAATGAAACCAGTCAGAAGAGCAAAAAGAACCAGGGGAGATTTTATTCACGGCAGGCAGTTTTTAAAAGGATTTTTTTCATGTTCGCTTGGCAACATTTTGCTTTCACCTCACTCTGAAATGGATCTTCAAAGGTTGTTTATCGATTTCCTACTGTTAACCTTTCACATGATGTTTCACTGCAACACTGTTTGGTGGCCCTCAATAGCTTTGAGGAGGGGGAGGAGGAGGTTCAAGCAAGGAGAGGCTGGCAACCCAGACCAGTGGGATATTGGTTGTATGTTGCAACGGGCTTCTGGTTATTGAGGCAAGAGAGGTGGAACATTTGGACGCAGAGGAAGAAGGATTGCTGAGGGTCAGGGATGAGGAGGATATAGCTGGTGACTGTGAGTCTGGAGCCAGGAGGGGACAGGAAGAGCAAGGGCCAGCCAGAAAGGACCTTTCCCTGTGGGGCTGGGAGTGGCTGATGTAATGGCATTAATCTCCAAGTGCCATCTGACACCCAGTGTGGCTCCGTCATTGAAAAGTGCTAATTCTGCTGAACTGTGAGGGGAATTCAGGCATCTCTAGAGGCAATGCCCTGGATTAATTAAACACACTGGCATGAAGCACTGTACATATTTATCTCTTTTACAGAATCATCGCTGTTTGATTTTGGTGTTTTTCTCACAGAGCACAACAAATGCGGGTTATTATTGCCAGAAACAGTGTCACATTTTACTTGCTCTCCTCCCACTACGTACTGTGGTGGCTGTTCATCGCTTTTTGCTAACCTGGGATTTCCCTTCTGTTTCCTTTTTCTTTCGTCGTGTACTTCTCCCTCTCCTGCTCTCTCCAGATGAACCGGCCCATCCAGGTGAAGCCAGCCGACAGCGAAGGACGAGGAGGTAATTAACCTTCTCCTGGTCTCCGTTGAACACCTCCCTTAAACAACGCACACACACACATACACACACATACACAAACACAAATACACCGGAACAGTGCACACGCAATCCTTAATATTCTGCTCTCACTTGAGACACACTGGGAGTTAGTAGAGTAGCTCGTAATATAGGTCACTTGCTTCTATTGACTTCCCATCTGTGCCAGCAGAGGGGCTGTCTCAGGTTCACAGTCACTGGGAGCGGTTCAAAGACAAGGCAGAGACACAGGGGAGGAAGGAAGGGGGATTAGAGGATCTCCATCCCTCAATAACCACAAATTGATACTCACTGTAAAGTTGTAGACAAGTGGTGGTGGAATACCCCCAAAACATCCTACTAGTGGACAGTACAATTCACCAAAATGACATTATTTTAAGAGTTTATAAGCCAATGTTTAAAAAAAAACACAGGTTTACTTATACATCCAGCATTTTTCAGGCTAATACATAAGTATTTTAAAGTGATCTAGAGTCAGGTCTAATTTGCTATAATACAGAAGTAACATCCACTTGAACGTCCCTCTATCTGTGTCCTACAGATCCTACAGATTACATCACAAAGATTAAAGATTAAATACTGAATCCAAGCAAGGGTATAAACTTTCCAAACATTGGCTTTAACATGGTACTGATGCTCATATGCAGCCTCCTTTCTCCATCTTTAGTCTGACTGACATTTTGATGGACTCGATCATTCTGAAGCCATTTGTGGCTAACATCATTGAGGTTAATGCAAATTAAGCCAGTTAAAGATTTACATGGGTGGAGTTGGGTCTAATTGGACCAGTCTGTGTCTGCCCTGTGCTTGTATTTCAGAGTGGTGATTTAAACTGCCTAGGTCAGATTAGACTGAGCCACTTTGCTGATTTATATGGTCAACTGCGAGTCAGATGGCCCATCTCTATTGCCACACACACCCCCATGTAGATCTTATTTTTGTCATGGAGGCACTTTAATTAACGGCCATCTAAAAACAGGCAAAGTCTGACCGACAAGGCCTGGGCAAGAGCCAATCGGCATTCTCACTAAGATAAATTGGATCTCTGGGCTTAAGAGGGGAGGATGGATGGGTCCCAATATCAATTACTACCCTTTTTCAGCTGAAAGAGAGGGGAGATGAACAGGCAGTGTGAATAAAATACAGAGGGCTCTAAGGCTGGCACAGCCCTCGCTAGTCTGTCAGATGAACTTTCTATATGGGAGGACAGGATAGGACACAGCACAGAATGAAATAAGACCAAGCAGACAGGCCCCAACAGAGATATTGAGCGTTAATGGCAACAGGAAGTCAGCAGACAGGCCAGGGAAGTAAACCACAGTCGCGGCTGACAATGAAATGAGATTTACTGTGAAGGCCTGTGGTTAAAGGAAAATAGACAGCACAGCTTGGGCTGACTAAAGGACAGAAAGTAGCAAGGGATTCATCTCTGAGGACCAGTCAGGTACACCAATCCCTATGAGGCCACAGATTGTCAAACCCACGGCTGAACAGGGACATTTGCGGCTCTAGAATGGAGACACATTTATCACTACCAAGACATCAGCAATTATCTGTCATGGGGAGTTGTGCAGGGGTCTCGATTATGTGTCTGTACAGGCATTAGGGCCCATTACTCCATTTGGAGACTCGAGTAGCCCCTCTTTTGTTCATGATGTCCCTGAGAGACATCCGCTCTCTGGGGATATGGAGTGTCAGGAGGGGAAGTAAAATCGGAGCTGAGAAAATGAGTAGGAAGGCCCAGTGCCACACAGTCCTGCTGCTTGGCTGCTATTGTGGATCACAGACGTTATTCTCTGGATGTCTATTACAATGCCTCATGTATTATTTTATTTTTTTCCTTGGATTATCAAGGAAGAATGGAGCGTGGGAGGAGAGCTTCACAGCTTTTAAATCTATTTCTGTTCCTTGGGTCAGCCAGTCTCTTCCCCACAAAGTTCGCATTTATCTGATGTGCTTAACACCACTTTTTTTTTTCTACTCTGCTCAATTCCATCAAACCATAATTTCAACTCAGGGATATTGAAAAACAATCCAAGCGTGTGTCTGCTCACTCATTCTGGAGACAGTGCAGGGACAGAAACGCTAGTATATCTCCACTTGAAACCCAAGCAAATTGCTTCCATTTAAAAGGAGCAAAACTGAGGTAAAGCAGACCTCTTTTGCTCTCTATTGCTTTCTGTCTCTCTCCTTCTTCTTGGTCTCAGTGGTACTGCAGTGCATATGGAGAGATGAAGCGAGTGATAGAAGGAGAGGCTGGGATTCAGTACATGGCCCATGGAGGAATGAGAGAGGGTGAGAGATGGAAGACAAAAAGAGCGAGAGGGGAAGAGACGACAGGATGAGAAAGTTAACGGAGGGTGATGGAGGCAGCTGAGTGAATCTCAGCAGTAAATCATCTCAGAGCCGCCCCATCCCTATCTCCTCCTCGCCTCGCCAGGAATCTTTTTCCCCCTGACCTTGTCTGCCGCTGTGTCTGTGAAGAAAAGATGGGGCCAGATTATCTATGATTGGAGATGGCCATTATCTAAACACAATCTTGGAGCCAGGTCCCACTCTTCTAGTCACTGCTGTGAGACTGGAGACCACACTGATGAGAAGAGAGATGATGGGTCAGCCAGCAACACCCTCTCCTTTTATTAACTCTGATAAGATGGTTTCAACACTCTCTTGAAATGCTCAGCGACCTCCATCAACATTGACTTTTTCACAATGTGCCACTCACAGTGCATTTGTCTACACATTCTCCTTAGTTGTTTATTAGCTCTCTATAGTTTTGTTTTATTAGATGCTTATACAGTGCCAGGAGCGCTGCAGTCCTCATATTTGATACTCAACAGCCCTCTGTGAGCCTTTTTAATATCTTGTCCATGCCTTTAGTCTGTCTGGCCGGGGGGAGTCTTTGTGAATGGACCATGTTTGTCCTTGCCAACCTGCTGCTCTTCAGAAGGTTGACCCCAGTTGGGCAGTGGAGAGATTGACAGGACCTTAAGATGTTGCGCACTGTGCTGTCATGCCCCACCCCAGCAGGTAGTGAAAAGTGAGGGCTGCTGGCTGGTTCAGTCTGGCAGGCCACAGAGGAGGGGCTGTCTGGAGGCACCTCACACCCACAGAGGAGCACGCTCCACTTTACATGCAAATGAATCCAAAAGATCCCTCTGTGCCTGTGGACATGATCATGCAAAATTCTGAAAAGTCAAGAAGGACCATAGTACTGCTGCTATGTATGGACTAAGAAATACATTGATGAGCAGTCTGATGAGCAGACAAAATAATGATTCTTTGCAATCCGAGTACAAACAAGAATTTTGAAATGTATTTTTTTTAAAAAGAGGGGGGAGAAAAAAATATTTTTTTAACACATACTACAACGGACAATTTTCCCTTAAATTTGGAGATTCTTCTGTGTTAGTTTCTGATTGTGCACACCAGAAGGTTTAAAGCTTCCCTCCCACTCCCCTGAGTAAATGGATGTGACAGCTCTAGTTGTATGAGTAATGCATTTACAAACATGAAGGCTGTATCCTCTCATCATGCCTGATACACTGACAATTCAAATGTTTGTTCTCCTCTGATTATTCCATTTACTACCTCACTATGCTGGATAATCCACTTGCATACATCTGATTGAGACTAGCGTCAGAAAGGTTTAGTGTGTGGTTTGCACATCATTTTCATTGAGATGTTGTCTTATTACTTGTGTTTGGGTGAACTGAACAGGAGGTAGAAGCAGAGAACAGAGTTTACATCTCTTCTAGAGTTTAAGGTGGTGTGAATATGCAAAGGGCAGACAGACTGTTGTTTAAAATTATACATAACTTTTCAATTGTTGCATTAAAGAAGAAAGGAATAAATTTTATAGTTACTGTAGCAAACCCACTGCATAAACTGTTTTACCCTGAAAATTGGTTTCATTTTTCAGCATCTCGCATAAATATTCCTCCTAAAACTCCATCAAGAATTATTTATGATGATTAATATTTAATCAGATAATTACCTGTAATATGAAAGAGTTTCTTGCACTGGTAAATGCATTGAAATTTAAAAGCTCATTTTGAAGCATTTCATACCTGCGAACTGAACTGCTACTCACAGCTCATACACTTTGATGTAAACTCATCAATACTAAATCCTTATGTGCCTAGTTTTACCAGGGGACCTTATGTGGTTTTGAAAGTACTCCCTTCATAGAACCGTGCTCTGTGGACAATTGCATGGGATTTGCAAAGTCTGTATTTGACTCAAATTAACAGAAATAACAACAGATATTGTGCTATGTTACGCAAATGTTATGGTACAATATTTTTTTTTAAACAAAGGTGTTGTCATGTGTTGTGGAAATCATTAATCACTACAAAATGAGAAAACTTTAAATAGAAAAATATTAATTTATTGATCAATCAGACAAACAGAAATTTCTGGAGAACGTCAGAACGAGCTGATCGAGTGTTCTGCCCCAACCAGGAAGAAAAGACAACTTTATAACCCATCTGCCCGACCATCCTCCACATACACCTCAGATGGGAAAAATGGGAATACGTCTTAACATAGTTCTATGTCTGAACAATATTGATTACCAGTAATTATGTACATTTCCATATCAAGGGTGATGGAGAAATAAGGACAATTTAGTTCCACAGTATGTGATACTTAATGAGCAGAGACACAAACTGTATGTACGGCTGCATTACTGTCAAATGACTGGAACTGTTATTACACCAACTGTTCACTTTTGTTTTTGGGGGTTTTTTTATTTTGAAAAATCCAAACCATGTTAAAAAAAACTCTTGCGAAATACAGAAAAAAACAGCCAAAAATTTGAGAAAATATTCC
>JAPTYR010000018.1:48459407-48477613 GCA_029814505.1 Siphamia roseigaster | reverse complement strand
CAATATACATTAATTAATTGATTACCAGTAATTATGTAAATTTCCATATCACATGTCATCCAACTCAGACAACACCGTCTTCTGATGGGTTTAAGTATTTTTCTGTGAATGTGTATCCTGGACTGGCACCCAAAATGTTGTTAGTAATTGCATACATCCACAGAGACAGTGATTTACATTTGACTAAAACTAGCATATGACACCTTTGACAAAATGCGGAAGGTAAAATTAAAGACATGAACCCTCTAGCTCCAACGTCCAATGTAAATAGGACTTAAGAATTTACCTTGCAGTTACTCCTTAATTAATTAAGGGGTCACCTGTTATTTTTCACATAAAAAAAAAAAATCAGGAAAATGAAATGAGTTAGATGAGTTAAAAAAAAGGCTTATCTGATAATTACACTGTGACAACGTCACTGATGCTGAAGCAACAACATTGTCATCATAGGTTGCGAACATGTGGTAAGATGCTTGCTTGTCAGTGCTTGTTCCTTACATCATTTTAACTATTTTGTTGTGATTCTTTCACGCTGATTAATTATCTGTCCAAAATGACAACACATTATAGCTTAACATAAATATATAATTATACAGATCTTGGTACCTCATATTGTGTTCAGTGCTTTTACCATCTTGTGAACATTTTTACATGGTGAAACATATTATGCTATTTAATGCCTACAACTTTAAAGTGTAAGAAGGGCACGTGTGGTGAAACCATTTTAAATACTAAATTATGACACAAAATAACCTCTGTTGTTGAGCTCCTGGTGTCATTTTCATTATAAAGAAAGGATGCTGGCCACAAATACCATAGCACAAAAAGTAATTACAGAACAGTATTACTGGAAAATAAGGCAAACATTAAAATGTTTATAATTTGGTAGTGATATTTACATTTTGTATTTTCTCTCTTGGAGTTCAGTTCATGGCGATTATTGCTATTGTGTTATGTACCAAAAATATAAATGAATATTGTGATCCAAGATGTGATCAAGAGTCTCACACACTTCCTCTGTTTGGTCATGGTGCTGCCACAGAGTTAACTGTAACCAAAGGCTCAAAAAGATGCGTGTACAACAATCGCAAGAAAGTCACTAAATGTCTCTATATTGGTTTTGCAGTGGCTTTTAAGAATGACAACAACTGTGGCTTGGGTGAAGAATTTGTGTGGTATTTCTGTACTCAAACACAGCGGTAAACTCCCATTCATTTCTATAGGCTGTTACGAGTGTATTAAAGTGAAATAAATCATCCAAAGTGTAATATCCAGGTGCCCGGTGCAGAAACCTTATGACAGTTCAATGTAATTAACTGTTTCAGGGAGAAAATTTGAGATGTGGTCCAACACAATAGGTGGATTGATTACATTATTTTCTTTCTCCATATTTAATCTCTGCACAACTAAAATTATAACTATTTCATATTAATAATTACCTGGTTAATTATTTAGTCATATTAATGATGCCATATAATTGACTTTCAGTGATTACTTCTCTAAAGAGGGTCTTAATAATTAATCAACTATTTTCAGCACTATTTATTTGACAGTCAATCTATCAATGTACAAAATGTGTCATTGTGGTAAAGTTTTAGTCCCTGGAGGTATTCAAGAAAGAAGAAAAGTTCATTTAGGAGTTGAAAATGTTGACAGGGTCCAAGTCTATAGTTAAAAATGCAAGACAAAAAAAATGAATTAACAAATATGTCTACTCGAGTTTTCCCATTTTGTTTATTTATTTATGTTCTTTTCAATGCTGTGTAAAAATCTAAACACATATTTTAAAAACCCTTTTCTGAAAGCAGATGGAACCCTTTGATTCTGAACGGACTCCTGTAGCCTTTATGCAACTGAGACTTACAGTAGATGATGAAAAACAAAGCTCAGTTCAATATTAAGAAGCTGTTACCAACATTTTGCACACCCAGTCTGCACGCCTACATGCGTGAGTGTGTCTGGTGGCTGGCCTCCCAGGCAGCATCGTACCAGCATCAGGGTTTTCTAATGAGTCCATAAGAAGCACAACTTCTCTGTTGTGCTGCCTGGAACATTACTCTGCATTTGAAATGCACCCAGCGGCCTAGCAGGCATCTTTTATCGTTGGATGCAGCTGTCCATGCTTTCTGAACATTTACTACTACCAAGCTTCCCTGACTATTGCCAACGGGTACAAAGTGATAGAATCATGGGGGAAAAAAAAAAAAGAAATATTTACCACAACACACAACAGTAAAGTAATTTTTAAAGAGAATATTCCCATTATTGGCAAACAAAAGCAGAAACTTTTGAATAGTAGACTTCACAGAAACCGGTACTTTGCTGAGAGATAAAGAGTATTGTGAGGGATGACAGGGAAGGGTAGAAAGAACGATACAGAGAGGAGCAGAGAGACAAAAGGAGAGACAAGGAAAAGAAAAGTACAATCTATATGCATATACTGAAGCCTACAACACAAGTAGCACTTTATTCCAGTGAGAGAAGCATCAATCTTGACAGCATATGGCGTCTGTGCAAAATCCATTAATTTTTAATATACCGGGTGCAGAAATGAAAAGGCTTCCTGAGACAAGCAATTGTCAGATGTCAGTAGTGTTTTGATAACTTTTTTGATCTCCATTTTTATTTGCATTCATAAAACAGAGCCATCCACATGTCATCTCAGTTTGGACATGTCTGGAAACTGACATGGATCCATTTTCCTTTCCCTCACTGCTTCCGTGTTTCCTATTTTGGCATGCACATAAATAAAATAATAAATTATCAGAACCCATACCGAACAGCATTATGAAAGGATTTAAACTTCACATGCATTCCTGTACAGCTCCACACTGTTTTAAAAATCCTGTACCCTTGAATTTGCTAATTACATTTTAAACTATACAGAGGAAATGTTCCAGAGGTACATGAATTAATTAGACTATGTTGAAACAAAAGCGTAAATGATGTAGCCAGCCTTCATAACTACTATGCACAGAAGTGTACACACACACACACACACACACACACACAGCTGACACTATTTTAAAGCAGTGCCAAGGTTTGAAAGTGCAGATTACAAAGGTCTCTTCAGAGTAGAGCAGAGAAGAGCTGTAGAGCTCAAATGTTCTCCAGCTCTATGGCTAAGCTCTGTAAAAGGGATAAGATGAGCCCTTCTCAATGACAGATAAGTACAAAGAAGTCAAACAGTCAGCTCAATGAGTTTTGTCATACTTCTACATCCACAGTCAATTTCACTGGAAGGTTTTCACCCTTTAATGCAGTTTGAGAGGAGGATTTTTCCCAACTCTCCTGACTTTTAACAGATGACTATTTGTAGTCACTGAGTCATCTTCTTATGCAGCGGTTGTATGAGAATATATTTATTCATATTCATAAAATGGCAATTTAAAGCATGCAAGTGGCCATAGGAGATGAGCGGGAAGTTGCAAAATCCAATAAGAGCTGCTCTGGAGACAGGTGCAAAGTGGACTAATTAATAGCAATCTATACTCTGGCCAGGGCATGCAGTGGGCCGACTGAGACACTCTTAGGTCAGGCAATGAAAAGATAGCAGCTCCAAATTCATTTTCTCGCTGTGGCTCTCCCAAAGGAAGGCTCCGAAGTACACTCACACTTCCTTTAATGCCTTCACTGGGGTGTAATTTATTTTTGCGTTTGCCAGCACATTTGGAAAGTTCATTACCTCGCTCATGGCTTGTTAATTAGCCTTGTAAAGCCGCCATAAGATCTCCTCGGGCCAGGACCGAGATGAGACTTTTGTCCCAAAACATTAACACACTGCAGGAGGCCTGTAAAACTGCACTCTGCCCATTTAAGTTGTAACACTGACACCTCAATGAAAATCTGAACGATCGAGAGTCATTCGCGGTGAAGTCACATGAGCACCGGACAGGCTGCTGGTGCATTTCATATTTCACCTTTGCTGCTATGGGCAGGGGTTGGGCTCATTTCTCTCTAACACCTGTTCAAGGCTGACTTTTCAACTCCTCTGCTGATGCCCAGTATATAGTTACGTGCCTGTCCTCGCATCAGTCTTTGCCAAAACCCAGTTGACAGCATAAGCAGCTGTCTCCGTGATGCTCTTCTCAGGGTTCTTGCTCTCTTCCAACCCTGGAGCTCCAAGAAAGGTAGAACAGTAATGAGCAGTAATACCAGGCTCAGCTGGTGAGTTTGAGAAATCCTGCTGGGTGAGGCGTGACTACAGGAACATGGACTGACACCATATCTACAGCACCAGTAGCACAGACCAGGCAGCGTGGCCTTATTGATTATTCAGGTGCTCATTTGTGTGGCCAAGCGAGTAGCAGGCACGTGTCTCATATGAACTTTACAGAAATGGAACAGGATCTGATTTCCCCGTTGCAAAAAGGAAGCCTTGGTGCTTTATATTTAGAACAGCTGCGTCTAATGGGGCCTGGCAGGTACAGGAGGCGTCACATCTGTCGAGGCCCAGGTGATGCTCTCGCCTTCCACTCCTCCCCGCTTCTCGCCTGCTCCCTACCAGTCAAATGACTCACACTGAAGATCAACAGTGTCATTTCCAATAAACTCCTCTTCCTCTTCCTGCCACTTTCCATCAGTTCTGGCGATGGGTTCTTGCTAGTAGCCATTTCATTCCACAACACAGCGAAATAGGGGATGCATAATGTAAAAGATGTACAGAAGATAAATGCTCTGTCTGATGCCAGGGCAAGAGGATGATTAATTAGAAAAATCTTGCTTTCTGACTGGCCAAAATTTAGTGGTATAGAAGCCATACGTCTGAGCCAGAGCACCTCCCGTTCAGGAACTCAGGGAGAGTCTATGACAAATTGCAGCGGTGAGGAGATTGGTGTAGATTAACCTGCCCTTCAAACTCAATGAGGAAATGCTCTGCAAGTTTATTTCTCTTTGAGTTTTGGTTGTAAATGTGGATGTTCAATGTCGGCCTAAATATTAAATTACATCAAAACAAGCTGTGATAGTCATTCTGGTCAATTTTAGACCTTCTCTCGAGGACTCAAAATGTTCCTATTGCAAACCAGGCTTCCAGTATATACATTGGTCTATTTCTCTGTTCCAATCCATATTCATACAGCACTAGTTTGAGGTTCAACTGCTCCGCTGTGACTTACTTTAACGCCCAGTCCCATGTGATGACCTGGAACCATTCTCTTCCCAGGGACATCTGAACCCCATGTTGTTTGTTAGCTATGTCTGCCTGTTTACAAGTTGGTTAATTAAAGTGTACAGAAAACCATGTATCACAATATAAACTACCTGCTGGGAAGATTTGTCATGTTTTGGGGCAAGTAGATTTTATAGTTAAAAGGTTTTCCAACACTTTCTGCGAACAGCATTCTCCATCAGTGTGCTAGGGGAGTAATAGGTTGTGGTCATATCAAACAGGGTGTGCAGTGAATCGGAGGAAGACAAAATATTTCTCAGAATTCAATATGCAAATTACCCATTATTTCTGGACGTCTACTGCGACTGGAAGCAAGTTTTTTTGTGCATCTTGTTTTTGTTTTAGTGCTGTGTTTGTACCCTGGGAAAAACTTTTCCATAAGCATTCAGGCTGAAAAAAATGCACTTTGAAGTTTTGCTTGTGGGAAGTATAATTAGACAGTATAGATTTTAATGGCCTATACACAGAGAAACCATTAGTGACTGGCTGTTTAGCTTTGCTCAAATTTTTCAGTGGATAGAATGTCAGGACCTCAAAAAACTACCAGTTATACTTTATTGCCCGGCAGATATCACCTTTGACATACTTTTAGTTTATTTTTTTGCTTATTATAACTTGTATTCCTTTGGTGGTGACAAAATGTAATGTCGTGTTCTTGCTCCTTGTTCTCTTTAAACTCAGTGACTTAAGCTTCCAGAAGATCTAACAGTATGTCTACCTGAGCAAAATATTCTCCCTCGCTCTCTACCTTTATCTGAAACCCACTGCGCTCCAAACATCATCAGTATCAAACATCGCTGTGGCAGACTTGAATAGCTCACTGGAAACAGGAATATATCTGCCTTATACCAGGGTGGGGTGTCACACCACACAACAGTAAGATCAACAATAATAACAACAGCAGTAGCAGCGGCGGCGGCAGCAGCTGCGGTATAGGCTCAACACAGCAGACTGCTGATAAAAGGGGGGTTTGAGTTGCACAAGTTCCTCTCAGCTCAGCAGAACGGTGCCATCAGCTGTAGCATTTGTCTGTTCTCTCCCCTCTCCCATCCCCAACCTCTTTCCTCCCCCTCTTCCTCACCTTTCTTTCTCCCTATCCAGAAGACAGGAAGCTGTTTGTGGGAATGCTCGGCAAGCAGCAGAGCGAGGATGACGTCCGGCGGCTGTTCGAGACCTTCGGCCAGATCGAGGAGTGCACCGTCCTGCGAGGGCCTGATGGGGCCAGTAAGGGTCAGAGCCCACACACCTCCCACTCTTTTTTTTTTTCTTCTTCCCTTGTCTGCTTCTTAATCCTTCTGTCTGTCTGTTTATGCACCACCTCCCTTTTCTATTTCTGTTCTTTAGATTTTCAGACCATTGCCTCAGCCGCCGTGCACTCATTGACATCTCCTGCTATCCACTCTGCTTTTCTGAATAACTCATCCCCGTCCTCAACGTTTCCGTTTTTTTTTCACCACCTCATATGTGTCCCGCTTGCATGTCTTTCATACCTCATTGTCACTGCGCTCTGACACCTCTTCCCTTCCACTTTCCTTTTCTCACTACTTCTGTATTTCCTCTGCCTTTCTTCTTCTCACTCGGCTTCTCCTTTCTCTCTTCTTTCTTTCTGAACTTGTTCTTGTGTTGTCTCTTCATCACGGCACCTCCTTTCACCCTGGGCTTGTACTCAACAAATACATCACAAACACCTCGTCTTTCTGCTCACCCCTCTCCCCCTCCTCCTCTTCCTGTTATCTGCAAAGTGGAGGAGTGTAATCATGTTTGTTTCCCACATTCCCGTCATCCCTCCCTGGAGACACCATTGGACGATAATGTCCTACTGTAAATAAAGCAGCCGGGCTCTGGGTTTTGTTGCTGTCACTCACTGTGTGGCAGATTTGCTTGCATGCAGGAACAGATTTTACACTCATGTCTGGCTTACGTACTATTTATTTAGTAGAGCATGGGAAAATTAAAGATGGCTGTGAAATGTGCGATGCAGGTGGGAGTGTTCTGACAGAAGTCGGCCAGTGATCCTTTGATGGGTCCCAGTGTTACAGCCATATTTTGAGCTGTAACAGTACGACATCGCTTTAAATCGTTACTGCTTTGCTCTCTGTTGACTATGATTTATTTTCCTATATGAAGTGTCTGAACGTATTAAATGATGTGCAATTGATAATGCATGGGCCTTTCAACAAACAGAAAGGCTTGCTATAGTGAAGCACATGCTTGTCTGTGTCTACATCTGTTCCTCTCACTGATAACCCTGGGTCTATTGCTCTGCATCGCCCCACCAGCCCACTACCTTTCTTTTTCCCTGGCTTGTTTCCTCTTTCACTGTCTCTTCACCCCTTTCCGACTCCCCTCTTTTCCTGTCTGCTCAGATGCCTCAAGCTGATTGACAGCACATAAAATGAAATAAGGCTGGTGCTGCTGTGTCAGACAGGAGCTAGTTTTCTCCCTCATTCGCACTTTCACTCCTTTTCTCCTGCACCCTCCTGCACCACACACATCAATTGTTTTCTTTCTTTCCTCTCCGTATGCCATGCATTTCATCGGTTGGTATTTCTTTCTATGACCACCAGCTTGATCGTTTACTTTTCTTCAAGTTTCACTGCTGCAAAATGGAACGCTATAGAGTAATGTTAACTATGCTCACAACCAGAATGCTACCATGAGACAAAGGTCTTGTATATAGGTATCTGGTTCTATTACTCACTGTGCAACAGTCCCACGCAATCATTACGGAATGTTACGGCAAATTATTTTGCCAGCCGCCTCGCTTGGGATGAGGTTCCCGTAATTTGAATGAGACAGACCTTGAAATTGACAGTGCTATCTGTTCCATGATGGAGGCTTTGTCCCCTGTTGATGTAAATTTATGCTACTCAGAGGCTTTTCAGCACTCCTCTTCACCCAATAAAAAGGCCGAGAAGTTTAACATCCATCTCTCTATGCTGCTCCTCAAAGTACTTTCAAAGTGCAACACTTGCTGCCAGAGTTGAATAGAGCCCGAATTGTCAGGAATAATAGAGAGATGGCTTTTAGGTCTATAATTAAGTTGTGTTATAAATGTCACCCATCCAGCGGGATGGAATTCATGCATACATATTATTACCCCGGGAATTCAAAAGGCAGTGCAGATCCTCTCGCTTGAAAGCAATACAATCTCTCTTTTTCCTTTTCCCCCCAACTCATTCTGAACCATCAAATTCAAAAACTCAAATGTGCACTATAATTTATGAGGCTGTAGCACTTCAATTCTTTTGAGATGTTGTGCTCTCAGTTCCTGAACTTCCTTTTCTGTGTCAAAAATGCAGCAGTACATCACTCTTTTCTTGTTGGGGAAATGTGAGGACCTTGTATGTTTGACATGACTTTGACACTGATGGTGGATGCCAAACCCTGCAGCTCTGGTGTCTTTCTGGGTGGACTGAGCCGGCGGGGTCACAGGGAACCTGGCACAAAATCTGATCTGAGTCTTGTTAGGGGACCAACAGCAAATTATCTTGCCCTACAAAACCAAAAGGCTTTTGCAAGAACAAACCGCCCCTTATTATATTAAACTACAAAGGTTAAATGTGTTTGTTCCTTCAAAGTCACAGTTGCAGTCAAAGGGCACATTGTAGGCTGATGCATTTCGGCTGGACAAATGAAAACCTTTCCTGCCTCTATCCAGAGGGGTCTTTAAGTGAAGTGAATGAGTGCTAGAGTGCTGTGACAGAATCAAAGCCTTCTTTGACTTATCTGTTTGCCTTTGTAGATCTATACAGCTTTGAGGGCATTTGACAGTACAGAAAACACTTGGCCTTTACCACTCACCACATTTTTAACACAACAGTTTGAACAGCTTAGTATTTATTGTGCTGATGCTAAGTGGATAGAATGCCTTGGTTAAAGGTGGAAATGCTCCTCAGTTAACTATGCACAGATTGCATATCCCTCAGTTCAATCTGTTTAAGTTTTGTCAGTGAAATATTAATTTGTTTGAAGCAAAGCTGACTCCAGAGACACAGACAGAAATCAATGGGCAGCTGCCAGACACAGGACATCTCCTGAGCCTACCTATCAGTGTTAATTTAAATGAATCATCACAATCCCTTTGAGAACGTAGAGTTAAAAAAATGCAAAAAAAAAATGTATATAGCACATGTAACTGTTTTAAATAGACACCGGCAGTTCTCAAGAAGCTAGGGATTGGAACTCGGGAAAAGCCTGTCTGCTTCGAAGACACTGTGCTGCTCAATTAATGAAAAGGGGGCAGAATTAATCCATGAGTTTGTTAATTAGGTATCTCTTGACTTAACACATGAGCTACCTGAAGGCAAGGATAAGAATAGGACATAACAGAATACCTCTCGCAGTCTATGACGACCATAAAGCTTAGAGAAATAGCTCCTGTTTAATTTAATGGCTTTTGGAAAATTACCACATTTCAGTTCCACTGTACATCAGTTCACAGGCTTTGTCTTTATGTTACAGTAGTTTAGTGCCCTGCCTTACTTACACATTGATACACTCCTAAATCATGTTGTTAAGACATGCATGCTTCCAAAACACATATTGTGCATTATTATTATCTGCTTAAATCATTTTTAATAACATTTGAAATGTTAATGCAATGAGGCTCCAGAACATTGCTGCCAACAGCCGCTCTCTTGTCTTCCGGCCAACTTTTTATGTTGACTTTTCCTTTTGTGCATTAACCACACAACAGATTTAAGATGATTTGAATGCCCCTTGAGCAAAGCCCCCCTCCATCTGAAATTATATGCGAGCAAAGATTCGGTTAGATGGGCAGATTATAATAGTATGCCTTTGTCATCATAATCTCTTTTATGAGTGACTGCACACAAATCACAATGTGTAAATATTAAACAGATTAATAATCACAAACAAGTCACGATAGTAAATGCCTTGGCTCCATGCTCAAAAGTGGAGGGGGTGGAATTAGAAATGGGAAAGGGACAGGATGTTCCACACAGCTAATGCCTTCACTACAATTAGACTGATTTATTCAGTTATGCGGTGAACACACAAATGGCAGAATATATTTACAAACCAGATAACATGAAAACAATGGTAATGAATGGTACTTTCCCCAATATTCAAGGCTATTTCCCTGATGTTGCACTCCTCCTCTCTGTTTCCTGTTTTTTTCTGTGTATCCAGGCTGTGCCTTTGTCAAGTTCTCCAGCCACGCAGAAGCCCAAGCCGCCATCAACAGCTTGCATGGTGGACAAACTATGCCTGTAAGTAAAACAATCTGAGATATATTCATAGCAAGTGGTGATCTGATAATAACTGTTCCTCCACAATGTTTTTTTTTTTTAAATGTTCTGTGTAAAAGTGAAACAACATTCTGTAAGTAGAAGTAAAGAGTAGGTGCTACTGTTATTGAATGTAGTTCTGTTCTGGTCGTATATATATACACACACACACCACTCTGTTGACATAAGAGTATTTGTTTTCAAAGCACGTCAACAGTCTAAAGTCTCACATACATTCTCAATGCATCTTATCACACACAAAGGATTCCCACAGTCAGCATCCACTCCCTTACAGTGCACAGCTGCATACTCTATATCTCTATCTTTTCACTCAATATCCATTTCCTTCTTGCACTATTCAAACTACATTTTCAACAGACAGATAGATGGTGTTTACATTTACAGTTTTATAAAGATATGATTACTGCGCCTTGCGCATGAATTCGTCCATACATTTCACCAGGAGAGACTGTACTGCATTTGTTACTATGGCATTACAGACCTATAGAAGGTGAATATGAAAGTGCTGAAGGATAAAAAGACACAAACATACATGTATTATAATGTGCATACTCTCTAAAGTTTGTTTTTTTTTCATGGAATTTTAGGATTGTTTTGACCATTATTACCTCGGCCAAGGAGGTTATGTTTTTGCCGGCATTGGTTTGTTGGTTTCCTGGTTTGTGTACAAGATAACTCAAAAACTAATGATTTTGATGAAGCCTTCAGAGTAGGTTGGTAATGGGGAGATCAACAAATTATAAACTTTTAGTGGTGATCCAGAAAAGAAAACCACCGTTATTGAAATAGACAATTTTGTGAATAACTACTGAACTGATAATGATATCAACATGAATACACTTGCTAGAAGTACATTTTCATGGTCAAGGAATCTAAAGATATAGACAAAATAATGGTAGGACTATTATTTTAGGTGTAAATCTCAATATGGGGAGAACTGAGATGCTTGGCGGAGGTCTGCGCTCTCTGAGTGCTTTTTCTTGTTAAGTAAATATATATCTAAGAAACAGCTGAATCTATTTAGTTATTAGTATTGTTTAGTTAACAGCATTGTTGATGAAAGGATTGTAAATGTGATAATAAGCATGATAACACATATGAAGAAATGTCATTTTAACAAAAAATGATCCACCTTAATCTGTCGGATAAGTAAGCTGTTTAAGATGTATCTCCTGTTTTCACATTGATTCTGAATAAGTCAGCAGAACCTTGCACAAGACCTTGCCCTAAAAATATCATCACTTGTAAAAACATGTAGTGAGTGACATGCCTAAATATCAGGCATTCCAACTCTGTAACTTGGGTCAAAGTGAATTCATCACACTGAAAACCGACAAACTGAAAATAGATCTAAATGACATGTATGATTATTTCCTGTTTACATATGGTTTTGTAGGAGGTAAGAACTAGTTTTTCCAGAGTTAATAGTTTTAACAGCTCTTTTAACCTGTTCCTTACGACAGAAATTGGTGTGAAATGAGTAGCATTACATTAGGAGACAGCGAGTCATCTTCATGCTCAAGCAATTTAATAGAGGTTGTGAGGTTAAAAATATTGTTTCGAAATTGATGCAATGGACCTTTGACATTATCTGAACCATTCTAGCAGTTTCTGAGAATTCCTAAACGGGTAGTGTTGGACTGCGTTCCAAAATATCAATGCGTGTCATCTATATTAATGTTGCTTCTCATCATAGAAAAATTATGAGAGGATACTGACTTAAATGAGATTGTGATGTCAAATTAGAAATATTAAAAGTTTGGCACCAATTAAGGGTCTGCGTTTTGTTATAGAATGTTAAATATTTAAAACACTACATCACAGTGACTACAAGGAGATTAAGAAGGGAGTCGACATTATTGAAAATCACCCTAAAGTAAGGGCGAAATGAGGTCAGATCAATAAGCTGTTTTTGCTTCCTTAACTGCTTTATGATACATCAGCATTAAGTCCTTCATATTTTGTGGGACACATGCAGTTTATCAGCTTCCCATTAACATTTGACTTCTCTACATTTACTCGTCAAAGCCTGGCTATTAATTTTGATATAAAGTGTTTAACGGGAAAGACAACACTTGAACGTTGACACAAATCACAGACAAATGCATGCTACGCATAAAACACACTGTATGTTTAGCTTTTCTTTTATGACACGGTTAGTAAAGAAGTAAAAACACAGGACTATTGAGAATGGGTAGTGCTGCTTTAGTCTGAGTTAATATACAGCTGCTTTGAGATGCATGAAATATCTTTGGTTAGTATTGAGTTCCACAGTAAGGCCAGTAAATGTGTAACACTTCTCAAACTGTAGTTAATTATAACTTGGATATGCTTCTATTAAGCCTGAACAAGGCCACCAAAATGGCTTAAGAAAAAGAAATGATGAATTAGGAAGCATCATCCAGCCAGTACTGGGTGTGTGTTGAATACTGCACAGCTGGACACATGATGAGCACACACTCTTTCTGGCAGACACCCACACCTTCACACACTTCACTGATGTTCCGCAATAAATATTTACGGACGCTTCCTGGCAGCCAGATAGTGTCCTGGAAGCCAGATGTAATTTACACATCTTTTTGATGCCGCCTCATTTTGCATTACATTGAAGTAGTGAGGGAGTAATATAAGTGGTAGAGTCGGTTTAACTTTGTGTGCACTTGTGCTCAGTAGACACCAAACTGTTTGGCGTGTAAACTGCACGGGTCAAAATTTAATAAGCAATGGGCTGTGGGCCAAAGAATAATCATGCTGCACACTGATCATGCAGAATTCTGACTGTCCTCTTAATGAAATTTGATTAGAATCAAGATATTTACCATCTACTTGAAATATGTTGTTGACTCAATCAATAGAATATGTTTATATGTAGAGGATTTGCATAATTAGACCTCTCAGAGGCTGATTTTTTTTTTCTATCTTGTGGAGATCAAAATTTGGCTAATGAGTATAACTTTGAACTGATTTCTGTCATTTTCGTTCTACTCCCATCCGTGCAAAGTTACATTAAGTCAGACAACTAAACCACGTGAGGTATGCTGCAAATGAACTGTCCAAGCCAAGGCAACATATGGAGTCCCAAAAAGTCCTGCAGCCAAAAGTTCATTAATAATCTATATTATCCATACCCTTCTCCCTCTATCCCTGCACCTGGTATCCTCCTCTACCCAAATCCAACTTCCTCTCAGATTAATAGGCAAGGTGGCCATTAGTACCCAACTAAGGCTTTGGTACCGATGGGGGATGCAGTTAATTTGGATAATATCATTGCCACATGTCGTCAACAACAGACTAACAGGAGGCAGGATTCGGAGAGTAGGCTGCTCTGCTCACTGCCTGCTGCCAGCTGTGAGGTCTGGCTGAACCTTGAACAAAGAGTTGTCTCTCACTCCCTCTCTCTCTTAATGTTCTCTCTACAGCATCTGTGTTACCTGGCACACACACACATGCCATAAATAATACCTGCACCAAAATACGCTGGCCCAAAATGAAAGGGCTTTAATGAAGCTTAAGGGCAAGAGATGCCACAGAAGGGCATGCGTTGATAGATCGGGTCATAGCTTTAATTGATGTTTATTGCAGATTGCAGGTGCTTCCAAAATTAACTTAAAAGGTGATTGGGCGCAGGACAGGCACTCGCACTGGTTCAGCTGTTGAATTACTGTAAGGCAGCGGAGGCACAGGTGGCAAAACTTCAAATGGCAGGGCCAGGGGCAGGCAGACAGAACCCGGCAAATTGCAGACATTGTCATGTTTGGTGTCACAGCGTGGCTGACAGGACCTGTGGAGCTTGCCGGTGCTGGCAGCAACATGACCATGCATGTGTGTGATGCTATAGTTCTGGATTAATGAGAGATAAGACCGAGCCAGAGAGCCCTGTCATTTTAGAATACAGTTCATCAAACACTGCGTACAAGCATTGGAGAATCTCACCATGCTTGTGGCTGACAGACTACATGGGGTACAGTTTTCTGTGCTCCTTAAATATTGTGTAACTTTAAATGGGCTAAATGTAGCATATACACTGACAAGAGAAAGCAGTGTTAGGAATGACAGAATTCTTCTCCACTGCCTTTTGCCGTGGAGCTGAATGCTCGGCAGCTGCAGCAGTATGTGGTGGACAGCCAGGCCAGACCAAAAACAGCATCTTCCACTGCTAATGAGAGACAGTCCTCCCATGAGGCTAGCAGAAATGTAGCAAGGTTCAGAGATTTGAACATGAGACCCGCAGGGGGTTCATCCAATTACCAAACAAACTTGTTATGGTTTATTTAATTAATCTTTTATAGATTTTCGATTAACACTTTCAGAGTCTGTGAGATTGTAGGAAGGTGAAACAGCTATGAAAGTTCCATTTGTCATTTAAATGAAGCTAGTATATTTTTGCTGAATGGGGAAAAAATACTCTTTGCACATTAGCTGTTGATTAATTGTGTGCTTTACAAAATGAAAACTTCTCCCTTCATTGCGTACATTCTTATATTATGTTGAAAGTAAGTACTATACGCTTCTGTAGTAGTTGGATGATGAGTGTCTATTTACCTGTTGGTCACACCAGTGTCTTCGTATCACAGTAATGCAGAGATAAAAGCATAATGCCATTTCGCTGCTGTAGTTCAGTTCTAATCCCTCAATTACCGTTGTGTATTTTTCACTCTACACATTTTGCGGCCTATACAAAATCCAATCCTGGAGATGTTCACAAGTCAAGTGTGTTGTTCAAGAAATTAGATTAGTTTTTGAACCCGTGACAAATTCCTTAGTTGTACCTGTCAAAAGTGAAGGCTCCCTGTTGGCCCTTATCAAATTCAGTGAATTCATTTTCTCTCCAGGTACAGGAGTCATGCCGGTGGAGGTTATTATTCTGTTTGTTTGTCAGCTTGTGATTTTCTGCTACCACTGAGGAGTGGCTGCTTTGCATCCAGTGTTGTCTGCTTTCACCTGTTCCTTCATTACGTGACCACATATAAACAGGAACCTCTTACCATTAAGAAGGACTCTAGTCTGAAATCCCTCTCTTCTTATGTGGTGTCTAGTAAAACTAGATGTCTAGTAAAACTACATAATTTTTTTTCCTGTTCAAGGATAAGGATAAGACTACTTTTTTCTTTCTTTTTTTTAACTTTAGAGGGAATATTTAGGCTCCAAAAGTCAAAAGTACTAGGTTTTGACATGAGTGACAGAGCTGACAACACCTGCAGTGGCTGTGATAGTGCTTTAGTGATGCTGCCAAACCCATTCTGAGTAGACATTGGAGGCTGGGTCGCCTCCCATGCTACCGTCTATAGCAAAGCGTTCTGTTGAGAGAAGCCAGACCAGGCCAGACTCGCCTCATCTTGAGTCACGGTGCAGTGAGTACAGGCAGCCTCAGGCTTTCACAGTCCCGATGCTCACAATGCATTCTGCATGAGGTATTAAATGAATATACGAATACACAGATACACAAAGCATAAAATGAATGTGATCTAAATGCCAGGCCCTGGTGCTGCCTGAACACAACGCTGGAGGAAGATGTTTGCTCACTGCCAGCCTCATTAAATCCCACAGCCCAGTCCCTTCAACTGGCCCACAAAGTTGAGAAAGAACTAAAAAAGGTCAGGAAGTGGAATGAAATGAAATTAGAAAGGAAAAAAAAACTGTGCCGTTAACACCACCACGACAGAGTATTGATTTAACTAATTGAAATGGCATCGAGAGAGAAGTACCAGATGGGTCTCCTCTGGCCTGAGGTGGGGTGCTGGCTGGCTCTGATAGGATCCCATCTGAGACATACTGTCCCAAGGGTCTATTCTGTTGCATTCTTTCATTCACCAGCCTCTTTTTCATGGTTATCTAAGACCAGCACATTGCTTGTGTTAATAAAGTGTTTATAAAACAGTTTTTACATCGGCATGTCCAACAGCCCACTATAAAAATGTCTCAACAAAGACATATTATAGTACAGTCTTATTTCCCTTTATTTATACTGAAAATAAATTAAAAGGCTATAAAAAACATGTTGATGCAAGGGTTGTGATATAGAGGTAGAGGTGCCCGACTTGAGGATGAGATGAAAAATAAAAAATAAAATAAAAGTCAGTGATTTAGGATGAATAAAAATATGAAAGGCTGTTATGTAAGAATTGTTGCAGCAGTCATATTTCACCACAAAATATAAGCCCACCCTGGCAAACTGCCCTCTCAATGGCACTATTGCTTAGCTGTTCCTGTTTAAAATTTCATGAAGCGCTTACAGAAGTAGGACACAATTTTTGTATGAATTACTGTAAAATAGCATGAAACAGGGCTGCACTACACAAAACGGAGTCTGTGTTTGTTTAGTGGCTGAATCCACATTTTCTTACAGTGCACTTGGAATATTTAGCTTCATAGGGCATATGTTTATTTGTTTTTATAATTTTCCATTTGGAGAGCAATTGGAGTTTTTGCACACAGAGACATAAACAAACTGGGCAAGGCACACATTGGACTGTCCCCTGCAGTTCCCTCACATTTTGGATTTCTATGCTCAAAGAAAAAATGGAAATCTAAATCAAAGCCTAAATTTGTCCTGACCCTGTCAAGATGAGACATTTTGTGAAAGATGAATCCAAGTTGTGATTATGGAGTCCTTTTCTCCCCCTGTCTTTGCTTTTATGATCTTACTAATCATATCCTGACTGCCCCTTGGCTGCCCGTGTCCTTCTGTCCTGGTGGTGCTCCGTGCTCTTTCCCAGCATGCACTGCCTGTAATTAAATAGGAGCCTGGTCCTCTTGACAGTGTCTGTGGCTGCTTTCTCTGCCTGGCAGCCTCCTTATCCTCTCTCTCTGTATCTATCTTTCTGTCTCTCACTCACACACAGACACTCTCCCTGCCTGGATGTCACATGAGGAACTGACTCTGGTCTTTGTCTCTCAAATGATTTAATTGGATGCAAACTCAGGAGCACGGACATCAATACAGAACTATATCTGCCATAAGGCAGAGCCATTAGTCAATACTTCGCCCTCCACATGCCGAAGGCTTTTGTCAGACCTAATTACGCGGTACTGTATTCAGTGGAGCTTCACCAGTGGGGGACTGGGACTCCTGGGATCTGGTTAGGATCACAGTTCACTCCCAGTGTATACAATGAAGTTGGAAAGTTCACAAAAGCAAATATCACTGACTGCTCTAGTTCATTTAATGCTGACAGCTAACTGACTGCAGTCATGAGAGGCTTGGAAATTAGGCTGGAGTATTGTATACACTCGACATCACATGAAAAAAAACACAAGTCATATGCACACTGCTCCTTTCCTTTTGCTGTTACAGGCCATTAGTATATAGACCCACATTTTAAGCTACAGTACAAGAATCCAATGAACTTCCCAACTTGATAATTTATATCCTATATTTATAGTATACCTTGATAACATTTTAGACTATTGTTTGGGGTTATTCTACTCCTTAGGTTTAAGTACACATTAAATAATGAATAAAGTACACTAAAGCATACTGAACAGTGTCAATGGCTGATATTACAATGACTTTATTTTGATGTTAGTAATTTTGTTTTCTGGATTTGGCCTTCTGTCTATTACTAGCTTCTATTTTTTTCTGTTGTATTAATAAATAAATAAATAAATAGAAAAGCACTCTGTGAGTGTAGACCTCCGCCAAGGCAGATCGGCCCCCTCCCAAATGAACGATAGGTTTCATTTTCACTTCTGCAAGCAGCAGCCTGCCCCAACCTACCGAATGAAAGACCCCTGTGGGGGGGGGGGGGGGGGGGGGGGGGGGG
>JAPTYR010000018.1:48429792-48440801 GCA_029814505.1 Siphamia roseigaster | reverse complement strand
GCCACACTAGGTCTTAAACACTCCCAGGCATTAGTTTCCTCTAAAAATCCTCACACAACATGAGACTTCCTTCTCCCTTTATCTTTGAACACCTTTTCATGTTTTTTTTTTCCCTTCTCTGCACAAGTTAAACTCTGTGTTATTAGCCTTTGTGGTGCTTTATGTAATCTTTTTAATTCAGAGATTTTCAATTAATCTGCTGAAAAGAGAAAACAAAGACCTATTGTTGTGTCATTGTTGAGAGTTAAAAAGGGTCTGCTTTCTCCTTCTCATTTCTTTCATCACGCCCCTCTTTCCCCTCTCACTTTCTATTCCTCCCCTTCCCTCTGTTATCGCTCTTTCCAAACTCCCATCTCCCACCTTTTTCCTCCTTCCCTCCCCCTCCTGCCACATTTGTTCTCTTTTCTCTCTGCCTCTATCTCTCCTCCATTCGGCGTTCTTGTCTCAGGCTTTGTGAGTTTTGATAACCCGTCCAGTGCTCAAGCCGCTATCCAGGCCATGAACGGCTTTCAGATAGGCATGAAGAGGCTGAAGGTGCAGCTAAAGCGGCCAAAGGACGCCAACCGACCTTACTGACTCATCTGCTGTCTGTATCCAGGTACAGTAACACCCATGCCATACACACTACACCATATGTCATGATCCATACCGTGCATTATCTGAAAATTCATTAATGAGTAAATGCACTGGTACAGTTGTTCCTGCAGTAGATTCAAATGTCTGAGAGAAGTTCCTAAAAGTTTAAAATAAAAATGAATAAATTCACTATCGTTTAATGCGAGAGATGAGATTAGGTGAGATTTTCATTCCTTTTTTTTTTGTTTTGGTTTTTATTTCAGTCTTTTATTAAAGAACGCAAACTAATATTTCAGGAAAAAATACATGAATAAAAGTCATATCGAATCATCTTGGCTCCTTTTTGAAGTGTGGGCTGCAAATTCAGTGTGGAGTAAAGTTAGCGAAGAAGCAGCTGCACAACTTCGTAGGCCAAACACTTCCCACTAATAGTAGCCTAATATCAGCCTTAAAGCATTTACGACTAAGTGGTCAAGAGAGACAGACTATTAAATATTAAAATGCATGAATAGACTACCAAATAGACATTCATCTGCTGTCACTATCTGAATTTAAGCAACATGTTTTTCTAACATAACTGTGAAAATGTCAGTTGTGGAGCTTCAATAGTTCAATCTTCACAAATTCAGGCCTTTGAGATTTCTGTCAGATGGTCCTGGTCCACAAAATTGTTTTGTTTCTTATGTGGTTTCAAATTGAATTTCTGCAGGATTCAGGATGCTCCAGTGCAAATTGATGACATCATCAATACCTAGCTGCGTATTATTAGCCGTCTACCAGGTATGCTTTTGAGAATCGATATGAGCTGTTAAGCAACAAATTCACAGAAGCAGTTAGCGGCCGTTTCATTTCCAAAACAGCCCAAGTATTAGATTCCTTTTAGCTGCTGAGCTGTCGTCAGGAGCCTGTTCAGTTAAACCTTTGCTCATAGGAAAATGGTGCACACTAATAATGTGCAGATTTATAGTATAATAACTTTTTACAAGACTACTGAAGAGCAGGATGAGTAAATGTGGGACGTTTGAAAGAAAATTTGTGCTCATAAAAATAAATAGACAAAAAAATATGCGAGTGGAGAACAGTACTGAATGTCTCTCCCACCACTGTTTGTCTAGGTTAAGTGATGCTTCACAACTACATTATCTACCATCTCTACATGATTTTAACTCCTGATTGAAAATACTCTCATGTGTAAAAAGCAGAAATGTCATGTAGTTGCATTCTTCAGGATACGCCCTCTATGTTAACAGTTAAAACGCTCTGATTGTTAATTAACATTCACAAAAATATATACATAAATAAACAGACAGACAATTAGAGATTTAATATCAATATTCATCAAAATACACTGTTGCCCATGCAGTTGGGATAACTTTGTTCACATCCCTCTTTTTAAACCATTTACACACATCAATAATCACCTTTGTCCAAGTGCAATGATAACATATTGAGTCCCAGTTAAACTTTATGTATCTCAAATAAATCACACTGCCTAAATCATTTCATGACAAGATATATTTTTTAAAAATGATTGTATTCCAACTTAATGGGAAACAGTGTAATTGAGTGGCTCGAAGATAACTGCTCAAAGCTGTAAAACTATTTTATTTTATTTTATTGGGGAACTGTTAATAGTTTTAGATTTAAGTCGTATTAGATGGGTGTGATCCTTTGAATCATGCTGGCATTTATGAAGTCTCAAAAAGCAGAAAGGCAAACCCAGGAAAAATAAACATAAATAAATATTTTGTGTATCTGCACAAGTGAGGCTCTTTTTAAACATCAGAAAAAGTACCACTTTTTACTAGATAATAAAAAGATGCTTTATTTAAAGTAGCACCATCCCTCAATGAAGACTAATTTCACAGTGTCAGAGTTAATTCAAAGAATCATCTCACATCTGTTACAAAGTGCAGCTGCCAGTGCAAAATAATGTAGCTGCATGCTGTTCTCACCCAATTGGCTAGACAAGTTTTCATTACAATAGCATAAGCCTTGATTATATTTCTCCATAAACAAAAACATGGTAAAACCATTTGTTTGTTTTAGATCTGACTCTTTAAAAGCCACAAGCTGGTGTTAATAGAAGGCGGTAGCAATACAAATGATAGATGCGTTTTTATGCCTTGCTTTGGATTTGAATAGAGATGTGTCCTGCTAATTGAACGGGGGCTTTCAAAGCAGATACCCTGAAAAGAGAGGAGGGATCATATTGATTTAGTACATCAATGAGAGACAAATGGAAAATATCCTGCAAAAGCACCAAGTGACAGACAGTCATTGAGCGGTGCACATTATGTCTCTAAGTATAGACATTTTGCACACAAAAAAACCCAAACACACTTTATAAGGAAGGTTGTATGTATGTACAGTGTTGTGTTGTGTGTTTATTTCACATGTTCCTTTGTCTCTGGTCTGGTTCAATCCATCTCTGTGTTTTTCTTCTGTTATTGCACCACTTCTGTTGTTGAACCAACAGACCAAACCATAGACCAATCCCATGAAATCATTACAGATGAAATAACGTAGTGGGGCTTCTGAAGCCAGTTCTGTATTATAGCTCTAGGATTACAGATCTGTAGAAATCAGGAGAGATTTCATATGAAGAAGTTGCACATGGGAGTACACTTTTAAGACTTGAATATTGTGGCAGACAGTACACTGAGTTCTTGAGCGATAGAATCAAGCCAGGTTCAGCTATAACTCTTTCATTTGCGTTTAACTCTAAATTCAACAGCAATGATAATGAAATGTGAATGATGAGTTTTTATGTTCCTTAGGTAAAAAGGCAACCCCCCCCCAAAAAAAACAAACTTTAATGCATAGATAACTTCAGAGACTGACTTTTTTCTGTAATACTTAGGATTTCACTTTGAAGTTGAATTAAAAACATGATCAGACAGCATTTTCCTCTGCTGGTCTCAGGAGCCCTGCTATTCTGAAATTGCGTTCTGTGTCTTAAAGATAAACTTAATGCAAAAAAAAAAGAGAGTAAAAAGCTGAAGCACTCACTGTACGGCCACCCTCATAGCAAACAATGCAAGGCAAATCCAATTACTGTAGACAGGACAAGTTTCTGAAATATGCATTTCTGCCTTAAGGGTTATCTTTGTGAATATAAAAACATCAATTCAACCTTTTAACCTGCAAATGTTGTCAGCCTGAGAATATTTCACCACTAGTGAGGCACAAGAAAAGGCCTTTTTTATGCAGTATTGAAGATTATGTGTTCTGTTATTTCTGTTTCGCTTGTCAAACTTCTTTTTTTTTTTCCTTTTCCAGTTTTTATGGTAATAACCATAATAACCTTATTTGATTTGTCAGGCAGAATAAGTGAGAGTGTGGAACTAATATGCAAAGGGTGCTTTGAATTGTGACTTAAGGAAAAGACAATCCCACTGTTTCTTTCCTTCTTTTGCACCCCACCAACCTGGCAACCTGACATGGCCAATCACAGTGTGAGGTGGCCTTTCTCCGCTATAGCCACATCCCCCCCACACCTGTCATGGGGCCAAGTTCCCACAGCTGTAAGTTGAACCCATGGTGTCATTTTCTTTTGGATGACGTCATGTGGTGGGACTGTGACTGCGTTGCATGACGTGGCGTTGATTGATATCTCTAAACTCTATCTCTTTATATTCTGCCCTCCTTTTATATATATATATATATTTATATATACTGTATATTGTATATTGGCAGTTTGTGGAGTGCAGTTAACTGATGCCTTTCTTGGCTGGTACCTGTTGTACATAATGTAACTGACGTGCTGACTGGTTGGTTGATTATAACTGGAAGTGGCCTTTAACCCTTTGTGCTATTGTACCGTGTGCCCTTGTGATGTTTTACTTTCTCTTGTGGGGTTCATGTGTATGGATGTACTGCATTTTCTATTTCTATATATTTCTTCATATTCACATCAAGTGTTTTTTCAAGCAATCTGTGATTTTTTTTTTATTTATTTTTATTTCCTCTTTTTTTCTGAGAGTATGAAATCTTTGCAAAAAGGACCTTTTTCTCATCCCGATCGACAGCTGTTTAGTTGAAAGATGGCCAGGATGACCCTATGTTTGTGTAGCCAATTAAATCTCCACCGTTCTCACACAGAGCACAGGCAAATGTTGACACTCCACTTCTCCATGGATTCCATCTGCACAGGGAGTACTTCTGCAAGATTGTTTTGTTTGCCTAACATGAGAATCACTTCCCATTTATTTATTTATGAAGGTGCAAACCAATTACACCGTGAGAGCAGAGCTGCAGGCAGCACTGCAGACCCACATGGCCAAATTCCATCCACTACGCAGCCACATTGAACCCATATGCACTGTAGGACGAAGAGATAACTATTTTTCAAAAAGTACCTGAAATATATATTTACTTTTTGCTGTAGTTACTTAGTTTTTCTATCGGCTTATGCCAGCATGCAGAAATATACACCTTTGAACATTCCTCTCTCCCAAAAAAATCACATTCATTTGTAATTCCCTTCACCTTTTGTTAGAAACACCATGCTCTTGCCATATGTTTTGTTTCAACACAATAATTAAATGTAATTTCCAGGGCAAACACGTTGATTCTGAAATGTGAATTGTTCACAGAAAGCATATTTCATCTGGTTTTGTACCAAAAGAATGGCTGATATCTACTGGCTGTTGCAACAGCATTATTAAACACTGTGAGTTTAGGCACTGTCAGAACTGGGTTAGACATAAAAAGATACAAAGGTTAGGTTTAGATCAGAGAAAATTTACAAAGATGTGATTAAAATGGCTCTCATATTTAGTGATTTAGAGATATTTAATGCAAACCTAACTCTCACTAAAGGGTTTTTGTTGCCATACCAGTACACTTTCAGGTGTCAAGATGAGAACTACAATGTCTGGTGTTCAAGTCGAGGCTTTTGTTTATCCATCCACTCCAATCCACTTTATTGAAGAATGGGGGGAAAAAAGAAGTGCATCCGTAAATGACAATGTGTCTCCTTGTAACAAAATCAAGGCACTGACTACACTTCTAATAAAATGCAATACAAGTGAAATTACTTTCTTGAGAAAATAGCACTGGAGTGGCAATTTAGTTATATATGAATGCAATTTTTGAGAGACAGGGTTGTCTCAAGTTTGCACTACTTGGATTTGATATAATTGTGGTTCACTCTGCAAAAAGCAACGAAAAAAAAAAATTCAAAGTGAAAAAGGTCCTTTCTTTGCAAGTGTTTCTATCCCTCCAGGCCAAACCCTGATAAGAGTTAGTTGTTTGGGTTTTTTTTTTCTTGTTTTTTTCTTTTTTTCATTTTCATTTTGCCCTATTCTTTCAGAAGCACTGCAGGCGACTCTCTCCTCCTGGAGTCTATGCAATGAACTCAGGAGTTTCCAACTAGGCAAAGAGGGATGGATCAGTTCTTTCCATCATCAACTATGCCTCTTAACTGCTGTCTTTTATAGAGCTATCCAATAGGTAATGGTATTTGGGTGGGAATAATGCTGAAACAAAAGAAGAAAAAAACACTAAAATAATGAAAATGCATTCTGTATTATCTGACAAAGATGGAGGCTGAGATACGTTCAAAGAAAATGTTACTTTGAGGGGAAAAATCCATTTTAAAGCCATTCTTTCTTCAGCTCTGCTGTAGATGCATAGTGTGAATCACTATTGGCACATAAGAGGGCATCTGTAATCAGGAATGTTAGTGCTTTATATTACTAATGACTGAGCTCGCCTTGGCACACAGACCAAGAAAAAAAGCTAGATTCTTTCCTCCCACATCTAAAAAGCAGATCTATTATGAATTGATA
Source organism: Siphamia roseigaster (assembly GCA_029814505.1). NCBI lineage: Eukaryota > Metazoa > Chordata > Actinopteri > Kurtiformes > Apogonidae > Siphamia > Siphamia roseigaster. The sequence goes on along the minus strand of JAPTYR010000018.1, from coordinate 48,434,430 downwards.
ACAAGCTCATTTACAGGAATGGAAAAGTAGAATAAAGAGCATCTGGACACGTGTTCCCGTCACACACTCAGACCCTTTCATGTTCACTCCTAGAGAGTGATTTGATGTAATTTCATAGTTTTTCTTCACCCACATCATGACTCACAACATATTAAGGATGAGAGGCTATAAACCAGATCTTTTGTCTAAAGCTCGCCAGTACGGACTCGGTTACTGACAGTGCAGCAAATCAAGTCAACACAAAGCCAGTGCAGACACAAGGGCATTTTTTTTTTCATGGGATCATGATTAGTTTTTGTTTCCATTTCTTTCTTTTTTTTTTCTCCTCATATTGCAAACGTATTTTTGTTAATACAGCCATTATACTATTTTTCCAAACAAATTTATTTGTGTACGTTTCTTTTTCATACAGTAGTTTGTTCACAATAAATAACACTTATTTTAACACTGCCTCTAGTAATACGGGGAGACAGTAGTTGGTTTAATTGAGGTCCTCCTTGTATTAGCAATGTCACAACATAGATGACTCTTCCATATGGTTACGAAACAAATCTCCCAACCCACCTCTAGCCCACCTATTTCTGGTTTTGATTGACACACTCGTCTTTTTTTCCCCCTTCCCCGTCTGTTTCTCATGCTGTTGGCTGTGCCTGTCAGTCTGTGTGATAACCAGGAGCCAGCAACCCTGAGCATGTTTGCCACAGCCTCACTAAATCCACTCTTTTTATTTCTCTCCCTCTCCCTCTCTCTTTCTCTGTCACAGGATGAAGGGCCACAACACCTTATTTCCACAAGTGCAGTAAAAGTACAAAGACTTCTTGCTCTGCTACATATCATGAAGGAAGGGTGGTCCCTTGATCCTGCTGGAAACCCACTGAAAGATTGGGTGACTAAGAGAAGGATCCCAGAGTCTTTTTTTCTTTTTTTTTTTATTTTCTTTTACTTTTTCTTTCTTCGCAAATGCCTATTTTTTCCCTGTTTTGCTTTGGCATCTGTGGAAGAAGATTTTTTGCAGAGACCAACTTTTTGCTGCTGTTTTTTAGACATGATGGGAAAAAAAAAAACCTTTATAGACTCATTATGCTCAAAGCATGCATACTGACACAGGATATAGATAAACACACAGATAACAAACCAAACATACCAAACAAACACACATTTAGAGATGCTACACCTAAAAAATATGGAAAAAAAAAAAAAACTTTGTACATGTATAAATACGTGCAAATGCCAACTCAAGTACTGAAGCAAACACATGCGTGTGCGCACACAGACATACACACAAACACACACACCAGCCTGCTGCCATTTTGGTTTTTGTGCCTACACAGGTGTTGTGCTCTGTGACAGGGCAAGTTCTGGATTGATGAAGAAAAAGAGAAGACTGAAGAGGAGAGGACAGAGGAGAACAGAAGAAGAGAAGAGAAGAGGAGAATCCAGGATAATTTACATGCATCATTCCTTAGGAAATAGGGACCAAAGGACTAAACGCTTTTTAAAAGAATATAAATATATAAATATATAAATATATATTTAAAAACTCATACCTTGTAGCTGCAAGTATTACAATTTACTCGTAGTCAAAAAAATCATTAAATCAATATCCAGTGGCCTACTGTAAGTATGAATAAAAGAAAATGGAAATAATGTATTAAAAAAAAAAAAAGACATGGAATCGTAGTGTAGGGGCTGACCTTTTGCTCTGGATGCTGATTTTGCACCAGGTTGTAGAATAGTAAAAGTAGATTAGAAAAAAAAAAAAGTAGATTTGCTAACTTTTGCTGTTGTTTCAAAAAATACTTGAAGTCGTTTTGAAAAGGGGCAAATGGGAGGATATAAAGGAAACATTCATCTGCCCCTGTACACAATGAGTCTCTCTCTCTTGGATTTTAAGGTATCAGCCACTGGATATCTCGCTCATCACAATGTATAAGTCACCACAGTCTCTGACAGCGATGAACAGACTGTTTTGGAAATCACAAGAAAAAAAAAGATCGACATGATAAGACAAAAAAGACTGAACTTCTGAACGTCTGTGCTGGACAGGGTGCAGACGTCTAAGGCTTTTCAGTAGCCTTTGTGTTCAAGCGACAATCCACTGTAAAGACCAAGCTAAATGGACATGGGGTGTCTGTTTTATTTTGTTCCTTAACCTTTCTTTTTCCTTGTTCGGTTCGTTTTCATTTCACTTGACCTTTTGTATCGCAACATGGAGTGTGAACTGTAAAGCCACAAATTGTTACAGGAAGATGATTCCATTAAGACAAATGGTCAAATGAAGAGGATTTGAAAGAGGGTAAGGGGGAAGTAAGGTGACAGCTACTGAAACTGCCAGCAGAAAGAACTTACGGTGTTAGAATTCCTTATGAAAACAAAGCATAACCATTAGAAGAAAAAAAAAAAGAAAGTCAGCCTTATACAAGCAATATGCCAAGGATGTCTGTATCCACAGGAGTCGTCGCAAAATTCCAGATTGAGAAAAATTGCTTCTCGTCACTTGGCAGATACAAACAAACATTTCTCTGAAGACAAACTCAATTTACCGTATTGATGGCAAAGGAGTGCAGGCTTTTAGAGCTCATTTAGCTTTGCCAAAAATAATGTAAATTCCACAGTTAATAACATGTTCCCAGACTTACTTTCTTCATATATAATACATAAAGCCTATTGAGAAGAAAAACCTGTGCTTAAACAGACGATGTCTAAATTAAATCTAACATTCACTCTTAACCATTATTCAGCTAGTTTGTAGCCTCTCTGACACTGACGCCAGACAGGACAGAGTAAAGCACTCGGCTGCTGTCATGTCTTGATTTAGAGTCCTGTAGCCTTTATTTTGACTTTTTTACAGCTCGGTATAGAGGCGCTTGTCTAAAAGCAGATCAATATGTTTGGAATGGGTCGAGAGGGAGGAACAATGCTGTTTCAGTCAATCTAAAGACTTCCCAATTTTTCTCTGTCCAACACCAGCTCACATCCGTACACCAGCCCTTTGAGCCTTGACAACTGGCCATAAGAGGGGAAGAGGGAGGGAAGGAGATGTGAAAACACCAGAAGGCAATACAAAAAACAAAAACATTACATTGTGACCCTTTAAAAGTATGCCCTTAAACTCCCCATAACTTAACATTAAGGTACACATACACTTAACCTACACTTCATCTGTCCTGTATGTAAGGACTGAAACATTAGAGTAGAATTCTATCCTTTTCTCGGCCTTGCCTCCACACTTTTCTGTTGTACTTCGAAGGAAATACCAGAAAGGGCCCATTCCAAATCACAGAAGGAGGGACCGATAAAAATGTGCCAGCAGTTTCCACAGAATCAATGTACTGCCATTCGCTGTCATTTACATAAGCAGAAGGTCTTGATTTGGGTTCTTGATAGCAGCATGCCAAGCACGCCCTTTGTTTTCCCTGTCCTAAGAGCAGCCATGCCTTTCCAAACCTCAGCACAACTGTTCAGCGACCCTCCCTTGGAGAAGCATTTTCGAACCCGGCTAATGTCTGTGCTCACTACCCTTCAATTATCTCCTGCACCGTATTAGACATGCTATTTCACCTTTCTCCCTAATCACACTGTAATCACCAGCCTCTATACATTAGCAGCAACCAAGTGAAAAATCACTGGGATAATCACTTGGACCAAATGACGGGAGAGATGGTCCCCTGCATGCACATGGATGACAGAAGGAAGATTAGAGAGAATTATGTTTGCGCCTACTCCCTGGCAAGGCTGCTGACAGCTGACCTGGCACCAATAATACTGCCGAATTTACTCAAAGAGGCGATGGAGAATGTGGGATGAAGCCTTTCACATTTTAGATAGGTGTTATTATCATTGCAGACATTGACACTGACATTACAAAAAGTTTTAGGAAAAAAGTAGGCAGTCAAATGTACTAGAGCTTCTTTCTTTAGTACAAACATTGCAAAAACAGTTGCTTGAAACTGGGTCAAACTCATTCTGCTAAAAGCCCTCAATTCTGCAGAAGCAGCTATAGTAAACCCTGTGTCATTGTGTTTCTGTACTTAATTCTATCCAATCTGCAGTATCTCTACAGGGGCCAATGTGTTTGTTTTCATTTTCAAAATAACTAAGTCTTTCTTTTTTTTTTTTCTGCTTGTACCCCTGCTGGGACACCAGTAAACCACCCTGCTGTCCAGTGCTAAAATAATATTTGTGAAGCACAGTAGTTCTTCAGATTTGCAATTATGCCCTTCAAAATGACAAATTGCCTTCAGGACCATCTAAGGTAAAACTGATGTCTAGCATGAGAGGCAAAGAGCTTCTTCAAATTTATGTGAAGTCGGTCTAAACAAAGCCATGTCATGCAAACAATTTGTGCTCATTATATGTAAGAAGCTGAACAAATCGGTCGCAAATCTAATGTTCCATGAGCAATCAAATTTCCTGTGCGTGCCATATATACAGTATGTTCTGCAAGTAAGGCTCTGTGAGGCTGAACATAAACCCTGCATGCCTGCTCCAATGATCCTTTCTGTCGTACAACTTTTATACCAGATGCTGCACTAGTTCCCACTGCTAATGGCAGGTTGAGTCCCTGGTGAGCCAAAGCCCAGCCTAGCCTAGTACCCTGCTGTCTGCTTGGCTAACGGTGCAGTGTTATGTAGCATC
>JAPTYR010000018.1:48395085-48405845 GCA_029814505.1 Siphamia roseigaster | reverse complement strand
TATTAATTTATTTAATCTAAAATTAATTTTTTTTTGCAACATATTATAGAAAAATATAACATTATTTAAAAAAAAAAAAAAAAAAAAAAAAAAAAAAAAAGTATTTTACCCCCCCAAAAAAGTCTCTGTTCTGAATGCCTGGGGTCACCAGAAATTTGTGATGTTCAAATGGGGTCACGAGTGAAAAAAGGTTGGGAAACCACTGGTATAAGGTGTAGAAAAACATACTGAATGCTCGTTTTATCTTGTGCATTTATTGAGCAGTTTAACAATAACAGTTACTATATAACTCTGCAGGTCAGCGAGGGGTTAACGTTTGAAAAAGCACTGTCAGAACAATCCATTACATGATCGTTTCAGATTTAGGCTGCAGCTTAATGAGTTTGTGTCTTTGATGAACAAGAATATGAATTATAGTGACACGATAGCAATGGCCTCTTAGTATAAATAAGAGCCGTAACAACAACAACAACAACATTTCAAACAATGATTTCCCCCTCAAGCCCGACAAAAGAGCCAGCATGAAGGTGCCATTTGATGTGTCCCACGCTGGGCAACTGGGGCTCATAAAACAAAGTCTTTGTGCCAACTGCTCAGAGTTCAGATGAGGGGGACAATATACACACTTCATTACATTTTGTCAAAAGGCGCAATGAAATGTGTGTGGGACATTGTTTCTGTGCATGTCTCCCTCCATGGAATTTCTGATTGCCGATGTTGCTACAAGGTCTCCGCTAATGAGTTTTGTCAAAGATAATTATGGACTTGGTGGAATGGCCAGAGAGGGGATGAAAAGCTGGCTTTGTGCAGTTTGGGTAGATGTTGCATTGAGACCATACTCACTATACCCTGTATCTGACCTGCACTTTCCATGTACAAAAAAAACATCCAGGCCTGCATTCTGACATCAAGCAAGCCGATCAGCTTCATCACCTTTGCCCTCTCCATACGTGTCCTCCACCTGATCCCGGAGTACCAGGATAGAGTAAGCCACAAACTGACGCCAACACCGCCATTCCCAGGGCCTTGTTCCTTTCGCAAGCTCCTTCCCGTTGAAGTAAATGGAGTTTTAAAGTACATCTTGGCGAGTTCAGTGTGGGAAAAGATAGCAATTGAAATTCGGAGGTATCCGTTTTTAGTTTTTTGGGGTTTTTTTTCCCCCCAACTGCCTTCTCAGCTCGCAGCCAAACAGCCACTACTTAATTGTGAATGGGATCGCTAGCTCCTAGTTCACGTGATACTATGAAGGTGAGAGTCACCCTGTAACAAAGCTTTAAATCTTTGTTTTCATGGCCTCTACTGCTTGCCCAGTACAATCTCCCTTGGTGTCAATTCCACTGCTAAACCAGAGGGCAAGGTCAAGCTTACTCCTTGGACCATCTGTACCTACTGGAAAGAGCGCAAATGGTACTCTGGGGATTATATGAGCAAGGATTGCCATGTTTACTTTTAACACATACCGAAATAAACAGGTCAAGAATCCCCAATCGCACAATAAAAGGCCAACATATAAAGAATCACAATGATATAAATCTTACTAAATCCCACTGGGACATTTGGAGCCTATATTGTCACAGTGTACACAAGCTGTGCCAAACTATGTGAGCTCTTGTTTCTATTATGTTGTTTGTTCTTTTATGTTTGTCTGGTGGACTGGCAGTTTTCTGTTGCTGACCTAAGGCTGGCGTCACTGCCATTAAAATAATCTTCTGTGCCATTTTAATGCCCTGTAATAATCCCTTGCAACTCATTTTAATCTCACTCTTTCCTTCTGGTTTTCTTCTCGGTTATGTTAGGCATCTGTCTACTGCTTCAGTATTTATTAAACTTTTAAACACGGTGTATCAGGTTGTAGTTTCTCAACAAAATGGATCTAATTCCAAATTATGCGGTTAATTTAAAAATATTTCAACACATGGGAACTATCAAGTATTAGATTTTGAGAATAAGTCACAATTTGTCCTACGTTTTGGCTTTGCTACCAGTCATAGCTCCAAATGTCACACAAATTTTCTGTCTAGTTGTAGAGTAAAGCTGAGGACATTTTCAAAAGGCGAGAGACATTAGACATAGGATGGAACATTTTATTCAGTTGTACCTTTTTTTTCCCCTCAGAAATCCAGATGTAATGTAAGCATTATGCTGTGGTAGAGAACAGTGATGCATGTGTTAGCCACAATATTGCAATATTCATGTGCTACAGTTGTTTGTGGATTTGCAGTTTTAATTTAGGTTTTAGAGATTTTTTTTTTGTTGCGTTGTTTACGTGATCTAAATTCAAATCTCTTCTATATCTATATTTCATACAGATACACTGTATGTAATATAATAAATGTTCACTGTCCCTTCATGTTCTGTAGAATTTACAGTTTTTGTAGCTTTAAAATGCTTATTTTGGCCATTTTTGGAGGCATATTTTATTATGAAAAGTGCCATACATATATGATGACGTGTGCAAACCCCAAAACTCACACACTTTAATAACTTCACATTACAAGGACACACAACTCCTCTAGGGTCAGACCTCAGGAATAATGAGGGGGATTTGGAGAAAAGTGGATGGATGGATGTGTTTTTGTTAAACTGTGCTGTATTTGGCCTTTTTGAGGAGTTCATTTGAACTGCAGACAGGAACAATTTTCAGCAACAGTGTTCTGCAAACCAACAGCAGCACTATCAGTTTTCTTCAATTTGTGTCGCCAATATCCACAGTTCAGCCTGTGCCAAAACCACTGCACGTTTGACAGATGAAGTTCAGTATTTAAAGCCGGCAGCTTGTCTCTCTCAGAGACTCTTCACCTGACTGTTTTTCCGGCTGGTAGCAGGGGCAGTAGTACCTATATAATGAACAGCCCCCCCTCCATCTCAACACAGAGTACTTCCACTACATTAGCTTCATTGGCATCATGCGGGTAAGAGTAAAACTCACAGCAGGGTTGTGTAACAGTATGGTGTCGACAGCGCTCTCCTCCACTGTGCTCTGCTTGGGGGCCTGCCTCTCTGTGTGAAGCTCCTGTGAAGAATTAGACACTGGTGTGCAAGTCAAATGATTGCTAGCTCTAATGGAGTCGCTACACCTGCCTGATGTCTACATCGGCTTTGCTTACTGTAGCTCATGGCCTCATTGAAGAAGACACACCAAGGAATGTGGAGGCTTTTCCAAGAACAGTATCTCCATAATTACACCGTATCATTTCTGCAACAATGCTGACCTCAAAAACCTATGCATGCAAAGTGGCTAAAAAAATTACATCGGCACACTTTGAAGCAATTATGTCATTTTGAGTACCTACAGAAGGCTCCTGATCAAAAACAAAAGTAATTGACGACAATGGGGAGAGCCGTATGGCCTGTAAATCAAATTGCATCCTTTAAACGTGTTGTATGGAGTCTGTGAAATGTGAAAAATGGCTTTGTTTATCACAGGCAAACCGAATGGGCGCTCATCAAGCGGCATCAGTGCATGGGCCATAAAGCACCCCACAACAAGCAAGTGTGGTGGTTGCAAACAAAGCGTTGTTGTTGTGGTGGCATGCCAGTTGTGACGTTGCTTTGATACTAGCGGAAACTTGAAGCCTCAAAGAGGGGCAGTCACAACACGCTCCACATTAGACAGCAGTAAGGTAAACAGCTGAGGGGAAAAGAGGTGAACGGAGAGAAAAACATGGAGGAGGGAGGTGACACAGAGACCACACATTTTTAAAGTTCACTCTTAAACACAGTACGCTCATAAAAGTACAGGACCCATTATTCACGGGTGGGATTTCTCTCTGGAAGTCTCCCTCTCTCTTTCATAGCACCCAGGCAAACAGCCCAAAGCCTCGAGCTGTGTCAAATGATGGAGCATCATAATTACGCCCTTTTTATTGGCCATCTTATTCCAGCTATGACTGATGCAGCTCCCAACCCTAAGTGTTTCCATTTGCACTTTCATGTGGCAAACGAGCAGAGAAGCCACGGCTCGCCTGCCTTTCAAAGGTGGGCTGACAAATATTTATGGCCCGATGTGAAGTCACTTTTAATCAGGGCTGGTGACCTGTTCCTGAGGAATCCGGCTGCTGGAACATGCTTATCTCCTCCGTAATAAATGAGCCTTCAAAGGACCCACTGTGCTTGCATTATGCGGTTGTCTAAAAATAATAACTGACACATTTCTTTAGAATCACTCATAATCAAGAACCCCAAGGAGGCAAATGCAGATCCCTGCTGCAAAATGGCAGAAATAAATCAATGACCTCCCTCTGCTGGTCACAGGCCAAATTACAGTAGAATGAATTACATGCCCTTTGACACAGTCTACCTTCATGACCAGAGGAGAAAAATGAAAGCATACAGAGCCAGGGTCGGACAGGAAAATATTCTTTTGATTTAATTTGTTTTATTTTATTTTTTTTTACATGTTTTAAAACAAGCTAAAAACAAGGGGAAAACATGATCTATTACATTTATATCACAAACCGACCACATCTCCCAAACCCAAATCTATTTAAAACTTGTGGATAACTTAAATTAACCAGCATTAGTCAAAAGTAAAGTCAGGTCTCATTTATTTCTAAAACAAGTTGTAAATTTTCTGTTTCTTCCCTCAGCAGCTGAGGAAGTGATGAATGGCAATATAAGCCAAGAGGAGATCTATTGATGAAGCCCTATTTATAGAAATTACTTCAAACTTCTTGGCTTCACATCCAAAGCTGGTCAGGACGTAATCCTTTACTTTGGTAAGTATTTGCCATTGTTCCTGTCTGTAATCCCACACTATGTGTTATGCCGTCTTGTTTGAAACATAGATTTATGACACCAATATGGTCTTTTTCATGCTTTAACAGCCTATAAGGCATTATGGGAGGGCTCCCTTAGTGAAAACAGATATTTTCCTCCATATTAGGAGTTATGAGGAGAGTGATCCTTAAAAATGAAAGCCATAAATCATTTCCTTCCACGATTATACCATTAACAGAAGCATGGTTTTGTCGTTTAGGTCATGCTAATAGTTGGGTTGTGGCCGTGGGGAAGGAGCATAGAGCAATGCATGTTCTCCTTCTGCCAGAATAAGAGGCATTAAGAGAGCTGAGTTTGTGTTGGTGGACCTGTGTTAGTACTTCATCTTTCTTAGCCTGATCACTGTAGACGTTATCCGCATCTGCTCTGGATTTCGCCTTTCTTTTTCGTCTGTCTTCCAGTTGCAGTTTCTATATTGGGCCTCGTTGTGGTCTTCCAGAGAGACCCCACGACAAACTATCAGAGCATTTTGCACTCTGCAAAAGGCACCGGATGCCAGCACAGTACATATTAAATTTGTTACTAATTTTAAACTTGGCATGGCGGACCACGTAGCTGCCACAAGCTCACTGGAAGCAGGCGAGTTCAACCCCACTGCGACCACAACCACAATACAAACAAAGCATATGGAACAGCAGCTCCCAGTGTACTACTGACAGTAAATGTTTAGAAAAGGAACTTTTAAAAATAACCCAGTGTAATAGAATTAGTGTGAAAGAAACGCCTGGCAGTGTGTTTTCCCATAGTTTGAAGAGCATAGTCAAACTAAAGATAGGGTGAGTTTTGCTTTTTTTTTTTTTTTAATTTTCAATACCATTTTATGAGGCTGGAAAACCATTGGGTATTTTGCTGCTTTTTTAAACTACGGCTAACAATTAAAAATGTTAAATTCAGTTTACATAGCATGTGAGCATGGATGCATATCTAGTGTCTAGTAGGCTGTTCACTGTGAAACCAAAAAAATACTGTCCACATTCTTTGTACACAGCAGGAGCATGGGGATTTGGATATATTACACACTCATCCAGCAGCAGGGACATGAGTTGGAGCCCTGGTGTTTCGGTGTCAGTGTGAAATCAGTGATATTAGCAGCCAACACAGTCTCATATGTTTGGATCTGCAGCTTTTGGTGACAAGGTTTGTTTTTTAGGGGCATGTCTATGTGTGGCCTATCCGCCAGTGTGAAACTAGCTATGATATTCTCTGGTTTCTGTCCGATTTTGCCTCTTTCCTCCAGTTCATGCCTATTGTCTAAGTGGCTGTGTTAAAGGATGGTCTGTCCTGGCCCACGCTGTGTCTGTCACCCATGGAACTGCAGTGACCTCTAGAGACAGTTCTCTCCACATACAGTGTGTGGAGGCAACCTGAGGTGTCTTAGCACAAACCAGGTGAGATTGAAAGTGTGTGATCACAGACAAGTTGTGGGCCAAGCCTAGATGCACATGCACACAAATGCTAAAACATCACTGTAGAGCTGCACACACACACAAAACACACACTAAAAGAGCACACAACACTCGTGCACGCTCTCTCAGTTAAACAAACACAAACAGACGAGACCCCAGGCCACCCTGCAGATCACCATGATCAGTGCGAAGCTATGTCTTCTCTGATCTAATATGTTTAGCAAACATTCATTTATTCTCCCCAATCAATAACACAGAGCAGCGTGTGTTTATGACTTCGCATTCACTCACTCAGTTCATCTGCAGTTCATCTATGCTCAAACACTACAAACACCCTCGCCTCCAGCCTCTAGTCTTAAGAATCTTCCTCTCTCCCAATCAGTCCTGTCACTCTCTCTTTATCACTCTGCCACTATCATTTCCCCTAGTCTTTCTTCTTGTCTTCTGTGTACCTTTTTTAAATTTGTTTCAATGTTTCCTAGCAAAGACAACAAAACAAGTTGCAAAATCAAAACATATTAAAAAAATTATCTGGAGTCATACAGAAGAAGAAACGAGGAAAAATGTTATATTGGCAAAACAAATAGATCTGTCAAGAAACACAAGTTAAATCTCCCACACACCCATGGAGTTGAATGGAGTCCAAATAGTACTTTATGGTTCATCATAGCAAATGTAGAATGTTTTGAAAAGGAAGCAGATGGAGAAATTCATATTTTCATCGTATTTTTAGGTGCAAAACCGTCACGCTGAGGGAGTGTTACCTTCATTTGCACTATGCAAGTAGAGGGACTCTAGGTGAAGAAACAATTACTACGGCATCTTCAAACATGCAGTGTGATTCGCTATGGATTCTTTCCACACCAAAATTCCCAAATAGAAAATTATGAATAAAATGTTCCAAAAACATAGCTGTGAATCAATATCAGATGGGGGTTGAGTTTTATTTGAGGGGGGCGCAGTTTAACTCCGCAGAGAAACAGCAAGTATGGAGCTCATTCACAATCCCAAGAGCAGTAAAGGTATTTATATAGGTAGTTATTACTCTTATCATAATTATCATTCAGAGTGTACCATAAAAGCAGATGATGGAGACAGATAGCTAACTCAGGCTATAAATAACAGTTGTGGTAGAAGGCTGTAAAACTGTCCCTTCTTTTCTGTGGTACAATAAAGAGCATGTGCATGTTCTTGATCTGTATCTACAACCATGTGAGATGAGTTCTGAAAAATGTAAAGTAATTCAAGTAATTCCAATTTTCTGTATGTTGGTTTCACATTTTTAAGCAGACAGATGAATCCAAACCATGGAAACACAATACAAGTCCCAGGTGTGAATGTGCTTTTGTACTGTATATGTGTATTTACAGTGCAAGATGTGCTTCCCATTAGCTACGTACAGTACGGGGGCCGACACACAGATGCCCTGAGTGGTGCCATACGGCCGATGGCTCATTAGAGCTCAGATGGAAGACATGAATCAAAGGAGGAGAGGAGAGGAAACAATCAATCTGCTTAATGGGAATCCCCTGTGAGGAGCATGGGCCAGCCGTCCCACTGCAGCTGTAGCTGTTTTTATATGTGACCTCCCAGCATAAACGACCCACCAAAATGTCCCCACTGCCACCGTGTCTATCGGAGACCATGGGACATACACCAAAAGACTCCAAAGGCCCACAACAAGCCATTAGCGCAGCAGCCTCCCACACAGTGTGTGGGCGCTGCATAGTGATGATGTGGTTTAAAGCAATGCTTGGGAGACCTGATGTTCCCATGTGTCTCGCGCAGTCCCCTGCACATGTGTTGTCCATATCCTTGTTACCAGGGAATGACACCCAGGTTGATGTGGAGGGCTATCAAAGAAGTGGTGGGGACTGGATTTATAGTGTGGAGGGCGCCTGTGTGCTGGGAGGCATGCACAAATTGTAGCCTATGTTTACAGTTAGTGTGTGAGGTTACGGCCGAGGTTAAGACATCATTGTTGTGGAAGAGGGTAACTAGTGTTTCATGAGGTCAAGGTCAGTTTGCCTGAAGTTCCTTTCCACTCAAACTTCAGACAGCTCTTGCAAGCTTTCATCTGGTCATTGCATACTCTGCCTATCGAAATCTACTTATCTATTCAGGGTGGGATTGCCAGCAGTGCTTTAAGAATCGAGTTATGCTAAACACAGGTTGATTTAAACCAGAGGTTGACCTTTGACCTGGGCTTAGAGGATAATGTCCCAGGCAAGGAGAGTGAAGTCCTGTTACCATCCATGAATCAGGCCCCCGCCGACATTATTTCAAAATTGCTTAGTTGCATGGAACTCCCTTTAGTGCTGAACGGACTTTCATAAAATTGATTTTCTGAGTACACCCTTTTAGCAGCTATAAGCTTGAAATATGAACCCTTCATTGCTGAAAGCATTTCATTTTTTTGCCCCTGTGACTAATGATCCAGGGAAGAAGTGTGTTTGAAATTCTCCTCGGCAGCCATTTCCATAATTAAACACTGCTAATTATAGAGCTTTGGCTGACTTTAAACAAACAGGCACAGTTGCCGAGCATGCTTTCACGCCTTCCATTTGGAAATTTATGCAAATAGCACCCATATCGTGTGTTTTCGTAGATGAAACTGACAACATTAACACACACTGCTCATGCTCACAAAGATCAGACAGTAACAGAGAGTACTGCTGAGGAGAAAATGACAACCCATTGGTGGTTTGGAGGAAATACCCTGCACAGGTATGATAGTTGTACAATGAGGATCAAAGCTCACACTGCAAAAGTATCAGATGATTCAATGTGTTCACATATGTGTGTGTTTGTGCATGCATGAATATGCATTCATTCATTACCGTGAGTGCCCTGTGGTTGAAAAACCCCCTGTCTTGGCCAACAAACATTTCAGCATTGTCAATTCTAGTGCTAGGATACTGCTTGTCAATTTATCAGCCTTTGACAGCAAGCCACTAGAAGCCATTATATCAGACAAATGAAAATTATATATGAAGATTAACATCAAGTCATTTGTTAGGGAGAAAATAATACTGCTAGGAAATAAACAGGGCACAGGACTGAGAGCTATGCTGCCAGTAATTCACATATCAACAGCATTTAAATTATTAAAAAGATTGGAAATCATAATTGGCCATATATTTTTTCCATTCTTCTCCACATAAATGGCTCGCCTGGGGTACTTGACATTCACCAGTGGTTTGTAATGTAAATGACAGAACGTATTTTCTCCATATCTTAACAGCGGATGGAGTGATTGACTACTGAATATAAGCATGCTACAGGTGGGGGTCAATTATCATTTGAATAATCGAGCATCAGTGGCTGCCTAGCTTGGCTGTGAAGTGTGACACATTTTTATCTCTATGCATTTCAATGAAGTCAGACTGGTACATAAAAGGTTATCACCTAGGAAACATATTTGCCTAGGCGCAAGTTAAACAGGCAAGTGAGATCAGCATAGATATTCAATTTAACCAGTCAACCCTGACCTATAAATATTTCAACAAAACCCAATGAGGACCCCTCCCTCCACACCAACCCCCTTCTTTCCTTCTTTGATCCAATTCCATTTCAGCAGCGGGAGATATGAGGGAAGAGAGGGAGGAAGGACGTGGGGGGAAAATGGGGAGGGCATGAGAAAAGAAAGTCAAGCATATTGTTGCTTATCTATTAAGTGAATTGTTTAATGCATATGCCATCTTTGCACCCAGGGGACGGATGCTGACTGAGTAGGGAGAGAAAGGGGACAGATTTACACTACAGGGCACTACTGACGCGAAAGTTGAGGAGGAGACGTAGACTAATCTATAGTTGTGAGCTGACAAATCTGGCCTGACATGATGCTCTGTAGTGGGTAGACTCAGGAGATGGGCATTAATCACAGCGTGTGCTCTGCTGAGAGCACAGGCACACTGGGGACACCTCAAAGTGAGCTGGAGGTTATACAGGCGAGGGGATTAATCAATACAGCCCCATAATAACAGCCAACCACCAGCACTTAAAGCCCCACCGGTACCAAAGCACAACACACTCACCCCGACCAACTCACACACTCCATCACCGTTACATGGAGGCAAAAGCATGCATGCACACTTGGACTGTTCTAACAACAAAGACACAACAGGAAAAAAAGAAGGTGGCGCTTCAATAAAAATACACTCATTTCCTACTGTTTGTCAGGATGGGACGACTACATAGTGTGAAAACACAAGTAAACCACTCACTGCTAATGCTTAACAGGTTTTGCTTTGATATTATTGCTTTGTGGTTGTCATAACAACAGCAGAAGTTTTGTCTCAGAAAGAAAGGCATGCTTTCTTAAGGATGAAAATTAAAATGTGTGCTGTGCCAACACTTCCTGTGAAAAAAAAATTCAATTGACATTGTCCAATTGGGCTGCATTTCCACCCTCTCTCTCTCCAATGACCGCACCTCATCTGCGAACCGAGCGCACACTCTACAATGCCACACTGTGCTGTGATTACACCACTGCTTCCCCAACACCTAAACTGACAAGTCCTCTCAGCTGGGAGTGTAAGGGGCATGGTGTTAGTGGGGGGGGGGATGGGTGTT
>JAPTYR010000018.1:47915568-47926265 GCA_029814505.1 Siphamia roseigaster | reverse complement strand
ACACACACACACACACACACACACACACACACACACACACACACACACACACACACACACACATCATGTTATTATCACACTCCAGGGGAAGTCTTATTAATCTTCAGAGTTTTTTGCCCTTCTTCCTCATTTGGAAGCAGCTCATGAACAATTCAGCTTCTGCCTTCTAATGGTGTTTCACAAGGCACTGTGGGATATCTTTTATACATCAATAAGGGCAATTATCAGCTTAACTGAGAAAGCTGTGTCGCCAGCTCAGCCATGCCCTTCCTTACTTTGTTCAGTGTACTGACTCGACATGGTGTAGTAATGTTGTACCGCTGCCTGAATTTAAGTTTCAGGTTTAGGGGCCACTTATCACCTACTCATTAAAAAAAAACAAGTTGAATAAATATTGGTTTAGAGACTTATTTATATATAACAAAGTAACATAAGTACTCAAACATCTGTTCCTCTGCACCTTTTGCTTTCTTTTTTTATGTGTATTTTTTTAATTCGCCCCTCAGTAGTTGTGCCGCTGTCCTAAAGAGCAGAGTAGAACACTTGGCACAAGATGGCACTACAGCCACACTTACCCCCTGGGGATGCCACCCCACCCTAACTGCCCTGTTGGATATGGCAGTTCCATTGTTCAGAAGGGATTGGTGTGGAGGGGGCAGCTATGCACAGCTGGCAGCATTAGCGGCTTAACCCTTGATGCTAATGCTGATATAGGATTGGGCATGGAGCAAACATTCTGAGCCATATGACCACTGGCGGGCAGGGGTTAAGAGAGATCGGGCGGGGGGTGCATGGATTAGTGGGAAACATGGCAGAGTTAGTCCACTGGAGAATGCCAACACTTGGGTTATGCTTAATTAGATCAAGACTAAGAGATGTCTGTTTGGAATTTAGAAGAGTAAAAGCCACATTCTATTTGGCGTATGGTAGATAGTGGTGCGTGTATTTCATATGGAGTGAATGATTAATGCAAATCTTTTGGAAAGGTAACCATGACACCTTTTTAAAATTCTTCACAATTCGCCTCTTTGATTATATGGTAAAACAGTCATCCAGTCTGCTTTATCGTAGACAGTGCTGCATAATCTCTCAGTCAATTTGAGGCCGTACCCTGTGGGCTCTTTCTGCTCCCATGCTCCACTCCTTATATCTGTGCCACCATCTCTCCTAGTGCCAACAATTGCTCCATCCCTCTGTTCTCTTGTTCAGTTTCCTTGTTTGCTGCCCAGCCATCCTCATCTGGTGACACATCACCAGCTGGCCAGACAGAACTACAGGAGAATAGTGGCTGTAGCTCAGTTGCCCTCAGAGGCCCACAAGCCTTTGTGCTCAGCATCTCCAAACCTCTGTTTATGAACAAGAGGGATCAGACCAGGGCTTATATTTATAACCACACCACCACGACTGCCGCCGCACCATCGCAGTAATCACCACTGTGCATTGAGCCTGAGTGGAGCAGACACTTGGCCCGCTCCAGATGGGCATCAGCCAGCTTGGCCCCTCAGCCCAGCCGCTCAGTACTGAAATCATAGATGGGCTTTACCCCTGCCAGCTCTGAACTGGCAAACCAGTTGTTCTGATCTGAGGGAGGAAAAAATAGGGGAATATGATGATAATGTTTCAGCTTAATCATTTGAAAGGTCAGTTTTGCTTTGTTCCCCGTTGTGCTTTGTACAGTGATTTGTGAGTGCAAGGTTTTAAATTGCCGGACTAATGTTCTCATGGAGAGTGTCTGTGTCATATATTTTGGCAGACTGTACATTTTTGTTTTAGTCTGATGAATTTAAATGACTGCCAGAAATACTATTTGTGTTTCCGAACCAGAAAGATTAAAAGGCTCAGCTCTCGTAAGCTGTTTTTATTTTTATCTCTTTCTCTGTAGAACTACTGATCTTGTCCTTTGTCAGCTAATTCTGGTTTTCTTTTTTCTCTTTCCAGAGTCTCTTTATCCAAGTCTTATTTAAATCACACAATTTGTCCCCAGGCATGGATATTTCACAAGTGTTGGAGGAACCTTTTTTTTTTTTTCATTTCAACAGATTTCTTTTCCTGTCCTGACCCCTGGAAAGATGCATTTGTGGCGGTTAGAAGTGGGGCAGCAGCGAGGACCAGTCTCACCACACACCCCACCACAACGACCTGACAATGCTACATTTCCTCACAGTTAGTGATTGAGTAGACATATCTGACCAAGGCACAACAGAAAATACATCCCTTAAACTGTCTCCGTACATGTCGAGGTCAGCTTCAGTGGTCCCGAGGTGCAGGAAAGTACACTCAACTGTGCCATTTTAAACTTAGCTCTAACTGACATGCCCATTTGAGGTTTTAGGTTGCATTTTAACGGTTTTTGATGGATTTCCTAAAAAAAAAAAAAAAAGCCTGTGGGGAGAATTAATGGGAGCTTTGGCAGTAAATCAGAGCCACAAGTAGGTGAAAGGCAAAGAGCTCATGGGTTGGCCATGTCAGTCACAGTGGCTGAAGGGCACTAGCCATTAGATCATTAGTGGAGTCCTCAGTGGGCTTCATGCTGGGTTTGTCTGCTGTGCATAAATGCTGAGGAGATGAATGATAGTGATTCACTGTTGACCATAGGAATTCGGGGGAAAAAATTAGACTCTCAGTTCCTCTAAAATAGTAGATTTCATCGTTGTATTATGGGACCATTGCTTCATTTATACACGTTTTAAAAGACAAAAGTAATCTCAACAGTATATCAATTCTTCACATTCCATTTACTAAGATCTAACATTTGTTCTACTGAGCGCAAGTGCACCAATATTTAAAAAGACACACAAGGCTTGTAAACCAAACCTGCTAAGGATTATGTTGAAGTGCCTTAGCATAAGGAGTAAATCCCCCGGGGCTGAACGGCATCAGCCAAACTGACTTTTGGATCTTTATGGACACAGTTCAAATTGACCATCTGACAGGTGGTGTCTAGCTCAGCTCTGCTTTAAAGCATATTGTACATTTCACAGATAGGTAGGAATTGAAGAAGGTCCTTATTTGTGTTTTTGGACACTTAGGTTACTTGGATATTGAGATCTAGTTGAGAAAGCAACTTAAGAGATTGGGTCTTGCTTATAGAGTGACTAGATGAGGTAGATTTTTAGTTTGTCTGTGTGAACAAAGGTTTGTTTGGAAACAGTCCTGAATGCTAGCTTTAAACGTGCCTCATCAATGTCTGTCTGGGAATGGCAAAGGCATGTACATGAATGCAGCCCAAGGCCCAGTTGTCTTGTCATCTCTCAAGTGTGCGTGTGTCTGTATGTACAGTGTAAGGCTTGTAGCGTCAGCTCCTGGATACTGTGTGTATCTGTGTGTGTGGTTGAGTGGAAGAGAATGAGATCACGTTACGCTAGGGATAATCCTCACAAAGCCGTTTTGTTCAGGCCTAAATCACGGGATATTACCCTACCCATAAGTGATTTTAATTGGTTGTCTCATATAACAGACACTCCCGCCTAACGTTAATGCTGCACTGTAATTGGTTGAATGCTGCTAGTGCCTGTTAAGTTCATGGGACAATAATGGTTTAGGTGGCAAACTCACTGGATATTGGAAGTGATCAAAGGATCAGACACTTAACCATCTCATTGTCTTGCTTTGGTGCCATTTTGGGCTTGAGAGGCTGAGGGTGTGTACAGTGTGCATGTGTGTGCATGTGAATATGGACTTTTACCAGTTTGCAGGACTTGTGTCCACTGTGTGGTTCATTGCTATCTTGCCGGTTGGACTGGAGATAGCACATATTGTCCTCTTTCCTCCCACCTTCCCTAATTGAAGACTTGGCTCTCCAGATCATTTCGGATCCCTGTTACCATAGTGATCATGGTGGTTTTGCTAACCATGGATGGCTGTAATACTGCTTCCTGCTGACTCCATTGACCACAGTTTGGCCAGCCATCTGGGGTTCTAGCTGTTTGGCTAGCGGGACTTTGGTGCATGCTGGTTGGCCACTGGCATGTTCAACCTGCCACTTGGCTTGTCCATTATCATTTTTCAGCAGGGGGATTCCAGCACAGTTTCATGTAATTTTGTAATTTTCACTACAAACTCTGAAACACATGTTGTGGGAATGAATAATATGAAGATTCTAGCCCTTTATAATGAAATAGTTATACATAACCCAAAGTATCATTCCTTTACAGCAAACAGTTCACAAAATTCAAGTTAATGGAATTAAACATGGAAGTTAGGATTTACAGGATACTTGGGGTTTTTATCAGAGCTACAAAATGAAATTTCATTTACATCTAAGTTTATTTGATGTTGCTCTGTGCATTACTTTTCCATTTTTTCCATTTAAAGCAACACTGTGGATTTTTTCAGCCTTTGAACTATATTTTCAAGGTCATTTTGGTGGTACAACTTTTGTCATCACTCCAGAGCATCTATATCAACTGTACTGTCCATTATGCAACTTCTGGCTTTGGGTTGTCACCTCTACACAAAGAGCTACAAAATTTGACTGCTTTATGGCATACGTCACATCCCCCTTCCACCTTCAGTAGATAAGATGGGTAAAAAAGTGAAGGAAAGCTACAAATAGGCTAACGGTCATAGCTATAAAGAGGCTTCGGGTGAAAGAGAAAAGAAAAGAAAGTGTGAGAGTGATGAATTAGGAGGCCGGACTAGGGTGAATATTGGCCCAGCTTTCACTTGCTGGCGTGAGCTGAAAGAGGAGGAGGGATGTCCCACCAATGGAGACCTGGCATTGTTACTGTTGGACTAGTAAATAAATAAATAAATTCTTCTAGAAAATGTTCTGTATTTAAGTTTAATATGTTTCAGGTCATGTTATCGAAATCAGAACCTTACATTTATGGCATCACAAGCAGTCCATTTGTTTACATACCAAACCGATATGTCACTTGCGTCTAGTTTGGAAATGTTGTTGCAACGTGCATTGTGAGAATGGGAATTTTATGCAGCTGCAGTATGGTCCCCGCAGCTACAAACACAGAAATAGCCTCATTGATTCTTGCTGCTGCAGCTGCGCGGAATTCTGAAAAGGTCTGAGTGACTGTTTGGTTATGGGATTGGTATGTAAACAGACGGCTTGTGATGGAGTACACTTTTAAGTTGTTCACCGAAAGGGAGGTGCATAATCTGTTGCATAATCACGAAAAGACTAGCCTACCACACAAGATTTACAGATTTAATGGAAAATTGGTCATGAATGTCATACACTGCTTTAAGAATAAAACAATTATGTTTGTAAATGGTGTAAGGCCACTTTATCTGCCCTGAAGACATGGATGAACACACATTAATTGTCTTGCCTCAGGAAGTTTCCCGGCATCAATCAATACGTTAACATGCACTTGTAGAAATTGGAATTATTGCTTTAGTCCGGCTAATATCAAAGGTTTTAAAAGCCATGTATACACCGTAGTTGGACTGTCGTTAAATTGAACTGGAGGTTTGGAAATCAGATTATTCGTGCCAGATAATGTCTTTGCAAATCGAGCTATTCCTGCATGTATAAGCAACTGTGGTTAGCTTGACTAGTGACTGGCCTGACCAGTCCTCCTTCCTGGAAGTGACCAGTGACACGGCATGACAGCATGTACGTTACGTGTAACATAGTGTACAGCGCATGTGAAATATACTGAGTTACTGCATCGTTGTCGTCCATATTCTCACTTCATATTGTTGTCCTCCTTCTACTACGTCTGCTTCAAATCAGCCAGGTTTGTTTACTAATTATTCTTCATCTATGGTGCCAACCAGAAGAATGCCAGCACAAAAGGGCATTTACCGCCACCTAGTGTGTGGGAGGTGAACATACCTCACTCAGTAATTCAGTTCTCTTGCTGCGCATTACACTTGAATTTCTGGGAAACTTCGGTTAAGTCCTGAGCTCAGTTATTGCCAATAGCTTAGCTTAGATGTGCATGTAAACGTACTGAATGGCTTGTCAACAAATAAGCGAGTATTACAGAGATACAGATATTACGATAGTTATTACAGACAATACCATTTCTTGACTTTAGGGGGATCCCATGAGCAAAAGTTACATGGTGTTGCTTTAATATTACCCTAAGTTAATGTTACCCTGAACACATAGCATCCAGTACGTACATTCATCTACTTGGAATTTTACACTAGATCTGTTTTGTCTCATCAGTTAGTCACTTGTACTGTGACTAAAGGCCAATAGTGACAGAAGACTCTCATGCATTCCTCTCTTCCACTTGCTTTACAGCTAGCAATAGAAAAACCACTCATTACGTTGTCATCTTCTTGAGACAAAACACACCACCCTCTCTCTAATCCTCTTTATTAGAGGCAGACAATGTATTTTTGCTGTGCCATTTGTCCCAGACAGTGTGCACTAACGGGCTAGACTATGAGTATTGTACACTGAAGCGTTCACACATACTTACCCAGACAACACACATACTTACCCAGACAACCACCCACCCACTCTCACCCACCCACTGTTACCATTGCACAGGTGCATGTGTGCGTGTCCTGACCTTGGGAGCAATGCAGAGCTTGTCTTTATGAGGCCTTGAGACATGGCATTTGTGGCATTTAACCCCCTCATCACTCTGTGACCCCCATTCACCCACCTCCATTTTGTACTGTCATTCTCTTTTCACCCCCCTTCCTCTCTGCCCCTTTCCCTCACATTCTACTCGCCCTGCATATTCATCTTCTTCCACCCTCTTCGCTTCCTGGTTGCATCTCCTTCTGTCACTGACTTCAGCCCTTTAACCTGGCAGGTAAACAGCCATACTCCAGGTGTGTGTGTTTGTGTGTTTGGGGTAACATTTGCAGAATGTACCCCCTCCTCCCCTACACTGGGCTGGCTTTGAGAGCATAGGAAGATCTTGACAAGGTCAGTTAGCTTTGTATCTCATAATTACATACCCTGTGTACAGTAGATATGTCAAGGCAGCTGGACCATGCAGAGCTTTGTAAATGTAGGACATAAATCTGTTAACTAAAAATGGCTAGAGAAGCTTTGTCCCGATGTCTCTTAGAAATTCGCCCACTGGCAATTAAGAGTAGTATATTTTATTACCCCACCCCGTAAAAGTGGAGGTGGGGGTATTGTTTTTGATTTTTTTGTTTGTTTGTGTTTTTATCTGTCTGTCTGTTTGGTTGGTTGCCAGCAACTTTACACAAAAACACAATTTTCCATGAGATTTTCAGGAAAGGTGCAAGGTAGTCCAGAATAGATCCCATTAAATTTTGGTGAATGTAGGTCAAAGGTCAACATCACTAACAATCAAGTGATAACAAGGGGTGTGGTATTTTGTACCTGGCAACACTTATTTTTTTTTAATATAAATATATTTTCTGGTGTTGACCAAAGTTAAGCTGTCTGAGGAGACAACCAGGACATAGAGCTGTTGTTGTTTTTGTATTTTCAGCACCAACCATAGGCAACAGTGAGGTTTGGGTGAATTCAGTTGTTTCTCAGTCTCAAATGCTTGTCAATACCATACACTCAATCTGTACTACCATACAAATTACCTTTATTAGTTGATATATAGCAATTCCAATCTGAAATATGCAATCCTTTTCATATAAAATATTCTTATTTCAATTTTTTTTCCCCCCAAACATCCTTTTTTCCCCCCAAACAGAATTCCACAGTCTCTATTAATGATGTATGATGCGGTCATGATAACACACCCTAACACGTCTTTAATAGTGCACACTCTGTGGTCTGAATGACAGGTGGGGTATTGGATGCTGACTATTGGCGGGCTAGTTGAGGATTAGTCAGCTGAGCACTTTATCCCCCGAACAAGCTGAAATAGAAATGAGGGCTTTAATCCGAGGTGGATGGACACAGAATGGAGGGCAAACAAGAATATCCATTTTGGTATTGTTTGTCCACTTTCTAATTCACTGTTACTGTAACACAGATATAATAGTACCCACACTGGGAAAAAAAAAAAAAAGTAAAATAGTAGCTTAATTTGCCTCGCATACAAAAAAAGGTGTGAATGAAAACAGCTACAGCTTTACTTTTTAATTTCACACATTTTTATGCTAAGTCAGGGAAGTTTTCATTCATTCCTGTGGCACTGCTGATTTTCAATAAATAGTTGAGCAAATACATTCTTTATAGTATTAAATATTAAATCTGAATGTATATTCATTTAACCTGTGTGGCCTCAGCAGGTTTGGTCAGCAGTTTAATAGTGTGTGGATTGGAGCACCTTGAGCATCCTGTGGCTGAATACACTGCATATGGTATATTTCATTATGTAGATGCTTCACAGTTATCATATATATATATATAATAATTCTATTCCTGATGTGGAGGTACACTAACTTCAGAAAAAAAAAAAAATCTAATAACTAAATGCTCGCATAGCATTCATTCATGATTTCCATGGTTGGGCTATCTCCTTTTTTTTTTTTTTTTTCATAGTCTATTTTTAAACACTTGCAGGACGCCACCTCATACTCAATTGAATATACTTTTATCGCCACCTCCAGGTTTTCTGAGAAAATACAACATTTCTTGCTTAAATGCCTCTAAAATGAAATATTTGACTTTTACTGGTATATTATGATACTGAACTGAAGTTTGCAAATATGTGATGCAACACACTATTTATCACAGATTTGTTTGGCTATATTACAAATGCCAGGAAATGTGTGTTACTAAATAAATCATTATTTGGCTGTTGAAAAAATGTCTGCGATAAATACAGATTTTTCTTTGACTGAGTGATTAATTTCTGATTTTCTTCCGGGTGGTTAACAATGTATCCACAGAATCAATAACAATAGTGCTGTTTAACAAAAGACATCATAGAGAAATAAAGGGAAAGAAGAAGAAGAAATATACCCTACCTTTGTTGAAGATGGCGTCGCTGTGAAGAAACAGCAGATTCCACATTTGAGATCCTTTTGCTGCTGCCAGCACTGCATGTCCAAGTAATCGTCTCATAGGGAAATTCTTAAAAAGACATTTATGTACGAGTTACATTTGTTTTAAACAGTCCCATTCCTCCCAGTTTTGTGCTTCCATGTTAAAATGATATTGTAGAAGAGAAATGGACTTTCCCTCTCCAGTTGACTTTGGTTCATAACTGTTTTGTGATGTCAAACGTCAAACCATGTCACTTCATAAACACAAGGCCAAAAACAAAGTATATATATATATATCTGTATTTATTTTCATCAGAACACAATTTTAATCATTGTAGCAGTAGTTTTCATAACTTTTCGAAAAGATCATGACTTGTGAGACTGTTTTATAAATCATTTCATCAAAGTTTGTAAAAAAATTAAAGAAGTTACTTGAACTAAAGCATCTATCATATTACAATATACTGGTAGTATAATAGTAATCATAATAATCATAATCGCAATGATACTTCTATATGCCTTTGAACCTTTTTCGTTTCTATAGTCATAAATCTTTCACTTTCACACTCACACACACGCACACACATGCACGCACGCACACACACAGACTCACAACCTTTCACAACAAGATTGTGAAGCTGAGTACAAGTCTATTGGTTAAACCTCACCACATTTTCTTTTAACATCAATGATTTCAGATGCTCAAATGAAAAAAAAAAAAAAATTCAAATAATCAAAAATTAATAATAGAGGAGGAAGAAGAAGAAAGTAACATCATGACATTAACTCAAAAGTACACAGGAAACCTGGACGCAAAGACATACATTGTTCAGCATACTAGAGAACATATTTACAACCAAAAGAGGAATGGGCTTCTGCATAGATCCACAGGATAGAGAACAGAACTATTGTGAAAACAGAGAGAGGCTGAGAAGTGCTGAAAGAAAGAGGGTAATATTTGTGTAGTTAACATTTGGTGCTGGGTGCACAGGAGATAAGGGCAAGAGGCATACATAGTCTACATGTTCAGGGGTAAGAACACAAAATTTGGTTTTGTAGGTTGGTGTATTGTGGAATGTGACAGACCATCCCCTACGACTGCTACAGACCATTGTTGAGGATCTAGATTGACCCTGTAGGATCCCTATGCAATTTTATTTCTCTAAAATGATGTAAAAAAAAACAAACAAAACCAAAACACTAGAAATAAACTGCTCATGACAGTGCAAGTGTTGAGTGCATGCCTGCATTACCAAAAAATTCTAAATAGAAATATATTTCACTCAAATCTTACTATATTATTGGTCAGAAGAAATCTTGCACACATACGTCCATACTTGGTGCAGTAACATCTGGAGGGATATGAAGGACGACACATACGCACTGCATTCATACCCATGCAACTGATGCTCAGTGAGGATACATTAGTGCATGAGGAGCAGACATGCTTTATGCATGACTTAGGAATGCGGGGTCATTGATTGAAAATATGTCCAGCAGTCAGCCTGGGATGGTTGTTACATCTGGGCGTGGCTACTGGCATGATACAGATGCAGAATGAAGTTACATGTATGTCTCCAAGGGATCCTGTACATGTGTTGGTGAGGGGTTACATGACGCATGAAGTGAGTTTCATATTTTGTTAACATGGCACATTTCTACAATGGTAGATAGACCCTGTTGTTCTTCTTCTGTCACCCATAATGTTGCCCAATGAAAAACACTTCATAACCAGTGTTGGGAGTAATGCATTACAGTAAGTAATTAATGACTGTAGTGCATTACTTTTTGGTGTAATACAGTAATGTAAGGCATTACAGGGATGAAAATCTGTAATTAATTACTAG
>JAPTYR010000018.1:47856098-47868345 GCA_029814505.1 Siphamia roseigaster | reverse complement strand
TAGGACGATGAAGCATCTGATGCTGAGGAGGTGGTATGGGGGGGCCCCCTAATGAAATTTTGCTTAGGGCCCCAGAACGGCTTGGGCCGGCCCTGGATACAGCATTAGAATCTGTCCGGATCAAATAAAATTAGTTTAGTATTTGTGCATATTTTTGGTGTAATTCCGTTTTTACAGGAAATAATCTTTAAAGAAAAAGAAACAAAACCTACCACAAAATTGTTCTAGCAATATCATGATATATCATATCATCATCCTAGTATTGTGTTTTGTCAATACACACCCCTAGTCAGTACGCACTATGTCCTTTGTAATTTCATAAATACTCAAGAATCCAACCTCAGTTTCCATTGGATGTGATTCTGTTATAGTTTGATGCACCTTTGTCAAGTATCAGCATGTTCATGTCTGATACACAGCCTTATTCTTTTGTCTTCAAGTATCTCAGTGCCCCCACAGGGAAACAAGGAAAGAGCTCTTCCTTACAAGGTCAAATGCTTAAGCATTGGCATTATCAGTGGCTGGTGACTTACAAATCATACGTATTGATCATGGCAGGGATCATGCAGAATGTAGGGCAGACAGTAAAATCATACCCACTTAGGCTTAATAGCCCACATTAAAGCAATTATGCACACAAACTGAGACTGTATAACCCTTCGCATATTAATCCAGGCCATATATCTTTTTTTTTTTGCGTTGCATTTGTATCCATGCAATTTTGGTAATGAATCACAGTTTTACTTGTTCTCGACCGCTTCAGGTGGAAGAGTTGGTAATTGGTTGAGTGACCCCTCATCAACTCTCTGCCCTGTAGCCTTGTAGGTAAAAACCGCTCTGGTCGATGACATAATGTGCATAATGTTTTTATATGTGTGTGTCAATACTCCTGTATTTACTAATGACAGTGTCAGTGCAGACTGGTGACCCACTAATGAAGCCAATGCATTTGTAAGTCAGTCACCAGGTCAAGGACTGGAGGAGATCTCGCTTTCGTCCTCTAGGGAGAGCAGTTAAACCATTTTATGTTTATTTCAGGTAAACACTTAATAATGTTCAGTTGGCAACGGAGTTTAAATTTTACCAACATAGAGATAAATGATTTAATAAATTATCTGGGTGCTCTATTACTATCCGAGTATTTGAAAATGTACCTTCTGTTTGTCCAAGCTTGACTTAACACAGTACAGATTCAAATGTTTATATTATCAGGCTATATAACGCATGCATTTAAATTTGATTAAGTGTTATAACAGGCTGAGCCACATAAGTCAGTCAAAGAACCTGATACGTTTTTCTCTTGTGTACTGTAAAGAAGCTGTAAAGTCATTCATTAACGTTCCAGGATTCCCACAGGCGACAAAGTGTGATTATAATGTATTGGTGATATTATGCAACTGAACCTGTTGACCATTGATTCAATGTGTTTCTAATAAGAGAGACTTTTTTTTTTTTTTAAATCTGAAGTAGGGGAGAAAAAAGATCACAGAAGAAACTGTATTCTCCAAATGTTACCAAACTACATAATGGGAGGGTTTAACAGCTCCCATTTAGCATACTCTGTACCGTACAATAAGTCATACACTATGCATACTTGTCAGAGGATTGGAAAGTCTTGTGAAGCAAAACACCCATTTAGAAACTTCATTTTGCACTCTGTTGATTCCGTCTTTTGTTTAATAACCACTTTCCCATTCTTCCTTTTTATCTGCTTTAGTTCGAAACATGCTCATAAAAAATTAATCGGCATGATATGCATATGCCGATTCCCCTGATTGAATTGCCTTCTCCATTTTAAGGAAGAGGAAAAGGAATGAAAGCGATACGACGCTGCACTGAATGAATCTCAATTTCTCCCTGTAACAAATGAACTTTGTCTACAGCGATATCAGAGGAGTCATCTGTGTCATGATGGCTATACCCCCTCCACCTCTTCATCAAACTGAAAGCAAGGGAAGTGAAGGAATATTTAAATAACTCTAACCAGTAACATTTATTGTTGAATACATAAAAAAGCCCTAGGTTTTTGCAAGCTCCTCGCAATACTTGCAAAGACTTTATATAGCATCTAAATTTAACTACATATTCTGGGCTTATAAGGGCAAATTACATATATGATATTTGAAGGGGAAACTGTGGCATGTGCTATTTTGCACAGCCCACACTGAAAGAGCCAAGATCAGTAAAAAAGTATGCACACTAGAAAGAGATGGAAAGTGCGCTTTCTCAGAAAACTTATGTCATCGAACTCTTTCATTATCTAACGTAACCACCCAAGAGATCAACAGTGCCTAGAAGATATGGGGTTATAATTGTTTTTATTGGTTTATTGTGTGAGCGAAGGAGCTCTTTGATGTATTTAAGGGACCAACCTAATGAATCTGTGAATGCAGAAACAGTCTATCCAGGGAGCTGATCTCAAAGGGGGCGATGGTGGGGGTTGGGATGTGCTTGTGTATATGTGTGCGTGTGTACGAGTGTTTGGGGGTTGTTGCAACAATGCATTCTTTAGTTGCCGGCAATGGTATACAAGCAAGGACTTAATCAAGCCCAGTTGGCCAAAGAGCAATGGACAGAAAGGAATGGGGTGTAATCAAGTGTAAACATCCCATACAATGTTGAATGTAGAGATGTGTCACCCCAGAGTTATGGGAGCAGGCTGGTTGGAGGGGGTGGGCTTATTTAGCAAATATGCAGAGGTGCTTTTGACCCCACAGTGACCGCTTCACAAGCCTCGACACACACATACACACACTTCATCCCCTCCCTGTCAGTCATTAATCATCATTTGTGATGAGAGCAGGCCTTGTTTGCACAGAATAATAGTATGTGTGAACATGGGGTTTCCTGCACAGACTGATTAATTGATATTTGTTGTTGACTCATTATTGAAATTTTGCAGTTGCATTCATGCATTTTATTTTTTCCCTGTCTCTAAATATGCTGCGAGGGGAAAACCGTGCAAGGTTGTTGTGGTGGTAGCGGTGGTGGCGGCAGCGGTGGAGGGCAGGAATCCTTCGGATCTGGTTACTCCCGGCTTTTCCCACAAAAGTGATCAGAGCCTGAAAGCTGAGAGCATGTGTCGCTTGCAGCAGTTTTACTCGCATTTCCAGTTTAACCTTTTATTAAACTGTCCATTGTGCTTACACTCTGCCCACAGACCCTCCGCTACATTCTCATGCCCATCAGGTCAGTCAGGTTAACAGCCAAAGGGAGCTAGAAGGGAGGAGGGAAGCGCTATCTCATTTCTGCCCTTTTCTTGCTCTTGAATCTGCGCAACACACAGGCAGAAAAAAGAGAGAAGTATATACTACAACCATTTGATGAGCAGCAAGGCAATAAATTCATTAATCATCATTATATGCCTCATCAAACTCTTTGCCATCCTCTCCATGGGAGTTACACAAATTAGCCAGTGAAAAAAGCAGTAATTTTAGTGGAGCTAGGTAAGTGCTTTTTGATTGCTTTCTTGAACAATGCTTCCCCTGACAAGCTAATAAATCAGATCTTTCTATACTTAAAGTGCAGCTACTGTGAACCCAATCTGAGCTCCCCAAACAAAACAAAAAAAAAAACGAGTGGCTGTGTGGGACAAGAGGTTTTACCACCGCCAAAGCTCTTTCACAGATTTGTTTTGGATTCCTCGTCTTTATTCTGCAACAAAGAGGCCGGGTACAAAGCTTTTGATAACTGAATGAACTGCTGTTATGTCTCCAGATGCAACCAGGGATTTTCTCATATTGGATCAAACTAACCTCATGTTTGACTTGTAGTGAAAAAAAAAAAAAAAAAAGCTGAGCCAATAGTGACCATATGGTGCACAATTCAATTAGATCTTTTTTCCCCCTGTTATTTTCCTCTTTGTTAAAACAGTCTGGTTATAAACATATTAGCTGCACCGCGATGCTTAGACGAGGCACAGGGCTGCAGCTTGCGCGCTTTAGTCAAGATGAGAATCCTAGCTGGCAGGTGATGCATACCTACTACGGCGATCATATCCTTCCATCCAGATGGCCATTCCATGCAAGACCAACAAATCATCCATCAGGCTGGAAACGACTCCTTTATTGAAAATGAGGTCAATAGATGATTTGAGCCTAGTTTGTGGCTGGCCATGTTAGCCTGCTACAGGTATTAGCAGCTCTCAGTAAGTGTGTTAGATGGGAGGTCTCATGTGAAAAGGGATGCAGTTGGAGAGGATTGCGAGGGTTGGGGGGGTAGTTAGGGGTGGTCTTTATCTGTTTAAAGCCGCTCTCTGATGAGATTACCTATTGGAGTTGGCTGTAAACCACCCTGTTAATCAGGGTGCAGCAGCCAACACACTCCCACTGGCACGCCGCCACTGCTTGAATTTTTTTGGATGTAGTGTGGAGTATTCAGGAAGAATAAACAGAATAGATATATGTATTTTTTTTTTCTTCCCCCCACTGGTTCTCATTTGTAAATATGTGGAACAATCAGGGGTAAAGTGCAACATGAGAAAGCCTGGGCATGAATTAATAAATACTGGATTTGTCAGACTTATATGTTTATAGTTCCCATGTGATTTGACAGTGAAATCCCAATCCTTACCTGTTCGTGCTTAAATCAGACCAGTCGGTTTTCATGATAATTTGACAATTTGCAAGTTGCATCACCAGTAGGCTCTGGGCTAAATTGGTATTGAGACAGTGTTGCACATGGGGCCCATGCGACTTTCTTCACTCACTGTGTGGGACAGTTTTTTTGGGGTTTTTTTTGGGGGGGGAGCGGAGAGTTCTGAATGAGTCCAGCAGTGGCAGCATCTCCGTGCCCCTCCTCATTAACGTTCCCTCCACACACCGCTGAACTGAGCGTGACTCAAAATAACTTGGAGGGAAAGAGGGGGAAGGAGAAAGAGAAAAAAAAAAAAAAAAAGAAAGGCAGTGCCCCGTTTATCTCCATCTTGGGAACTGATCCAATTAAGTAAGTGCCCATTTGCATCCATCAGAGTACACCAAACTGGGAGGAAAAGTGAAAGGCTCAGAGCAAACAAAAAGGGCCAGCAGTGAGAGAAGGTCCATTTATTGTGCAAGGTGGTTGGGAGAGGGTAAAGCCTCCCAGGTGAATGGTGGATAATGGTAATGTTACAGGCAGTGCATGTGTGTGTGTGTGCTTATGGAGTTGCAAATGTGTGTGAGCGCAGGCATTATAGCGGTCATTAGGACAGATATCTGTGTGGTAATGTGGAGCAGATGTTGTGAAGAAAGGGATCATTTAAGAAGGGCAAATGTAAATAAACAGTCTTGGTGCTTGGTGCCCCTCCTCCCTCCTGGGCCCTCTGAAGTGAAAGAAAACACTTCATCAATCTTCATCACAACCAATAATATTGTAATATTATAGGGTCTTATCTTCCACAGATTGATGTCATTTCGTAACGTTTCCTCACAAACCACCTTCATTTTACGTCGCTGCCTTTCAAACCGATGTACAAATCACACGTACTGGGATCTGACCCCGACTTATGAACAGATCGATACTACATAGGTTATATTGTGCTGTTTTTTTTTTGTCATTTTATATTATCTTCGGAAGGTGATTTAGACCTGCTGAGGAGGATGCTGAGTGCACAGGGAGCGATGTAGATTCATAAAACACAAGCATTAGTCAGTGTTTGGTAGGAGGGAGCACAGGCGAACTTGCTTACCTTATGACCGCAATGTGGGAGGAGCCAGGCGAGGATACAGACAGGACCTGTACAGTGTCACACGAGGAAGAACCTGCCGGTGTCTCCACCTCCACAGTGGATGCACACACTTACAGCTCTGTGGTGGTGGATACCTGAGGGGGTTGGCGTGCAGGATAAGCTCCTCCTGCCTATGCATGCGTGTTCCTGTGACTTTCTGTGTGTGTGTGTATGAGTGTGTGTGCATGCGTCACCTCCTTCAGGGCAGGGCAGAAACCCCCAGTGTGAGTGCCAGTGAGCCCTTACATGGCCACTGAACACAGACCCTTTGCAGTCACAGGGTCAGAAGCTCACACCACACTGCTGTCAGAGCAGATTGGTCAATGAGCAGGCCTTTTCAAGGAGTCAAGGTGCTTTCAGAGAAGGGCTCTGTGTGTGTGTGTGTGTGTGTGTGTGTGTTTGTGTGTGTGTGTTGCGTTTATCGAAGGGAAAAAAAATCAGACATCACAAACCCATCTTTGAAACATCAGATCATTTCTTTTTGTCCATTGTTTATGAAATTATTTAACTCGTAATGGCATCGTATATCATTTAAGTGTTTTGCTTTGTATCTTAAAACTCCATGTATACTTCTAATGTTGTAATATTTCCCGTATTTGTCACCTGGCTTGAATGTCTCCATTCACTCAGCCCTATAACCCCTGCCACTTAGGACTTCAGTTCATCACTCCCAAGTTAGTGTGTTTTTCCCCCCTTTCACCCTTTCATAGAAATGTTTTATTTATGTTGGGGGACGTCACTTAAAACATCTCACAGCTGAAAATTACACGTGTAATCTCTCCCAGAGGAGCTCTAAGGAGAAATAGAAAAACAGTCAGTGAGGTGCAAAAAAATAGTGGTAAATCACTCTCTGCCACCTTATCTGGGGGTGCTTTACAGTGTGATCCAGGCCGTTTTACAAGTGCACTTTCCACTTAACACTGGGGGCACCAAAACGCATGAGACTCACCTTAAACGTTGACGTGTTTTTTTGTTGTTGTTTTTTTATTGTTTGTTTTTTTTTTTTTTCTCGGAGACGTTTCAGAGCTCGATTGTTCGATTTCACTGCGGGATAAAATATGATTAATTTTCTAAGTTGTTTCTCAGTAGCAGGGCGCAGATCCAGATCCTCTACTGCGCTCTCAGATCTGGAGCTCTGAGGAAACCGTGCGTAATAATCCTCCAAATTCTGGAAACGGGTTCTGATTAAATATCTACCAGCACTTAAAACAATTCCAAATGAGAAAATTAGAAAAGTAGATCTCAGATTTTGTTTTTTATTTTTTTATTTTGCGCAGAAAGGATTATAAGAAAAAAAAAATAATTGCGCAAAAGCAGTGGTCCTAAAAGTGTGCCATGCCCAACATCGATTGTGTTTTTTTTGTTTTACTTGAAGACTGATTTTTTTAAAAGGTGAAAGTCCAGAAGAAAATGAGAAGGTGTGTGTGTGTTTGTAGGGGGGTGGGGGGGTAACAAAGCCCACCGTTTGCAGTCACAGACATGAACGACCTCCTTTTCTGCAAAACAGAAAAAAACAAAAAAATAAAAGCGCTCTTCTTGTATTTCAACCGTATTTTATGACGCATTCGGCCACACTTGTATCGCTGATCATACAGACTGCCAATACACCACCAAGCAGATCATACAGCCAGTGTCTATTTACACAGTTGGGCTGAATTTGACCCCAGATCTGTGTGATGGATCGTGTAGACCAAAGTTTTATCAGTTGGACTGTTTATACTTGCTGAGTAATCCTGCAATGATATTGAGAGTGTGCATTAACAGGTTTTTGGTTTCGCCTTATGATCTGAAATACAGTGGCATCTGAGAGGCGTTCACGGACCAGCCCAGTGGCAGGTGTCTAATCTGTTTAGTCCACAACCCTAAAGTTTCCTTACAGGCCTCAAGTCTGCTCACACAGCACATCTCCTGCCAAAAAAAAATAAAAAAATAGAAAGATACCCGGATGTTGTATTTTATTCAATTTCTCCGTCGATTTTCTATTAAATTGTGACGGATGCAGATAATGAAAAGACGCGTTTATGGGACTGCGTTTAGATGTGGAGCGTGGATTTTGGCGTGACGGCCTAAAAACACGCAAAAATTAGAATATTCTTCCCTGGTCCATTGTTTTCCTCCTAAAAATTTCCGTGCTCGTTTTGTTTAATTGTATTTATTTATTTATTTATTTATTTCCCTTTTTTTTTTTCTTTTTTTTTGGGGAGGGGGGGGGGTGTTCTCTGTCGCTGATAAACCTGTGAAGAAAGTACAGGCTGCTCCGATAAATAAAATAATAGAAGGATTATATGAGGCCACGGATGCCACATTTAACTTTCACTTCATTAGATCCTACCGTTCCCAAAAGTGTCGAAAACAAACAAGGAACCACGGTTTACTCTTGTTATTCATTAGTCTTATATTAGTACTATTTTAGTCTCCACTGAAACACTCCCTCATGACACCAATACACTGAAGTGCACGTATAAATGTCGCTTCTACTTTTAGAGAAATATGCATAAATACACCGCAGAATAACCAAGGAATAGTGTAAGAGAATTAGACAGCTTTGTGTTATTGTTTTTTAAAAATTATTATTATTATTATTATTATACGGATTATTATTATTTCTTTATTATAACTTTTTAAATGCACCTGCTCTGTGGTTAATTAATTAATTAATGTATTTGTTTAAAGTGAACAAGCAAAATAGGATTGTTTGGCTTTATTCAACGCCGCTTCTCTAGGCCTGTTCTTTATTTATTTATTTATTTATTTATTATGGGGGGATTCGACGAGTCGTTTAATTGATTATGACTAAAAAAAAATTAAATATATAAATAAGTATTTTCCAAACATAGAGGGAGCAGTTATAGGACGCTCAACAGTGACAAAGTAGGAATGAAAGGTACAGACCTTATCCTTCTCTTTTCTTCTCTGCTTCTTCTCCTGTCGGATTATTTTCCCCATTTTCACACGTGGGAACGGTTTCACCCCTACTTAGTATTCTCACATTGTAGCAATGCCAACAATGAACCGACACGCCATTCAAGTGAAGGGGAGACCAGGGACCGAGTTGTATAAAGTTGCAGAGAGGATCTCCCCTGTAGGCTATCATGGCTCTGATGAAGGCTGGCGAATTCTCTCGCTTCACTTCCCCAAGTAATGTGGGGTTAATTGACTGTCTTTTATCAAGTAGAAACAGTATCATCAGCAATCAACTATATATCATATATTATATTTCTATTGGGCAATTTTCTTTTCCCCCCCTCCTCATAGGCACCACTGTGACATTAAAGTGACTGGTTTTGTGATAATAAAACCTTACATCTGCTCTAAATAAAATAAAATAAAAGTCCATGTTTTGCATTAAAATCCACCATTCTTAAAAAAAAGAAAAAAAGATAATAATGATAATAAATAGGCCGATAATGTATTATTATAATGAAAAGGATTCATGGAAAGCATGCAGCAGCTTCAAAGCCCTCTTGTGTTCTCCCACTGGGTGTGATCTGAGTAACTGCTGAGGGAGAAAAAGCAGTAAAATTCGCTAATTATTATGAAAATAAAACTGAAGATCTACGTTTATTTAAAAAATAAATAAATAAATAAATAAATTTCCCTAATCGCAAAACAGTATTGCAAAGAAAAGCTGAAATATCCCAGGATGTTGACATAATAAATGACACACATGGTGGATCATCATTCAGCTGTTTGGCAGTGATCATCCTCAAAATATGTTGAAATTGTCAAACTAAACAGATCTCTCTCTTTCTCACACACACACACACACTCTCTCGCCCCCCCCTCTCTCTCTTTTTTTTTTTTTTTAGCTATATTACCTTAGAATCTATCGCGACACACAAAAATGACATATAAACGTCCAGTATTATATTTTATCTAACCCACAGATTATTATTTACACCCCATAAACCCTCTTCAGTCAATTCTGAGGAAAAACAGCAGTTCCATAGAAAACTCCAGTCTGCTCTTATAGAACACAAAGCATCCAGCAGTTTGAATTCCCCGGAGATCAGTGAAGAAGGAAAAAAAAAACACACATAATTATGCTATTTAGACGGCTGATGTGTCGCAATCACTGCTCCAGCACACTCTGTCAGATTAAAATAGAGGGCCCGAATAGAGGACATTAAGGCTAAGGGAATTATAGAAACCTCAGGGGAGACTTGAAACTGCAAGGGGAAAGTAAACTATAGAGATTAATGGCAGCCATAAACAAGAGCAGGCTGTCCCACTTCAGTGGAGGTCAACAACAACAACAACAAAAACAATCTTTAATGATTAGATTATTAATATAATTATGATGATAATGATGGTGATGATGATTATGGTTATTTTTTTTTATAGCCTTGTGGTTTAAGTGCAATTTCGTTAAAATGTTAAAATCATTGGGAACTGATCGAATATGCACGAAATTCTGTAGAAAAATAGGCCTTTGATAGAAACAGAATTATACTTATTAATAGCTAATAATAATAATAATGATAATAATAATAATAGCCTACTAATAAATTCCTATTTGAATATTTTTTTATATATGTTTAATATGCCTGTGAAATAACCTTATGTGTTTTTTTTTTCTTCTTCAGCATGTCGGTCAACTATCTAATACCTTTTTTTATCCACTTGTCAAAATTGCTATAATCCTCTTAATAACTGTGATCATTGTCTGTGCCCCATTGGCTCCAGTTCTTTTTAACCAGGCCATTTGATCAGGGATGGGTTTCCGTGACGGATTAACAAAGAGTCCCCCCCTGAAATTATAGGAGCAAGTGTGACACCTACCTGCAGAAGTTGGAAGAGTTAGAGGACATTGCCTGGCTACCGGTTCTCTCTCTCTCTCTCTCTCTCTCTCTCTCCTCCATGCATGTCTCTGCTGTGTGCATGACAGCATTCTCCAGCCCCCCCCCCACCCCTCCAAAATGTTTCACATCTAACGCGCCGTTAAAGAGACTCTCCATTAATGACATATAATAGGCCAGTATGTTCTAAATGCATGGTCGCATCCCTTTTAACAACTTTGCCACGCCTTGAAAATAGTAATGAGCTCTAAATTTGGCATAAAATCGAGCTCATTACCGGAGTTCACCACCTGATTGCTCTGCATAAAACACGATAGGTAATTAGGTTAAATGTTTGAGGCTTGGCGTTATTATATCAATATCCACTTTTAGAAACGTGCTTATATAAAAAAAAAGGGGGAAAAACAGGCCTCTGTGTATCCCAAAGAGGAAAAAAAACAACAAAAAATAAGCATCAGGATAAGCTATTGATCCAAAAATAAATGAATAAAATGAAATAAATAAATCCTTTGCTGTTCTAACTAATTTCATTGACAAAAAACCTATAAATATTTATTGTTTGTCAACGAAACTGAACCCTTTAATGGATTGGATAATCCATGTCGGCCTTATCAGACTTGTCTCTCTATGTATATATATATTTTTTCCAATTCTAATTATCTTACATAAAAAAACCTAAAAGAAAAATCTGCGTTAATATCAAATTCATATTTCGTACATATTCATACAAAAAGCAACGCCAACTCTCCCCTTCCCCCCAAATAATCGCTGCACAATTATATATTTTTTTCCCATAATTTACTTCAAAGATAGTGTGTTGTCCATTTTAAATACAAAAATGCTACATTAAATATACATGTTAGTCTTTCATACAAATAGACTCAGGCGGCTGCAGCGGTTAAGACCATTCTTGTTACATTTTTTTTTTAGGATTAACCATTCAGAAACTAAAAATTTGAGGATAAGCATTTACTCAGAAAATAATTCTCAGAAATTTTGCTTCATCATTGTTCATTGTATTTTTTTTTTGTTTGTTTTGTTTTGTTTTAATGCAACCACAAAAAAAATAATAATAATAAAATAAAATAAATAAAAGTCCGCAGTGACTGTTAAAATAATCAGGTATTAAATGTTTGACATACCTTTCTTTAGTTCATAAGGGGAGTCTTTACAAAGATCTACCTGCGTTTGGCCTCTGACTTTCTGGCTCTCTCTTACCAAAGCCTCTGCTCTATTTAACACAGTCTGGTTTAATCCATTGAAATGTGCCGTGGAGCCCGTGGTTACAGAGCCGTGGTTACTGTGAAGGTGTCCAAAAGTGCCCCCATAGTTCGTGTAGCCGGGGTAGAAGGGGGAGGTGTAGTACAGAGGCCTGGATAGGACCGTGCTGTTGGGGAGCGGGCACTGGGGGGAGGACCGGGACGGGGACGCGTTGCTGCCCATCCCTGCGCCCTGTGCCAAACCGGGACAAGCCTGGGACGCGTCGCTGCTTCCCTTACACCTGTCTGAGGACGTGGCGATCTCCGCAAGGGACCAGAGTTTGGGTTTAGGGGCCGAAGGGGGCGAGTGGATAACAGAGGTCACGTTGCTGGTCACCGTACCCGACGCCAGGCTCAGATCTGACGGCTTGTCTTGTTGCGCAACGGCCTGGTTTCCCCGGGGCACGGCCGAGGGAGACGAAGTGGTGGGTTTGGCGGAATCCGGGAGCAACTCTGTAGTCCGCTCTTCCGGATCTTTTAACTCC
>JAPTYR010000018.1:47830496-47854751 GCA_029814505.1 Siphamia roseigaster | reverse complement strand
CACACACACACACACACACACACACACACACACACACACACACACACACACACACACACACACACACACCAAAACACTGCTTTTCTTCCAACCACAGTTCCAGTCTAAATTTATCATTGCATAGTTTCTCACACTTGATTTGTTTATTAAAAATGTTCCAAACGTCATTCTGCGCCTTTTTACGCAGTTAAATATTAGCATTTACGCAGCAGCTGCTAAAATCCACATCATTACAGTGAATCATTTGCTACTTTCAGAGCTCATTCCCATCCAGTGTGAGGGGCCTAACATTAGAGGGCTTTTGCTTGTCACACTCAGAAGATTCTCCGACTATAGGACTTACAGGCCTACATCAACACTCTGGGTGAATTATTTGTGTTGCCATAAAATCGCTTAATGGAAACGCAGTAAAAAACACGCAGTTTCTTCTTCTTCCTCTTTTCCCCCAAAAAATGCGCAATGAGCTACAAAGTTTTCACAACTAATAAATGATAATAAACAAATACTATGACCTAAATTCCCATCACACGGCTCTTTGCAGCCAGTTCTGATTGTGAACGCTCTAGTAAGGCTTCCCCCACTCTTGTTCTCACATTATCTACACTTAAAAGTCAAATTCTCCGATATTAAACTGGTTCAAATGTTTTAGGACGTTCTATTGTGTAATAATATTATATCTGGTGGTTCTGGGGTGACGCAAACTTGCCTGTTGTAATCACTGGAGTCCCGGTGCCAGCGGGCAGTTAAGGCTTAAAGCGAGTTAACGTCCCCGCTTTTCCCTCCTATTAGATGGAATAATCACCTTTAGTTTACTCACCACATACGAGGTGAATGTGGCAGCTGCCGCCGCGTCTGCACTGTATGGTAAATGGGAGTTGTAGCCTGGTGAAGCGCTCGTAAACGCAGTAGATCCGGCATAGGGCGCAAAAGCAGATCCCGAAGAGGACCTTCCAAGTTCCTCGGTTCTGGGTCCCGATATAACGCTGGTGCTGTACGCAGGGCATGAATACAGGGCTAGAGAAGCGGACGGCTGGTACAAGTAGCCCTGAGGATACGCCATGCTGGAACCCAAAGATTGGAAGTCACTTAAGTTGCGCACTTTCCCCCTTTATTTTCTCATGCGCTGCTGTCGGAGCGCATAGAGCCGTGCGTCTGCAGACCCCGCTGTCTGTCCCCTCTAAATGACAATGGTGGAGACACACACAAAAAAAGTAAAAGTGGTCAAAGGGAAGGAAAAAAAAACAGGCTTAGATGTTGGATGGACTGTTTTGGTCGCTGCAAGTAATAAGCCACTGCCCGTCGGATGGTCAGTCTCGTTTTGCTTTTTTTGTTGTTGTTGTTGCTCCCTTATCGGAGTTGCACCGTCGCTCTCATGCCCGTGCAGGAGGGTTTTTTTTTACCCGTCGGACGGGGGCTTTGCTTGGGAAAATGTCCTGCCAAGATGCTAAGTTGGAAATTGAGGATCCTGACGCCTACTACGCTGCACACTACGCTCCTCCTCTCGGGGTGTAGTCACCGAAGGAAAAGGGAAGCTTATGCTGGGGAACCGCAACCCGGCCCAAATCCAGCCTCTCTCTCTCTCTCTCTCTCTCTCTCTCTCTCTCTCTCTCTCTCTCCCTCCCTCTCTCTCACCCTCTCTCTCGCGTTAACTAACAATCCTTCTCATTCTCTATTTCTCTATTTTTTCCTCTTTAACAAGGTTCGCTGCAGTAAGTCTCATGCGCGCCTGGCAGCCCCCCTTTGGATGGCGACATCATGCGAGTCTGTCAACTCCCAACTTTCTTCTTTCTTTTCCAAAAACGAAGCCGTCACTTTCACACTTGATCAATAACAAATCGGCTGTTGTTATGCCAGGATATGGGCTTGCAAGATACCAGCAGGAATTAAAAAGGCGCTCCACTGTGCTGTGCACTCTTTTTGTATTCTTTCTTTGTGAGTAAAAAAAAAAAAAACAACCAAAACCTCGTCATTTTAAATATGTGCGTTAAATCAACAACAGACTGATGCTCCGTGGTCTCTCTCCGTGCGTCTTGAGTTGCAAATGGATTACTATTGTGCAGGTCGACTTTCTAAGGCAAGACGCACTTTGGTAAGATTTACGCCCAAATGCAAAGAGGAAAAAGTAAGATGGCGCAAAAAACAAACAAACAAACAAACAAAAAAAAAAGACTTAAGGAAAAGTTGCTTTCTCTAAAACAAATCCTGTTTTTGTCTGCGACGTTTATGTGTTGTACTTACGCCACGTATTCTCTTGGCTGTCACTTATTTTAGACCGATTACGGCGACGGCTAAAAAAGACTTTAGTAATATATCCTCGAATAAACCGTTCAGATACACGTACACAGAAAGTCATAAACCCTCCAGCCAGGGCAGATCAGTAGCAAGAACACCAAATCCTCCAGGACCACCGGATATAATCGCATTTGATCACTGCAGATATTTTTCTTTGCTGAAATATTGAAGAGCATAGATTTATTTATGCCACTTTTATTGACAGTTGGTTTTTATATTTAATAGGATTTCACGCCTACGCGCAAAAGCAATCGATTACGCGGTACTGAGTTGTTATTATTATTATTATTATTATTATTATTATTATTATTATTTTATTATTTTCTCATCATTATTAATATTATAATTTTTTCCTGTTTTTAGTGTAATTTGCAAATATTAAAATTGCCAAATAATTGAGTGAAATCAATCATTTCGCCAGCTGTTAGAATTATTATCCATTTTGTTTAAAAGCTGTTTTCATTCTCAGGATTGACTTTCCAGTTCAAGTCTCAGATAAGCCGAAAGGGATCGCTGTAGGCGCTGCTAAAGAGTGTGTGCACACACTGTCACGTGTTTTCTTTTTTCTTTTTTTTTAACGCTCTGAAAACCTCTAGAGAGCAAAGAATGATGACGCTGGTACAGTGGGGGCCGACTCAGGCTTGGAAGAAGGGACCAAAAAAAAAAAGAAAAGAAAAGCAAGACAGAAGGATGGATGGTGGATATGGTACACAAAGCGAGTCTTCAGTAAAGCCTAATCAGATGACAATGATATGACGAGACCTCGATCCACAGCCTCCTGTAGTGTTTCCACAATTAACTAATCAATGTAACTTTTCTCACGACGGCTGCTGGAACAAGCACCAGCTGATCCGCAGCTACTGACGATGTAAAAGCATACAGATAGCCTTACGCATGGTGATTATCCTGTCAGGATTTAAAGGGAAAGTAATGACTGGAACGCATCTCATGAGGAACAGGTATTAAAGAAGAAAAAAAAAAGGTACAGAGTAGTTTTAAATTGCTTATAGTTGCTTTTTTTTATTAATATTAATTTCTTATAATAAAAAGTAGAAGAGAAAGTTGGCAGTAGATAGATCCGAGGCTGTGTGTGTGTGTCTGTCCTGGGTTTAGAGCCGTTCTGTGAAGTAGGAGGAGGACACATTATTTGAGATCACGGAGCCTATAATAGGAGCAGGTTGTGGCACCTCTCACCGCCTCTGAGCAACTGCACCGGTAGAGGAGCAGGTAGGTGAGTAAGAGTTTTACTGACTTTTACTGGAGGAAGATGCGCCTACAGGGTTTTTTTTTTTTTTTAACCAGTGAACGCCACTTGCTTATGCGTAAAATTGGCTTTCTTTACGCGCGATTCTAAATCTACTCGCACATTGTTTTTATTTATTTATTGTGTTTTTTTTACAGTTTCTAACTTAATCTTATCGCGTACTCTTTTTTTTTTTTAATCTGCCAGAGAGAGACCTCGGTTTTGACGCATGAAAACGGCTTTACGTGGCAAAGAAGAAGTGAATGAAAGATGATGCACGCCACTTAAAATGCCTGAGGGAGCAAGTGTAATCTAAATTGGATATAGAGGCTATTATTACACAACATTATGCGTTGTGGCGGACTAATTGCGTGGCTGGGTGAGTTAAACAGTCAGTTAATGTCGAGTGGCGGACAGGTTTCTGGAGCGCACAAGGTCAGCCGTACTGCTCCCAAGCCTTTAGTGGTATACAGAAAAATGCTTGAAGTGGGATTTTTTTTAACCATTCTAAATCTGTGTCCTAAACCGATTAGTTGACACCAATTTTTCTTTGATGTATTAGCTGAGGGCTTTTGCCACTTGGAAGCCAATTGAAATTCAAAACAGTTTTCGCTCCAAATGCTTTGGGGAGATCTGCCGCAAATAATGGATGTAATTTATTTTTGACCTTGCATTTTTTTCTCTTCTTTTTAAGGGAATGGGGGTATTAAATGATTAAACATATGTGCACTATACTAGACTAAACAACTGGGATCAAGCCCAGCTGTGATGAGCTATTATAGTGTTTATTATTTATTTTAAATACTATATATTTTAATTAAATCAGTACTTTTTTCTCTTTTGCTGATGTCACTGCATGTGTTGATACTGTCCCTTTAGTGTGTTTAACTGATATCACTGTCATTATATTATATAATGCATTAAAATGTAACATTTACTGTTTTTTTTTGTCTTTGTTTATATGTGTTAAGGTGTATGCTGAGGATGGATTCATGTGTCACCAAGCAGTCAGAAATGCAACTCTACTTCCCACACACAGGCAGACACACACTTTATTTATGTAATTTTTTTAAAAGGATTATTTTTTATAACATTTTCTCATTTGCATATTTTTGTACCTTTAGTTTTTCCTGTAATCTTTGTATTTTTTACTAAAAAAAAAAAAAAATCACAATCTGCATGAAGCATAAGCAGGCTCTCATGATCTTTCCCCCCATTCTCATGATCTCTTTTTTCTTTTATTGACCTGAATTAAGATGTATGGAACCAGTGTGTGTTCGGTTTACTCGTTATGGGCTCTGTCTGCCCCCTCCTCCTTACGCCGCATGATCCCCTCCAGGCTGAATGGCAGGGCTCTGGATTGGCTAAGTGATGAAATGATGACCCTATTATGAGAAGCGATTCCAAAATGAGAGGTATCAGACAAAGATTGCTCCCTTCTCTCACTGCCACGCCGTCCTCCTGCTCCACACTGCCAGCGCTGCAGATGATGATTGATTCGCTCTAGATGGATCACAGGAAGCACCCATTGATTTTTCAGTGTTTTATCAAAAATATTTATTTACAGTTGTATCCAAAGGGTGAAGCCAGACTCACCTCTTACCCCCTTTTCCAAATGGGGGATGGTATAAAAAGCATAATTCTCTCTACTCCATGACAAGACAAATGACCTGTAATATTATTTCAGAAATGAGTCAATAGGCTCAGTGACTAAACGAAT
Source organism: Siphamia roseigaster (assembly GCA_029814505.1). NCBI lineage: Eukaryota > Metazoa > Chordata > Actinopteri > Kurtiformes > Apogonidae > Siphamia > Siphamia roseigaster. The sequence goes on along the minus strand of JAPTYR010000018.1, from coordinate 47,849,496 downwards.
ATTGATTGGATATAATGAAGCCTGAGTGTGAATATGAGCTCTTTCAGTAGCCCTGCTGCAGTTTCCACTGTCAGCATCTATAGCGGTGATGCCAGACCTCTCCAGTTGAGTGTTTTGCACACATTACAGATCTGCTACTACAGCTGGGACAAAATAAACCTCATGTTAGTGGATATCACAGATGGTGCACCCACATATTTAACAGTCCCCTACTCCACTCACTGCTGTGTACCTGTATATTGTGATTCATGATCTGAGGGCTTCCGTGCCTAACTGTTGTCTAACAGACCTTCGGCTAAATAGCATGTTTGTTTTGAGGGAGGTATAGGTGCCATATGGTAATCGTCTAAAGCCCATACTACTTTAAAGCTCTCGAGGCATGTAGGAGGTGCTCCTGCGATGCCTTCATGAAGGTAAAGTGATACAATGTACAAATCAAATGACTACCAGAATGCTAAAACCACAGTGTGGGAGCTGTGCCCTAGATATTTGCACTGACTTAATCCAATAGAAATAGTATGAGTGAGTTGCAGGGGCTCCCAGGTCTGTTGCTTGCTTATGTATGTGATGCATAATAGAAGTTGACGAGGTTGGTGATAGATCACAGCCCAGGTAATGTAAACACATTAATCCCTCAGGGTTCATGTGCATGTTCTTTCTCTCTTTTTTTCCTTTCTCTTCCTCCTTTCTGTTTCTATGAGCCTCTCTTGCTCGTTGATCCACACTCTCCCTCCCACCCCCATGTTCATCATCTTCCTTAAATGCGTTAGTGAAGCACAAACCAGAAGCAGCCTTAATCTGTCAACATGCCCTTTAATTGGAGGGAGAAAACAACACGTGCTTCTGGTTGTGCCATTCCTAAGTGCACATGCCAAAGAAACACAGAGTTCATGGAAGAAGTGATCCCGGGAGAGCAGGGCATAATTAAAAGTATCTTTTAATAGGCTTGTAATGCTGAGCCTGACTCTTGTTGCCTTAAGTAGAGGGCAAACTCTGTGGCTGGAGATGGACATGCGAGGGGCTTCTGCTGAGGAAGCCTGTAAACGATACATCGCCTCGCCATCATCAGACATGCAGTCTCTGCCTCAGTCACCACAGTCAGGACAACAACCGCTTCGCACTCCTGCTGCGGACGTTGCTGCAAACCCCATTCCCATGTTCTTTTGTTCCCCAAATGAAGGATTATCCTCCACAACATCACCTCTTCTCCTCTCCTCCCAGGCCACTTTGGCAACTTGTGTTCTACCTCCTACTCGCAGCACCAGAGGGGAGTGAGAAATGGTACTAAGGGGCTGATTTGGGGCCTGCTGCACTGTAATCAAATGAGACTGCTTAGGGGAGAGGAGAAAGAGGAGGTGGAGTATTATGTTCTGCCGTGCATTCCAGTGCAGCATTGTTGCTTTTTTGTTTTTGTCAGGGCAGACTTTGATGCTGTATCCACTTACCTTTGTAGTCCCGGCAGCCATGTTTCATAAACACAGAATAGGAAACATCCTCAGCATTAGAAATTTAGATTGCCACTTTTCCTCCTGCCGTTCTGCATTCTGCACGTGCCCAGTTACGTTCCCTTACTCCCAGTTCTGAGGTATTAAGTTTCCCCTTGTATGCCTCTGGTACTTTTAAACATCCTACAGTCCGCCAATTTTTATTCGTTGTGTCATGTCTAATCTGTGGCAACAACAATGCCAACATGGCTCTATGTTTCTTTCCCTCTCTTGGCACTAAAGTATTCTGCTGCTATTGCTTTGTTTCAGGACAATTGCAGATGTAAAATACCTTCTTGCTTAAAATTGAGAAGGTGCCAGGTGTTCAATTCAAGCCACGTCTTTATGATTTACAGCAATATATTAATAGAAAGATAAACGTTCTTGGTTGTGTATTATCACACGGGGAGTAGGCAGTGCTCAGTTGTCTTTGTAGTTAACAGAAAATCTCAATGGAATACAGTCTAATGTTACACTAAAGCTAACTTAACTCATTAAAACATATAGCGTTCAGCTCTGCTTGCCATATTTTATTGTTTAACTGCCACCTTCACAATATACCGTATTCTCTCTAGACTCATTTCACCGATAATTGAATGTTTAAATGTCAGACACTGATGAGAATCATGGTTGTATAATGAAATTATTCCAGCAAAAGGCCATTATTGTTAGACCCGATTTTAATCTTGTCATCAGAAACTTCACTTTTGTGTTCTCCGCTGAGCCCCAGGTCTTCCACCTCTTTTCGGTTGAGAGTATCCGTTTTGTCCAACATCTGACACTGTGCTCTCAGTGATTGAGCCAGACGTGGAAAGCCAAAGCGGAGATGCTCTCCTTAATGCCTTACACCTGGTGCAGATTTGGAAGGGATTGTGCTACAGGTACCATCTTACCTCTTCCTCAATCCCAGAAAGTCCCTGAGGTATTTCCTTCTCTGTCCGCTCTGGTGTTTGTTTCTCCTGCGCTTTGCCACCCAACTCTGCTCCATCCAAGTTGATCCTTATGTTGGGATTAAGGTGAGAAGACGTTAAAATATGAGACTTATCACCAGTTTGATGTATTATTCAGATTTAAGATATTATTTTACTCGGTAAGCCATATCAGTAGTATTAAACCTATTAGTGCATATCAGGTTTTTAACCAGGCTTATCGCCTCGAGAATAGTCTGTTTCAAAAAATTGTGCAAATAGACAGATGCTACATAGATCTTAACTCAGATGAATAACAGGCTTTTATTCCAAAGAAAATACCTTGGATGCTAAATATTTCTTCTGCTAACATGTCAGAAATCTACATGTTTGCATCTTTCTATTTACACCCCCTGTCGCTCCCCCATCCCACCCTCTGTCAGGGTGTGCTTTACAACCAGCCACATTATCCAGGAGTGCTGCTCACCTTACAGCTTGCAGGCACATCTGCAGGCTGTGCCGGGACAGCGTGGCCAGCCAACATAAACACAGCAAGGACATCAAAGGCTGTCAGCCAGTGCCGCACCACCTGAGCATGTTGACTGCAACACACCGCACTGTCACCTGACCTGGGAATGCCGGTGATTCTGTTGTGCCAAGTTGCGGTATTATAATCCAGGAAGTGCTAAACAAGCCAAGGTACACAGAGTTTAAACCAATATATTTAAAGATCAAAGATGTGTGGAAAAACAATATCTTGTGTATAAAGACGTTTTAAGTCATACAACAGGGTTTTGAGGATGTGTAAATTCAGTTTGAGCTCGTCTGACCAATATATCAATTGCATCTAATATTTGGATGACTAAACTGCGGGAAAACTGTAAAAACAATTATCGCAAATGCTATTTTTTAGAAATACAATGTGTTCATGATATGATAGTGAAGTATTTTTTTGGGGTAACACTGAAGTACATACTTGGAGAGCTTCATAGGCAGGCTGTTTATGTTGACACATGCAACTCTCCTCCTGATGCAAATGCAATCTAAACATTAGGCAAAGGGAAGGCAAGCGTAGCCCATAAAGGCTGTGAGCTCCAAACACTTTGAACAGACAACTATCACTAATCACTCCCAGAGCAGTGCGGCGTGTAATTACTCTGCCAAACGTTTGCCTTTCACAGCTTAGCACCGGGAGCCCTGACCCTGCGCTTCCCTGTCTTTCCTCACCACCCTGCATGTGGAAGGGGTGGATCCCCCCCTCTCCCTGCACTCCCACTCCCCTCCTTCCTGTTCTTCTTACCGAGGGGGTAGGCAAGCTGAGCTACCTCTCAATATTTAGAGAAAGACTGGAGGAGGAAAGAGAGAGGGGAAAAAGACGGGGAGGGAGAGGACTGAGGTTGCTGCTTCCGGCTTTGTGGGAGCCCATTTAAACAGGCTTTGAAACCCTAGCCATCCGGAGATCAGAAATAGCCTTATTGACTGCATGGGCCCAGAAGTGACTGAGCACACGGGGTCCTTGGAGTTCACCCTTATTCACCGCTTACAGCAGCAGGGGGTCATTGGAAGATAGGGCCATCTACAAAGAGTCCAAACATTAATTTTATATTAGGAGAAAAATAAGTTTGCTGTGACTATTTTTAGTGTCACAAGCTTCTATGATCACATGTGCCGATATAATGTTTTATTTATTTATGTGCTTGGTACAGATCATCTCATTTCCCTCACTCTCCTCTCTCCACCTGTCTCATGTATTGATATTAGTGATGCAGCTGCCACTGTGGAGTGTGATCTCTTCTCTGTCTGGGTAAATGCTGATAAGATGACACAATGCAAATATGAAGTGTGAAGGAGCCACCTTGGCAAGCAGGTAGGGTTTGCAGAGACTGGGATGCCATAATGACTATTAGCTGGATTTCACAGCCTCTTTCTGATCTCCTGCAATGACAGGGGCCTTTATAAGTGGAAGGGTGTGCTCCTACCCATCTTATTAACTTACACACATGTGGAGGAACACATGCAACCAAGGATGACATGCACACTGGAGGAAAATGCATATCCCTTTAGTATATTATATGGATTTTAATGTGTGATACGACTCGAAATTTTGTCAAAATGTGTTCTTTTTTAAATGAAAAATGTAAAAGCTGTTCAGAAATGTAATTTGCTTTCATCCTCTTATGAATGAGACATTTTTTCCACTTTCAGCTGGTCCACAGAACTTTTTTTTTTTTTTTAGAGCAAAATGCTCATTTCAGCATATTATGGGCACAATGTTTTCTTATCTTAATTTCAGCGCTAGTCATCTTTGGCATATTTTCACGCACCTCACCGCTGTTCTACAAGTTCATTTAGACTTGCAGTAGCTTAAAGAACTCTCTTGGTTGCTGCATGATCTTGTAAAGGCTTTTCAGAGGCCCATTTTATCACTGATGTAGTAATTTCACTTCATCAGTCAGTTGTGACTAAAAATACATCAGGGATTAGCTTCATGGCCAGACTATCTCACTAGGCTTTGATAACATAATGGGGGCTGGTTGCTCTTGGTTACAGTCATCTGATATGTAGGTTCATAACATTTAAAACTACACATACAATACTATGGGGTTTTTGAAAAAGAATGATAGAGTATGATCTGTCTAAAGTGTAATGAAAATTATGTGTCTTCCCTTTTAATTCCTTTGTAGGAGCATTTTGCAAAGATGAAAACAGCGCCCACCCCCACTCCTTCCCCTTTCCCTTTTCTATTCCACACAAATTAGCTATGGTCCTGGAGGGCAAAATGACAAGAGGTTACTGGAAGACTATGTGTTTAATTAATTGAAAAATGCTTAAATTGCTTTTACAGTTGTTATGTGGAGTGAAAAAAGGGAATCCTTGTTGCCAGTACTCAACCATAATTAGCACCCACGGGAATTAAATATTTAGCATTAGCTGTGTTGCAGCACTTAGGACACAAATTTCTATTTTAACTATGAAAGCGAGCCTGTCTTAAGTGCATGAGTCTGTGTGGACAGCTGTGCTAAGGGGAGTAGCACAGGATATTTCAGCGAAACACCCCAGTGGCATTCCGGGTCCTTCCACATCACATGTGTAAGAGATATGGCAGTTGTATTCCCAGGGGTTAGGCATTACTCAGAGTATTTAGTTTTCTAATTAGGCTGAGGGCCTTCGTCCATGCCTGCCACCACCATGGGAGCCAATGAGAATTTCCTCTTATGTGTCAACTCTCTCTCTCTGAGACACAGAGAGAAAAAAGACACGGAGAGAGGGAAAGAAAGAGAAAGCATGTGTGAAAATGAGAGAGAGATATGCACATGGTTGAGGGAGAAACAAAAGACCTGGGGAAAAGCCTTTGTTTATTCCAACTTTAATTACACATTGCCTTTAATGACTCCACTGGTGAGTTTGAGGCTAGAGAGAGCGAGGCTGTGGAGCCTTAATGATCTGTAGCAGTGGATGTCAGCCCAGCCGTTGGAGACTTAAAGCCCATTTTTAACAGTCCCTTTTGGTTTGGGCCTAGAGGCGACAGTGCAAATGGGGTTCACGCTAAGCCGCACTAGACTAGACTCGGGGAGTACTTCAGCGTCTGGTCAACCTCTTTTGTAGAGGGGCTGGCCCATTTTGGAGGCATCAGCAGCTGACCGCAGCAACTGTTGGACTTGTCAGTGTGCATCAGGTTACCCACTAATGAGAAGTAATAAGGGCTATCCCAACTTTTTAAGACTTAGATCTTTGTGTACTGTGGGATTTCGACACAGAACTGGGGAAGGTATGCTTGGGTTGGAACTGCAATTTGACCCCCATTTTAAGTGTGTATTGAGGAAGGCTAAGAAAAAAGCAACACAGAGGCAATTAAAAGCTCTAACTTGGGAGATTGGGTGACCGTTTTAGAGTGGAACATATTGTAAACTCCACCAAAATGGATATTTTGGATTAGTCACCCACGGGAGAGGGACACGAGAGATAACCGCCAGACTGGAAGATTGTCCAAAATCACAGGGAAACACGGCTGCCGTCAAAATACCATATACCATAAGGACCGGCAGAAACATCATTTATCTTTCCACATTTTGATTTCACTCTGGGAAAGAAACATAAAGCCAAAAAAAAACAAGGAACTGCAGTGGATTAAATCACTGTATCATGTTCAATTAACACAACAGAACATGTACCCCTTTGAAAAGCTATGTTATTTGTTTTGACACACAGTTCTGTAAAATTCAACCACCTCAGCTGCAGCGAAGAATGTTAAAAACCCTTGTTCTGTAAAACAAATTCTCCGGATTATTCAAAGCTTTGAGAATTAGGATGGAAAAATCCATGCGTAAAATTACCGTCCATTCAACTTCAGGCAATATTTTCCTCTGGAGGCAAATATGTTAATTGGCCTTCCTAAAGTAGCTCAATCCTCAGGTTATTTAATTTCCCCAAAAGCCTTAGCTGTGCTGAATTCAGACGGAATATGGGTGTTAAACTCTTCACACCAGCGTGATGGCTGTCAAGGGAAAATGCTGTAGCAGGGAAAGAACAGAGAAATATCTGTGTTGCATTTAAATGATGTTAAAAAAAAATCTATTTACATATAAAAGATCTTTTATATGGTACAATACCACTGACTTTAGAGGTATGTTAACGTAGCAGCAAACCACTAAATTCCTTATTTGCTAAAATGCGCTGTATGTTGTAAATAAAGCCGAAACTCCTGCCAAAGAATCATCATCTTTATGACTTTCATGTTATCTAATTGCTTGTGTGTGTTTTTCCCAAGGCTCGGTCACAAGCCCTTAGTGCTCCAGCAGCCTGGTCAGAAAGACATGCTGGCAGCGTCCCAGGGTGGATGCATCGCCCACGCACGCCGCCCTCGCCAGCTCCCAGAAGTCTTTGTGGTGAACCACTGACCGTGCTGCTCCCTATTTTCCACCAGCCCAGCAAATAATGTGTCAGAAAAAGATTATTGATAGCCCATAAAAAAGAAGAGCCAGAATGTTGTTGCCTCTCTGCTCCAACTTTAAAGAACAAAACAAGTGCTAAACCATCAATTTGGATGCTGCGCTGCCCCTGAAAGAGCACAGGATTTATATTTGTCATTGTTGTTCAGGTCGAGGGGATAAAATGAGCTACAACTGGAACATGAACAGACAACAATAACTTTCATTTGTTTAAAATGCTGCTACATTTTCCTTTACATTTGAAAGCCTTGTAGTGAGGCAGACAGCGTTGTTCTGTGCCTTTTCAAAAGCAAAATTAGATTCCCCAAAAGGAACATTTGATTTTTTTTTTTTTTTTTTTCTTTTCCTTTCCGCACTGTTGAGTCATTCACAGTTTTTGTCCATTTCACCAGACCTTGGTAAAGCTGTTGCTCATCTGGCCTAAATGTGGCTTGAGTGGGTGATTCTCAGACACATGAAGGAAGCTATATTTACAGAATTAACGACACACTCCGTCCGCCACACAACAGCTGCCCGCTACACTTAGCTGATTGAGACTACAGGCCGGATCCCATTTGCAAAGCATCGTGATTGAACAGTTGGGGCAGCTTTATGTGTTTTGCTCTCCCGATGCTAGAAATCAACACTGACACTCCCATGCAAAAGCAAACACTTGTTCAGGCAGATTGACTGTGTTGGGACTACTTGTGAGAAGTCCGCCCCTTTGTTCAGTGTTTCACTTTTAATGTTGATCATCCATCTTATCCACATAGTCGTTTTCTGGGAGGCGGTGCATGATGTTTTGCAGAAATACAGTGCGGTTTGGCTAAAGCAAGATGCTCCTAAATGAGTGAAAGATTTGAGTTTATGTCTACATAGAAGTCTGTTTTTGTGTAAAATGTGTGTTTACGCTCACTTTGGGGCATAATTAACTGGGTGGTTTAAAGGCCTCCACATCCAGCTACTCAATGCGAGAACAAAAGAAATCCGAAAAATGCCAAATAAACCACACGTCTAGATAGTATTTATACAGGAACTGTGAAAGTGTTTAAAGTTTCATGTCATATCTAAATGTTATTTCACACTCTACATAATGTTCATAGCTATACTGTATCCTCAGTCAAATCCAGATGTCAGTAACTTATACAAAGCCAGACATAAGCAGGGTATCATAATGTATAATGGGAATAATGGCGCTTTGATTTTTGGATTTCCTATTGGAACACCTGTCACTTTTTGGCAAGGGCACACCCCAGCGCCAGGTCTCCTTTGGTAGAGCTGGGGGAGGATAGAGAGAGAGAGAGAGAGAGAGTGTGAGAGAGAGAAGGAAAGAGAGAGAGTGGAAGATGAAACAGCCGCTGAGGAGGCAGTGATCACACAGACAGACGGGGTGAGTGACAGACAATACCTGCTGTAAAATTCCCTCACATCTCCCCTGATCTGTATTCATAGATCTCGGCTGCTACGCACTGCAAACCATAGCCCACACCAACGGGCTCTTTTGGCGCACCGCCCTGCTCAGTTTCACTCTTGCAACTCACTACGCAGACCCCTTTCCCCCTATCTCCTTCCCAAAATATTTGCTGTCTTTTATTCTTTGTCTAAATGATGTCTCTGATCATGAGCTGAAAGGAGCTCTGTGACAAATGTGGACTTTTTCTCACCAAATTCTGTGCTCTCAAATGTTTGGCTTGTGAGCGCGTTCTTTGAATTTAATATGTTGAAGATGGCTACTTTTTTTTTTTTTTGGCCATTTATGGAAAAGGATGTTTTTGTTCAGCATCATGAATGAAAACATTAATATAAAATGTTTGTTTTCCTTCCTCCACCTGCATACTACGCATATTGTTCTCCAGCGACTCATGCTACTTTCTAGTAATTCCTTCAGACTTTCAGGCCAGTATTTATACAAAGTGGAAGTCCCTCCAAAGGATAAAGCATGACCATTGTCAGCGCCATCAGAGCCCTTGTTTTTGCAAAACGTTACATTCCCCCCGACGACTGAATCCAGGCCTAAAACTTCCTGAAACCTAAGCTTTGCTACAAGAGAAACACACACACTCCAAGGACACTACAACACAGAGGCTGTTCAAACTGGATTAGGTTTGTTGTGGCAGATCTAGGTTTCAGGTTTGACTTGAGTAATGTGTCGTTTAATTTCTTCGGGAATTGTTTTGACAAAACAAGTTAGCGTAAAGTCGGAAATGTCGTCTAAAACAAAAAGGGTGTGTGTAGCGTGTATGTTTTTTTTTTTTGTTTGTTTCTCATGCTCATGTGAAGCATATGTCAGTCATCAGCGAAGTGTTACAGTGGAAGTGACATCAGAACCCTGGAGGGCTTGCACTGTGAGAGAAGCTTTTTGATATGATTTCTGAGAACAGAGAGTTTAGTGAGAAAAGAAAGGAGTTGCTGGAGTCTCTGTTGTTGGGGAAAAAAAAAACTCTGTACAAACAGGGGAGATGAACTGGAAGGTGCTGTGCCACGCTTTTACTGAATCTGTATCATTGTTGCTGTCAGCAGAGGTAAATGCCATGATTTGTGTTGCTAAATTACACATTTAGTGTGACAAGGGTAATTAATATGACTTTACTACACACAGATGGAGAAATGTTTGTCAGCCATGATTATAATTACACTCATTCTGTGATACTGAAACTGAATAGTCTTGCGTTTGATTGACCTGCTTGTTAGAACCAATTTATTGTGTGGCTTTACATTTATCTAACTTGCAAACATCTTGATAGGCAGCCCCGTAGAGTGCAAAATCTCTAAAGAAACAAAGTAAGCAGAAATGAAAGGAGCTGTCTTCTCTCTGACCACAAGTGGACGGTTAGAGTGCCGATTGGCCGCAGCTTACCGGGCCGATCTTTATCCTGGCTTGTCACAGGCTGGAGGTGATGATGCCCACAGCCGCCAGAGATTGATGGGGGGCCAACACGAGCGGCAAGAATAAGCTCTGGCCTTTGAAGTCATCCACATGGAGGGAAATTGATATATCAGTTTAAGCCCTGGACCCTATTAAAGGAGCCCCCGTCAGGTTAATGTGATAGCCTCCGTGTTACCCCCAGACCCATTCAGGTCAGCCCTAATTCCTGCCCCTGCTCTCCAATCTCATTTTAGTTTCCCATCAGCAATGTTCTTCCCATCCGAAGAGCTCTGGTAGAGAGTATATCACACAGTCAAACACTGAGCCATCTCTGTCCCAGAGTGATTTAAACCTCCAGGCAGAACGTTAATCACCAGCCAAAGATCCCCGTGGTTATTTGTACAGGTTGGACAGTCTTTAAAGTGGGGTATGTATAGGTATTCGTCCCTATAGGCAGCGCTCCTGTATCATCTCTTTACCCCCGGACACTTTCTCTATTGGCGTCCTTTCCTTCTAGTCAGGACTTACCGAAGCTTCAGCTCCTCATCCCCGATGGTCAAACAGACAATCAGGGGCCCCGGGTCCACAGAGGTGAATGCTGTGATCATGAATTTTTAATTACATGCAGAAATACATTTACATTAAAAATGTAGAGTGATGTCTTTGTAATTCAGGCAGTGTGTATTTATTATTAAACCTTTATCTTGGAGGTCAACCCACAAGGAATCATCTGTCCATCAGACTCAGGTCGTTGAATGAACCTTGGTCGACCAGATCTTCCCCACGTTTTCAACATGTCCGTTATTCACTTTGATTTCTCTCCTCTGTCATAAGTCATCAAGCTGGTCAGAACCACAGCATCAAAAAGAGGTGTAGCGGGAATGGAATTAAACTTGAATAACACTAATGGAGAAGAAACAGTTTTAATAGGACCGTGGATAGGAGAAATTACTGAGCATTTTTTTCCAGAGTCAAAAGTATTTTCCTCAAAAGATGAAATTTTTCTCTATTCTGATTAAGAAAAACTTTACCCAAAGCTTAACCTTTATTCTTTTTAGAGAGGGACCAAATGTTATCTGAGTCCAGTAAAAAAAAAAAAATTCAATTTGAGTAAAGTGAGTTAAAAAGGGTGGCTGTGGCTCAGTTGTTAAAGCAGGTTGTCCAACAATTGAAAAGTTCGTGGTTCAAATCCTGGCTTTAACTGTCCACATGTTGAAGTGTCCTTGGGCAAGACACTGGACCCTAGTTTGCAGCAGTCACCTACTGGTGTGAATGGGTGAATGTGAGGCCTGTATAGAAAGCACTTTGAGCCCTTTTAATAATAATAAAAATAATAATGGCTTAGATTTCTAAAGCGCTTTACATTAGTGACCCATTATTCATTCACTCTCACATTCTCCCTCTGGTGGTGGTAAACCACATTTGTAGCCACAGTTGCCCTGGGGCAGAACTGACAGAAGCGTGGCTGCCATTTCAGGCCTACGGCTCCTCTGACCACCACCAAACATTCATACACCAGTATGAGTGTCACTTGAAGCAAGGAGGGTCAAGTGTCTTGCCCAAGGACACAATGGACTGACTAGGACAGAGCGGGATACGAACCACCAACCCTTCGGTTATTGGACGACCCACTCTACCAACTGAGCCATGGCCACCATTTAAGTGCAGTCTGTTTATTGTTTCAATTTTACTCTGGTAAATTTACTGTCAAGAGTGTTCAAAAGCTGCAGGAAATTTACAAATCAATTACTGGAGGAGAAAACAAGTAATGTTTGCACTGGACAAACTTACTAAAGTTGTGCAGTTTTATGTCCAGACACTTTAATAATGCCATCATAAGTAGCTGTTGTGGATGTTCTATTCTTACCTGTACATTGTAACCTTGCAATTAATGTCAAACATTTTCATCTGAACTGTGCGACTGAATCCATATCAAAACACTGTGGAAGTAAAATAATTGCCGTCGCTCACGCACCAATCTTAGTCTTAACAAATAAAACAGCAACAGTTAAAATATTATGTCTTTACCTCAACAATAGATGGAAATTTAATGAAGTTTTTTTTATTTTTTTTTTGGTTGGGATCACACAAATAGTGGAAAAGTACATATATATATTTTTTTACTATACCTCCTTCATGTCGTTGTGTGTGTTTTGTGTTGAATTTTTCACAAGCCACAGCTGATTCATTTGCTTACAGTCATGGAGTTTCAGTTCTCGAAGTACGGTTTCATCTTCTCATCTGAAAATATACATCCACATTTTTGCTGATATTACAGGTCCTGTATGTTTTACCATGTACTTCCTTGGGCCTCGCTTAAACCTTTGCACCACATCCTGTATTCGAAGCATCTGAGCAAAAAGGCAGAAGAAAGGAGAAAACTCTCAAACAAATTTGTTTATAACGTCTTTTTAGATCTGTAAGCCCATGCATATTTTGTCTCATCTGAGTCGAGACTGTTGAGATTAATCCCATGTTGTTCCTATTATTGGCCTCTCCTGAGACATTATGAAGTGAATGACTGTCTCAGCGCCATCAGATCCATCAATTGGATTCAAAGAAATGTTATCCATTACTCTCACCAGCCCAGCAGATGTTGAGGTTTTTGTAAGTCGAATTCCTTTATTATGTTAATACCACTGTTTTGTCACATGCACCATTTCCATTTGAGTGGGGTGGAAAAATCATCAGATGGATTTGGCTCCCTCAATAAGAGATGTTTGACATTCAATGAGATGAGAAACATGAAAACACACATTTCAATGGCAAGTGGCATATGACAATCACAACAAGCAGACCCTTTGAATGAACAGAGGATCACAATATAATTGCAGCACCATGTTGTGTTTTTAAGACAGCAGATTGTAGAAATTTCAACTTGATTATGTTGTTTTGAAATTCCAGATTACCATATAGGATGACTGGGCTGCTTATGGGTCAAATATTGCATCATAAAACCTAAAAAATACACAGTGCGAAGAGTAGTATCTACTGGTTTTTATTGCATGTTTTAAATTAAAGGCATGCAGCCATACCTGTTCTAGACACATGCTTTTTGTGTTAACACCCACTCAAGGTGTGGCAGGAAATGTTAAATATATAAACATTAAAATGAGCAGGGAATGTAATAGCAGCTAATTGGTTGCACAAGTTTTTTTTTTCTTTTCTATTTTCTGCTTCAGCTATCACGAAGCGTCCTGTAAATTTAGAAAAGGTAATCATACACCTATTTTAGTTTTACGAGGGGATTTTATTTTAATAGAAGACACATAAGTAGGGTTACACTTATGTTTATGTCTGGGAATATGAAGAGCGTGTTTGCTGTGTGTATGCACGTGTACTCTATGTCTGGATGTCTGCATATCTGCAAGTGTGTGTGCATGTTAGTCGTCGGCTCAGAGGCATAGCATGGGTCTGCATGAGGGAGTGTGGTGGCAGAGCGCTCCTCTGATAGGCCAGATCCAGGGTGCACTGAAGCCTTTCGCATATATATGGAATTTTTGAATATCTAAACCATTATTTAGCATCCAAATCAGTTCTGCTTGTCTGACTGATGGACAATTTCACTGTGACCCCAGTCTTTTTGCATGTGACCTATACTGTCGGGATTCTTGCATATTGTTTGGATGTTCACGTTGACTCCTCTCCCGTTTTTTCTCTTTGATCCTTTTAGCATGCTCTTTGTGCCGGAATTCATGAAATATTCATAGCTGGACTGTGGCTTTTCCATATCTTTATGTACAATTATTGGCAGCCGTCCTGTTATGTCGAGCCATCTTAATAGTAGGTATTGGGCTCGGTTAAGTGTGACTTCAGATTTTTCTGACAGTTTAGCTGATCTGTGTTATGAATTGATAAGGTGGGGGCATTATATTTGCAGATTGTGCAGTGTGGTTGCCTTTTTAGCCTACCATTAATATTGATAAACACAAATAATAGGTCTCACATGAGAGAAGAAAGGTCATATATGTATTATTATTACTAGTAGTAGTGATCATGATGATAATAATAATAATAATAATAATAATAATAATAATAATAATAATAATTAATAATAATAATGATGATGATGCATTTATTTATTTCAGTTTTATATCCTTGAAAATAACAGTACATCAGATATAATAATCATTTCTGACTTTAGGCTTTTGTCTGTCTAATAATCACCTTCATTGTCACCTTAATAGAGTCCTGATTTGAGGTATGCTGGCTGTGTCGATAATGCTAACAGGGTTAATAGTGTGTTCCTCTCCATCATGTTCACTGCTATTGGCAGCAGGAGTAATTGGACAGAGGATGTCATTATCATGCCCCGTGTGCAGCCAAGGATTTGCAGGACCACAGAGGCCCACGGTGTGGCCCTTGCCAAACGCCGTGATGTCCTCAAGAGTTTCACATGTAAATACCGTCTATTCTCCCAGCATTTAATAAATGTTTCTGGAGGTTTATTAATGTGCAAATGGGTGAAAGCGCTGCTCCCCCCGCACCAGCACAACGTGTGCACAGAGGCACAGAGCTGTTTAAGGAGAAGGGATTCACAAATCAGCCGGTGTGGAGCTAAGCCTGTGGCTCTCTTCACTAGGGAGCCACCAGGAGTATTTAATTCTCTCTTTTTTTTTTTTTTTTTTTGCCTCTCTCCCTCTCTCCGTATGTGTGGATGAGACCTGTGTGTGTCAGTATACGTGTGCATGAGGGTCTGTTAGCGACCCAGGAGTCTTCATGTTTACTCTTTTCTACCGTTCTCCAAGAAGTTCTCAGTAGCCAGCGAATGGCAGTGGCCATGTGAGCGAAATTAGGATGAAAGATGTGACAGGCATCCAGATACTGGTATGGTGTGTAGAGTTCCTGCACTCGGAGGGGCATTCAAATGGGTGAATCTAAGGATAAAGTCTCCCAGGATCCAGCTATAGTCATATGAATGCAAATAGGATTAAAGTGCCAGCTTTAGAGGCTGATATACAATTCACAGCTCTTATAGGAGTCTGGCTGCATCCAGACCTGGCATAACATACTGAAAAATGAGAATATGTTTATGAAGATGACTGCCTTGTAACCCCCCCCCCCCACACACACACACATCCACACACATTTTTTTTTTTTTAGGCCTGTCTTGAAATTAGGCTCACTGTGATTAGCATCCAGGAAGGCCCCACTCATTAGCATTCACCGTCTCATCTTTCAGGTGTTTTTCAGTCAATATTAGTTTGATCTTTGTCTGGGGGATAAATGATTGGCTTGATGTAGCATGCATTTGTTTTTACAAACCCAACAGAGTGAACTACAAAGGGCTTTTCATTCAGGTTTAGACAGCACTCGAAAGGCTTTTTTCCCTCTTTTTTTTTTTTTTTCTAACTTGGCTGATTTAACAAGCGTTTAAACCAACTGATCTCTAAAAGAAAAAAAAAAGGAGAGGGAAAAAAAAAATGTGTTTCATGCTGTGGCTGGCTCTCTCTGTTTCACAAAATAGTTAGTGAATGCAGTCAGGGCCTCTGTGTCCATAACCTTTCAATGACTGTTGATCGCAATAAATATTATTTGACGTTTGGCTGCCGTTTTTCTTGTCAGGGGAGAGTATAACAAGGGCCATTCTGCTTCATATATTTTCACTCATTAGGTTCTCTTTGAGAAACTAAGCCCTGTCTTCCTCTCTCTGTCTTGCTTTCTTTCTCTTTGCTCCCCCCCTCCCACACCGTTAGTTGGGCTCTGTCAAAACCAAGGCCTGCTTTATCTCCATCCATGAAGTTAAGAAAGCTGGCAAAGCTGTAAATTTGGACGCCCTTCGTTAGAGGAGCTCCCCCGGCTGTAATTCATCTCAATCCTCAGCGGTCTTTAGTTCCCTTTCAGGGGCTGTAAAGTACTGCCTAACACTCACTGGGAGCCGGGGGAGATGGGGGTACTGAGGGCCCAGGGTTACCAGAGAAGGGCTCATGTTTGAGGGGACAGTCTGAGGTCTGTGACACATTGGGGTCAGGTGACAGAGTTGAAGATGATATATGGACGCTCATGTGACTGAGTGCTAACAAGACTGGCTTTTTTTTTCCCTCTCTCTCTCTTTTTGTTTTACAATGGGTTTCATTTTCCTTTTTTCGCATTTCCCTTTCTTCCTCTCCCACTCCCTTTTTTTTTTTTTTTTTTTTTTTTTTTTAACTTTCTGTCATCTCTTGTAACAACGTTGGATGCTTTAAAAAATCTTCAGTTATGACAGGGTTTGTGGGCCTGGAAATATAATGTCACTACCATTTTTTTAGGCACATATTCAGGGACTAAATTGCTCATAAAATGAAGAGGATTGAAGAAGCTTCTGGTTTTCTTAGTAAACACGGCCAGATGAATGTGACAGGGGCCGACGGGGTTAAAGCAGCCCCTCATATGGTATTATTATGTGAAATCCTGGATCAACCGTAGCTTAAACCGCTGTTTGAATCTTTGAAAACAAGCCTACAAATTTCAGATTCCATAGCCTTTACACATGATAAAATAAACCAGGGCTCCTTGTTTTCTTTTTATCTTTTACCGGAAGGTCAAGTAGCCAAGGTGTACAGGTGGCTACAATATGTTTTGAAACAGCAGCTAAAAGCTAATTTAGTTTTTGAAGAGATGATCTGGCACGTATGCGTGTAATACCAGAGTGTGAACTTTGTGTAACTATGCGCTCTATTCTTGTAGGCACAGGATGAACATCCAGTAAAATGCATATTGGCTTGATGGCAGCCAGGCTTTATTTAGGGACGATCCTCTGGAGAAGGAATAGAGATCGCTGTGTCCATGAGGGGGAGTTTGTTTTAAGATGCATCTGATGGGGAGTCAGGAAAACAGGTGTGGGTTAAGTGTGTGTGTGTGTGTGCGCGTGCGTGTGTGTGTGTTTTTTTTTTCTGGGCTACGAGGGGGCTTAGAAATAGCTCTGGGACCTAAGTTCTTACTTCCCAACTATCCACCCACTGCCAGTCAGCCATGCACTCAGCCAGCAAGACAGGAAGAGAGGCCAGTGTCTGCCTTCCTCTGCCCACATTCCAACTCGGATCCAATTGCAAGGCAAACATGGCATCTCTCCTCAGATCCCTTGGTAAACACTTTCTGAACCAGAGGGAAATAAAAAGGCTGTGAAAATCTAATGAGTTAATGATTATAATCTAAGGCACTCAGCTGATCACAGTCACATTTTCCCACTTTTTCCCCCCTCTTCAGATATGTAATATTTAATTACAGCTTCATGTAACTTGCCGTGTTGGGTTTTTTTTTTTTTTCTTTCCTATCGGCCTACTTATGTGTTAAAGAACTCAAAAACAAACCCCTTCATTTCAAAACTTTATTGTGTTCCAGAGTCAGAAACCGATATCATTCGACATCCATGTAGGTTAAGATGGCTCCGGTGTTTTATTGTACCGACAACATCTGGGTCCACAGTCATGAGGTTAAAACAGAGGGCTGCTGCTTTAGGTCAAAACCTAAAAATAGGACAGTCTTTAGAAGCTGTGCCACAGGCAGCCAGGAAATCCTTTGATTTCTCTAGCCCCCTTCCTTTTTTTTTTTTTTTATTTTATAAGAATATTCAATAAAGCCTCTGGATCTGGCGAACAGGTGGCAGAGCTTAGGTTCCCCCACAGTGCTAAAGCAAACTTCCTCTACATATTTTACCATCACAAAGCCCTGTAACACATGCAAAATAGTCCTCATCTGTTACTTACTGTATGGGGAAAATATACTATCAAAGCATTACATTTTGGTTCTGAAGAAATGTGCAAATTTGGCCAAATTAGGCACTAATGATGTTAATAATGAAACAAGCAGAATAAGGCGCTTATATTAAAAAGTGAAGGATAAATGAATCAGGGCTTCTGTAATTTAGTGTGTGTATTAATGTGTGTGTTTGGGAGTAGTGACGCACATTATGGCTCGTCTAAGTAACCTGAAGCCAGGCTTAACGGCCCACCTGTCTCTAGTTGTGGACAGATGAGGCCTGGCTGCCAGGCACTCCATTCATCTCTATTGCTAATGCTAATACTAATGCTAACATTAGTGCTAACATTAGCTACTGTTCTTGTTTCACTCCGTCAGCCTCATGCCATTCCCCTGATCGGAGCCAAAAGAGAGACTGATAGCCTACTTCTGCGTATGGACTCACTCTACACCCATTATACTCGGGCTTTAGAAATAACATTACACAAAATGTATTTCAGATATATATATTAACTAAGTCACAGGAGTTGTTAAATATGTAATATTTTACCATGAGGGAGAAATTAATTTCTAATTTAAGTGGCTCCAGAGAAAAGCATTTCAACAACTTTCCTTACCTCTGTTTTAACATATAATCACGTTCTTGCTACACCAAAAATGGCACAAAAAGTATAAAAGCATTTGTGCAGATCTACTGTTTTGTCTGTAGTGGGGAGACTTCTGTGAATTCTGCTTCATATTTTATCCATTTTCCATTTTGGTTAAGATAAGCTACATAGTACTATGGTCAACAGCAAAGTCTTGGTCAAATTTTTTCGTAGATAATCTAAATATAATCTAAATGCTTTTTTCTTTTATCTCAAAATGACTTAAAAAACTTGAATACATTTAATATAAAATTCTTCAACGAAATGACGACATAAAAAGTAAAAATTAAAAGTATTAGAGGGAATGAATGATAAAGAAGATAATAACTATTTTTCGCCATTATACATTAAACAATTGCCCTTATTTTCCAATACAATTATGCAACAGGGTTTTTTGGATACATTTTTGTATATTTTTTTTAAATATAATGTCCTTTTCAGTGGACATTTTATTGTATTTATTATTTAAGTAAAGCTGTGAAATTCTTGT